>JZKD02S2341079.1:57609-81882 GCA_000966675.3 Picea glauca
GATGATGTACAGAACTGAAAAAGACTGCCTATCATTTCGAAGAAGAAGAGGTTTTCTCCCTTTATGGGTTTCCTCGTGAAAATCTGTCTCTGTGTGTATTTTATGCGTGACTGATTTTTTTTACTCTTACTGTCCATATGTTGTATGTTGCTTGATAACACATGAATAAATATTAATAATTGTTAAGAAGGTGTAAAATTGTTTAAGATTATATACAACTGATTCACCCCCCCTCTCAGTTGTATTAGTATTTTCAACAGCAACAACAGATAAAATAAATCTTATAGAGTTTAACTTGGCAACATGAGAAAAACTCTCACCAAAATCAATTCCCTCAACTTGGGAATAACCCTTTGCTACTAACCGATCTTTGTATTTCTACACTTTTCCTTTTGCATTCAGCTTCTTTTTAAATACCCATTTGCTGCCAATGGGATTTCTTCCAGTCGACAACTCCACTAGATCACAATCCTTATTCTTATCCAAAGATGCCATTTATTCATCCATGGCTCTTTTCCAGAGATTTCCATCCTCTGAATCCAGTGCCTCCCTGACAGTTCTAGGATCATCATCAGTAATAGACAAAGAAAAATTTGAACGGAAATTGGATGGATTATACCTTTCTGGTAGCCTTCTTTCTCGAACCGATCTCCTCAATACTGGAGTATGGGGATCTTCTTGTTCTGATTCTTGTTCTTTTGTAGAGTCCAATTCATCATACTTTAAATCAAACTCTATTTTATCTGGTTCTTCCTTACTTAGTAGGACTTCCTATTTAACAACATCCTTCATTTCTCTAAATACCACATCTTGGCTATACACTACCTTCTTAGTTTATGGGTTCCAAAGATTATAACCTTTGAGACCATCTTTATATCCAATAAAGATACAATTTTCATCCTTCTTATCTAGTTTACTCATGTTTTCCTTTAGAACATGAACATATCCATCACAACCAAATACCTTGAGATGTGTGAGAGAAGGTTCCTTACCAATCCATACCTCTTGTGGAGTCTTATCATCCAACGGTGATGAGGGTGATCTGTTGACCAGGTAACATGCAGTACCCACTGCCTTTGCACATAATTCTTGCCCTAACCCGACACCACTGAGCATTCACTTTGATTTTTCCATCAGCACCCTGTTCATCCTTTCTACAACTCCATTCTGTTGAGGTGTGTATGGAGTAGTCTTATGACTTGCTATACCACACTTCTTACATAATTCTTCAAATTCATTCCCGCAGAAATCTTTGTCATTATCTGTCCTCAACACCTTAATTATTTTCTCTGTTTGATTCTCAACAAGAGCCTTAAAATCTTTAAACCTATCAAAGACTTCATATTTCTTCCTAAGGAAATATATCCAAGTATTCCTCAAGAAATAATCTATAAATGAGACATAGTACACAGATTTTCCCAATGATGGGACAGGTCCAAAAACATCACTTTGAACTAACTGTAAAATTCCTTCTGCTCTCGTTGCACCAGAGGGGAATCTTACCTGATTCTACTTCCCATATAGGCAGTGTTCATAGAAATCAAAATCCAGAGAGCAATTATACATACCTTCAACCATACCTTTACCATGTAGTAGTCGAAGACCCTTCTCTCCGATATGCCCTAGTCTTTGATGCCACATCATAACCTTTTCTCCAGAGACTGTAGGAGTTCTTTCTTCTTCAACTCCAATATCAGGAACAATGGAACTATTACACCCATCACTAATGGTTCTTCCTTGCATATTATACAGAGTTCCAAACCGAACTCCCTTTGGCAACACCATTTCTCCTTGAACCATCTTGCAACTTTCCTTTTCAAATATTGTTTTTACCCCTGCATCGTCCATTTTACTTATGAAAATCAAATTTCTGGACAAACTTGGGATGTGAAGAACACCAGACAATGTTCTAATCCTTCCATCTATGAGCCTCAACTTGAATTTTCCTTGTCCTATGATTCTGGTTGTTGAATCGTCACCTAAGAAAACATTACCTCAATCATACCTTTCATCTTCATAGAACCACTCCCTGTGGGGAGTCATATGAAAGGATGCACTAGAGTCAACCAACCATGCCTCATGATTTGCATGTGTGCTTGAATAAGACATGTACACATCCCCTCTTTCTTCCTTAGAGGTCTTTTCTTCTGTAGAAGGAGATTCTTCAGATAAATTCTTTTTTCTCAACTTTGGATCTACACTGCTTCTTGTAGTGCCCTTCTTTTCCACATCTCCAACATACCTTTACAAACTTTCCAGGAGATTTAGATCTACCCTTAGACTTAGATTTCCCACTTGAGAACTTAGATCTATTTCTTTCCTGGGAACGTCGTCTTACAAATAATGCGTTTGTGCTCTGTCCTTCCATATTCTTCCGTCTCATCTCCTCCGACGACAAAGATGATACTACTTCATCAAACTTCAAGGAAGTTGTATTACTACCTATGGCCACAACCAGACTATCCCATGAGTCCGGTAAAGAACACAGTAAACTGATACATTTATCTTCATCTGAAGTTTTAATCTCAACATGTACTAACTGACTTACCACAACATTGAATGCATTCAAATGCTCTGCCACCGAGTCTCCATCTCTCATCCTCAGGTTGTACAACTTATTTCTTAGGAATAATTTATTCACTAGGGACTTAGACTGATACACCTTCCCCAATTTATCCAATAAATCCTTGGTTGTAGCTTCCTCTGACACATTCAGTAATACTAAATCTGAGAGACACAATCATATTGTGCTCTTTGCCTTCTGATCCAACTTTTCCCAGTCATATACTGAAGTTCCTGTATGTGCAGTACCTGGATCTACCGCGATCCATTGATCTCTGTCCACCAACAAATATTCCATCTTGAGCTTCCAAAACTCAAAACTTTTCCCATTAAACTTCTCGATCTCCATATTCGAATTGCTTTCCATTTCTTTTCACCTGAAAAATCAATACCACATATCTCCCACAGTAACAAGGATTATCACAGTCCCGAGCCAAACCCTTGACCACAAAGGCATCTCCCTGAAGCCAACAAAGCTCTGATACCAAATGTAGATTTTAACCTTGTACAATATTTACCGCAAACATATTTTCAGTAAAAGAACAAAAAATATACAATGACAAATACAAACATTACACAGAGATTTTCCCCTGGAAACCCAAACTGGGAAAACTAGCATATTCTATATTCATTCACCATGATACATTGTTTACAATTAAATATACATATAGGATCTAGTGGCATCCAAAACCCTAACCCAATTCCCTGGATTAGTCAAAAACCCTAATTCCTTAACCAAAAATAGAAAACCACTGGCAAAAAACCATGTGTCGAAAAACCACCTAAATATGTGACACATTTCTCGAGGAAGATTTTTTTTTTTTCGGGGGTGCTGCCCTCGAACCCCCTACACCCCTCAAGAGGGGTCCTAGCAGCCTCCACTCTAACCCCCCTGCGCACCCATCACAACGAACAAACACTACTAATCATGTAAATAATATAACAGATACCCAACAATTGTCTTGGACTTTTCCCAAATGAATCTTCATTCTTGTGCTCATTTTCGGTTGCTTGACCTTGCTGATTTTCTTGGGTATTGTTCTTGGAAAAGGGTGGCTGAAAACATTTTTTTTTTATCCTTTTCCCCCTCATCTTGTCATTCCAAGCCTTTTGGAAAATTGGCCTTCCTCTGCTTTGATCATAAATATGCCTTGCTCTCCTTATGGTTTCCTCCAAAGTCTTGGGGTTATCATACTAAATCTTGTCACTATAGAAGGATGGTAACCCACTTAAAAACCTTTTGATTTTGAATTTCTCCTCCTTGATGAAGTCAACATACTTCAACAACTTAAATAACCTCTTATCATAATCCTCCATTGTCATGGTTCCCAACTTGAGTTCAAATAAATCTTTCATATTCCTTTCATAGTAATTCTCAGAGAAATATTTCTCTTGGAAATATCCTTTGAACTACCTCCATGCGATTCTCTTCTCATCAAGGTTCTCGGATTAATTAAGCTGATCCCACCACATGGCTTCCTTTCCTTGCAAGTGGTAGGTGGAAATTCTAGCTTCTACTCGTGAGGGGTAATCATGCAGTTGAAAATATTTCTTCATTTCCAACAACAAGGTCTCAACCTCTTCTCCTGTCCCTTGCTCACCATTGAAATTTGGTGGCTTAATCTTTCTGATTTCACCTTGCAAGATGTTTTCCTCGAACCTTCTCCTTTCCCTCCTGATAGGAGACACACTTGGGATACTCCCCGACCTTGAACTTGCATGAGTTCTTCTGGTGGATTTCTTTGGATAATGATGACACCTACTCATTCTTCTTGATTTCCTATCATTTCCATGATCATCCCTTTTTCTATGGGATCTAGATTCTCACACTTATCTAGCACTAGTGGCTTGCTTAGTGACAAATTCATTGTTGAATTGATTATGCAACATATTTAAGCTCTGTAGTGTCTCTTCCTAAGCCTTCATGATACTTTCATTATCATATCTATAGCTCTACACTTCCCTATGTATGCTTCTCATAGTGACATGATCCATCCTACCCCTTCTTTCATTTGACTATGTCTCAACATTCCCCATGATGACATGTAGACCTATGATCTCTTCCTCATGGATTTAATATTCCTGGGAATATTACATAACTTGATTCCTCATATAATAACTGGATTTTTCTTTCTTATACCTCTAATTATGCAAGAAATGTGCATGCAATAATTACTGTTGGAAACATGCATAGCATAAAACAATCAATCCATTAGAATACATGTTATTTATTCATAAATTTATGAAGGACAGACTACACCAATTAAAATTATGATTCCTTATATGTATTCATCTCTGAAACAACTTTCCAACGAATGTACTCATGCCTCAATCTGAGTTCTGAGCTAAAAGTTACAACATCCACATGCTGCAATTTCTACTCTTTTACTGCTACATAAATATATTTATTAATTTCTGGAATATTTTATTTCCCAAATCAAAATTCCGGGTTATTAGATGTCTTCTACTCCTCAATACCTTTCCAACGACTATTCACTTTCTCAAGTCCGAGATCTGAGATGAAAGTTATGGTCCGGAGAAATTTAGGTTGTTTTACTCAATTTATCCTTGCATGCTACATGTGTCTTCTTTCACTCCCAACACATTTTCAAGTACCCATAACCCAATTTTGTTCCACATTTGGGTTCTATGGGTCGTAATATTTCCATCAACTACTTTTATGCCCAAAACAAACTTCTGAACATGGAGTTATGCCTTCTGGAAGTAAATTTGTGCCAAAATTTTACGTCAACTGTTTTGGCTGTAACTTTCTCATACAAGCTCCATTTTGCAAATAGTTTAGCTCAATAGATATTTCTCTCTGATTTATTTTATTTTCACTGCAATGATACAGTTACTAGGGTAAAATTTCTTCTCGTGTGTTTTTATTGGCTAAAAACTTAGTTTAGGCCCTAAAAATGCCTTGTAAGTTAATGACCTTAAAAAATATGAAAATTTCATATAAAACTAACTATTTTTATGTGTTAAAAACCCTTTAAATCCGAGTCGTTGATCTCAAATAATGTGCAATATGATTCAGTGATATGAATACATCATTCGATCGATGATGGACACTTTCCTTTGGTCACGCACATCTCCTTTCCCAAGTTGCCAACGCGACCATCGGCCATCGGTCCAACTCCCCGATGATCGATTTGCACACAGTTCTAACCGGTGGACTTGAACTTCGACCGTTGGTGATATTCATCTATGAATGGAAGTCCTTACTAATTCAATCAATGTGATGTAGGAGCATCTTCAGTAAGCACACATGGAGAGACAACGCAATGCCTTAACACACCTTTGAATCATTCGAAATCTTAAACGATGACATTTCCTACAAATCCTTTTTTTGAAAAATTGAAAAATGAAGAATATAAAATGCTTGGGAGCTAAATGATCATGAGTAAAATTATCCAAGAAAAGGCGAGCATGGATAATTTGAGATTTGAGATTTCTGAAACTTGAAGATCCAAAGCAAATCATAGCTGTTCGATTCAGAAGGACATGTGGTGCAAGTTCGTGTACTCCGGTTAAATATCTGAAGAAAATCATAGCCATCAGATTAAGGAGGACACACGACGAAAATCTGTGGAACCAGGGTGAAGACCCGAAGTGAATCTCAGTCGTCTGATTCAGGAGGACACATGGCATAAATCCGTGCACTTCGAGGGAAAGTGTGTGGGTAGGAGTTGAGAAACCTGAAGTACGAATACCTGAAGAGTTCACAGTCATCGATATGCAAGAGACACACGTCAATATATTGTGAGCTCCAGGTAAAAGCATTGTGGAGAAAGTAAGGGTTGAGAGTTGAAAAATCTGAAAACCAAATTGGCAAAGCAAATCACGACCGTTGATTTGAAAGGGGCACGTGTCAACAGATTGTGGAGATATAGGAAGACATGATCTAGAGAGAAGGAAGGAAAGGAGGCAGATATGAACCATTGATAGGGAGTCTCCACCCGAGATCGTGAGATCAACGGTCACATAGGGTTGCGGGGATAGAAAGTGCTCGAAATTTAAAAAAAATTGAGAGTGGGCCGCAATCGAAACCACAATATTGCAAAAGGGACGCATGGCAATTGGTAGTGAATTGTGGGGAGAAAAGAGGGTTGATCCCAAACCACTCTTGACCCTGCCTGCAATCGGGTGTTTATGCGAGGACATAGCCAGAGGTCACATATGGGAAAATGATAATGGGAAAGGAGCTAGTGCCTGAACCCTGATAGTTCAGTAGCATGAAGAAAGAGGTTGTGGGCGCCATAGAAACTACACCAAAAGACTAAAAGGGCATGTGTTTAATCACAAGGGAGACCATTAAGGTTTTAGAGAGTCGATTCAGCTTGGAGAATTGAAGATCCTTGACCAGGAGGTCATGCAGCCCTGAGGGGGAATAGGGGGTCTGCATCAAGTGGTATCAGAGCCTGAAATTGTTTTCACAAAGCAAAAAAGAGCTCGAAGGTGTACTTTGTATGTGAGGGACAATCAACAAAATGTTGCCAAGGAGACATGTGGAGCCACCTTTATCCAATCACATTGTAGAAAGAGAAATGAGAGAGATTCATTCAAGGTTAAAGGCAAAGTGATCTGTGAACATTTTAAAGTGTTTCCCCAATAAGTAATGTCTGAATTTTTGCAGTGTGTAGACCATAGCTAGGACTTCCCTCTCTGTGGTGTTATAGTTCTTCTTTGATTCTGATAGTTTTATGCTTGCAAATGTTATAGGGTGATCCAAATATCTCGCTCCTGACTGCACCAAGATAGCTCCAAGTGCTATGGATGATGCATCTACATGTACATGGAATGGCTTCTCCTAGTCTGGAAATACTAATATTAGCATGGTGACCATCTTTCCTTTCAGTGTATCTAGACTGTGTTGGCAATCTTCGTTCCACTGAAACTTTGTATCTTTCCTTAATAGTTTCTCCATTGGTGCGGTAATCTGCGTGTACCCTTTTATAAATTTTCTGTAGTATCCTGTGTGTCCCAATGTTGGTCTTAGTTGACAGACTGTCTTTGGTGGTGGCAAGTTAACAATTACTACGATCTTTGCAGGATCTACTAGTAAACCTTGCTTGCACACTATGTGGCCCAATAGTATCCCAAATGGTGTTCCGAAGATACATTTCTTAATGTTTAATGATATCTGACACTGCCTGCATATTTCTAACATCAGCCTCAAGACCTCTACATGGTCTTTCAATAAGCTATAGATGGCTCAATCATCCAAATATACCTCTAGAAACTGGTGGATAAACTCTTTGAATGCAATGATGACTACTCTGGAAAATATTGTTGGTGCATTGTTCAGTCCAAACGACATAACTGTGTACTGGTGGGATCCCCATTCTGTAGCAAACGTGGTCTTATATCTGTCTTCTTGTGCTATCTTGATCTGGTGGTAACATGAGAATCCATTAGTGAATGAGTAAACTTCGTGTCCTCCTACGTTTTCCAACACTTCATCCATGAAGGGTGTAGGGAACGGGTCATGTAGGCATGCATCATTCAATTTCCTCAAGTTGATGCATATTCTTATCCCTCCTTGTTTTTTCTCCTGAAACACAATTGGGATTATCCATTTTGATTCCTCCACATGTTCTATGATTCCGGCTTCGAGTGTCCTGTCGATATCAGCTTTGAATTTCTTCTTATATATCAGGTTTAATCTGTATGGTCATTGTCTGATCGGCCTTGCTTCAACTCTGAGTGGTATCTTCATTTCTCCTAGCGCTCCCTCTATACCCTTCATTTCTGTAAATGTTGTGGGGAACAGGTCAATTTACTCACACAGTAACTATGTTATGCTTTGTACTATTTTCTCATCCCAATAATCTCTAATGTTGGCCATTTTGGGATGCTCAAATCTCCCAATGTTGACTTGCTTCACCTCGATCGACGCAACAATTACTTATGATTCTAGAGGTGGACCTTCCACTTCTCTTTCACCTTCTACTTCCTGGATCTAAATATCGTGTGGATCGTCTTCATCTGGTGCTTCTTCCTGCACATGGTAACATGGCAACAATTATTTTACTGTCTGTCTGTTTTGATGTTGTTCTTCTGTTATGAGTTCGACTTCTGATTGCTTAATGAATATCACCCCTCTTATCTGCTTAAGTGTTGCATCTATGTTGGGGTTCTCATGCTCGAATGAGAAGGTGAATGTAAAATTTTGTTGTAGTACTATCCAATTCAAAGTTACTCTATGCAGTTCCTGGTCTGTATACCAGTTGGATGGTATGCCTTCTAAGGTGTGTACAAAATGACGAGGCCATTCCTTTGGGGGTGTCCTTTTCCAAAACATTTTTCACTTCTCCAAGTGTTCCACTGGTGCCCCTATCCATCGTACTTATGATTCTTGTGACTTTTGTGTTTTGTGCCAAACCTTATGCATAGTAACCGCTTACATTGGTACCAATCTTTGATTGTTTCCTTGTGTGCGCCCCACCATCTTGCAGGTGTGGCCTTGAGTGCTAAGAGTCTCTAATTTTCTAATACTTTGTCCTCATACCGTGCCAAATATTCTTCTAGATCATTCACTCCATGGAAACTGGGTGGTTCCCTTATCTTTGTGCCTACCCATCTTACTGTGTGGTCTATTCTTGCGCACCTTCTTGTGGAAAGTTCTTGTAGCCTTTGTTTCTAGTTTTCTAGACATGTGTCTGAGTCTATTGCACATGAATTAATGCTCTACCAACTGAGTATCCCATATGTAGTTGGGTTTACATAATCCTCATTGTGCACAGTTGTTCTGTACAACTAGGTGATTTCCTCTAAGTCTAAACAAGTAGGTTATATAAACCTCTCCTCTTCTGATGGGTCCAATGGTGCAATGACTTTGTATTCCCCTGACTCAAATGTCATTTTTCGTGTCTTTAAATTGATTATAGTCTGGCTATCAAACGCCCAATCCAAGCAAAGCAATGTTGGATATGGTGTTGTGCTGTCCACTATTTCAGTCACTTCAAAGTATGCTTTATTGCACACTCCATTCAGATCTGTTGTTACTCCTTTCAGTCTACCAATTGGTAGGACTCTATGTTGGTTTGCTAGTTTCAGTTGAACTCATGAATATCCTAATGTGGGTTCTCCCATGCATTTCCATGTCTTCTTTGGTAGTACATTGACTTCAGATCCTAGATCTAGTATGATATCTACCATGTTGAAGTCTCCGATGTTGGCATTCAGTCTGAACTCCCTACTTGTTCTTCTCCTTGTATGTAGGTGATTGACTGTTTTTTGTTCTAATTATCCTTCTGTATCTGTACTACATATTTCTAATATAGTTTGCAATATTTTGACCAATGATGGATCATTCAATACTTTCACACATGATTCCAAAAATCCTTTGACTGTACTTACTTGTCCCATGGTTTGAATTTCGTTGGTATGATCCAATGATGGAGGCATATCATACTCTGGTGCTTCCTCGCTTTGCTGCACAGTTGAAGTCGATGCGGTATCTTTCTTCACAAATTTTTTTCCGGCTTGCTTAAATGTGTGTTTCTCATTCTATGTGTCGAACTGTCTCCTTGGTTCGACATGCTTCTTCACCCACTGGTGTTGTACTGGTTCTTGTCGAGCTGTGTCATTTACTATTTTGGCTTCTCGAAACGTAACTATGTTGATGTTTCGTCCTTCATCCCTCGCTTTTGCTAATATCCATTGAACATTCTGATTGTTCTGATTCCGTTTTTCCTGGATCTTTACTAATAGTGTCAGGCATTCTTTCGTATCATGGTATGATGCATGAAAATACATACAAGTTGTTGGTGGAAGTGGACATTCCCTTGCATAATATCATGGTTGTTGATAGTTATAACACACCACTGGTCCTCTACCTCTTCCAAAACCTCCTCTCTCTCATCCTCCAACTCTGTAGCCATCTCGATCCCCTCTCGATGCATTATACTGAGGCACCTGATTGTACTGCGTGATATTGTACTAAGGTTGCGTTGTGTTGTATTGTGGCTGCGCTATATTATAGGGTTGCTGTGTAGGATTATAGGACCGCTGCACAGTGTTTTATGGGGATGGAACCGGGTTAAATTGTGGTGCGTCTTTCCCGATCATCATTTTTGCCTACACTCTATATGCATATGATGTCCTCTCTCACATCAAATCCATAGTTCTAAAATCTTTGTCATTGTGGCCCACTGACTTTCAAAAGATGCAATATGAACTCTTTGGAACTGTCTGGTATTTCTGCATCATTGGGCAATGATATGGATTTTGACATGTTTTCTTGCAGATCTCGCACCATAGTCCTCATGTTGGTAACGGATTTTGCATTCCCGCTGCCATATATTGCATGAATGTTGGACATTCATTCTTGTGGTTTCCTTCCATCCTACATGTGGTACACCAAAAAACAACTCGTTTTTCCTCACTTTTGTTCTAGTTTAGCTGGAACGCCAAGTTCTTCATATCCTCCTTCAGTTCTTCGATGGATGGATCGGTCTGCTAATACTGGTTTTCTTCCAGTTTCAGGGCTGCTTGTAGAGTCTCTGCACGTGTCTGAAATTTCTGTTGTCGCAATGGGTATTTCAAGTGTGTTAGTAGTGAGTTGACGAACAAGTGCCTGTCCTGCATATCGGTCATGAGATATTTCAACTTTCCTTTCAATCACTTGAACTCTGATCAACATCCCAGATAGATTCTCTTGGTTTCTGTCTAATTTCTATCATCTCGTTCATGTATTGATCTTATGAACTTGGCTTTTGGAACTCATTTATCAACAACTTCTTGATGTCTGCAATTTTTTTGGTTGTCCTTGGTGGATTGTTTGTATCTAATCTCATATACCAATCCAATACGTGATCCCTTAGTGTAATCGCTAGTTGTGCCAGTTTAGTATCTTTGTCTGTGATCTGTTTTTCTTCCCAAATCTTCTCATAGATAAACAAATGTTTTTCTGTGTCTTTCGACACTTCTCCTTTGAATACTGGTAACCTGATGGTGGGATCATGTCCTGCCATCCTAAATGCTGAACTACTACCTTCGCGTGGTGTAGATACTTGAATAGTGCTTCCTGAACTGGCTCCTCCAGTTGTTGTTCCTTGTGTAGATGTACTTCCTGCTATCTTTCTTCCTCCGAATTGCAGTTGTCTAAATGATGGTGTTCTCTTTGGTGTATTAGTCACACATGGGTTTATGGGTTCTACACTGACATTAATATGGATGGGATTGTTGCCTTCTCTTCCCATTCTTGGACCTCTCACCTTTCTCTCATATGTTGTGAGAAGAATTTCCTCAATCTTTTCCATAGCCCAGAGATCCTCTACCTCTTCTTCATCACTTACCAAGCCTTCCATCGCGGCTATGGCTCTCTTCTTGGTGTTCACCTTGTATTGGTAGGGTACTCCGCTACGTGTCTTTCCAGCTGTCTCCATGATCTATTTGATCTGGTCTTCGTCCATTATGATTGGGTCCAAGGGTTCCTCCTTCTTTCCCTTATCCATTCCTCCTTCCATTTCTACTCTTCCTGTCAGTGCTTCCCCCCTTCCCCCATGCATGCAGGGAAGTTTAGTTTTCTGACTCCATCGTCATTACCCCTTTGTTGTATAGTAGTATCTTAATAGAAGTATACAACGATCTAATATACCTTCCTTGAGGCCCATGTAGAAACTCTTTCTCTGCTACACTGTACGAATTCAGCGTATCTACAACAAACTATGTTATAAAGCCTCCTATAATACTATTGAGCCAAAACTCTACTGCACAGGTGAATTTGTTGTTCACTCGCTGTAACTACTCAATTTGTACCGAGGTCCACTCTAACTATTGGATCCGGTTCGTTGTGTGGTTATCCTTCAACCTTAGTATCCACTCCTATAATAAGTGTGGAAAATCACAAAAAAAAACTTCATGCAAATCAGTGAACACATATTTCTCAATATGTTTGCATGGTGTTACTCTAGGGTTTTTGTTATCTTTTTGTGAAAACTCCAGTTCTTTTGTCTTAAGATAGCTCTCGATCTCTAATTTTGTGGGATTCCATGGTCTCAACATCCCCTTATAGCGGCCCATTCTTTTCTCCTTCTCCTTGTTCGCTTGAGTATTCTCTTGACTTGCCTCCGACAGGTCTTACATATCTTTTAAAATATTTTCAATAGATATCATCTCCTCAATCGTATAATGTTACAACCGATGACAAAGGAACCATTTGTTGGTTATTACTCTTTCTCTGAGTTTATATATTGAGTGACCCAAGGTTCATCTCTATTTGGGGTTCCAACAAAACCTCTAAAACTATTGGCCCTCCTATTAAACCAAAAGGAAACACAACACACAGAATGTACTGCGTAGTCTCACCCAAGATAGTCTTAATGGGTGGCTTCAATATTCATGTGTTTGCAGCCCAGGATTGAGTGGGAATCTGGGAAGTGCGCATTGAGAAATCTATTTTAATTTACTAACACCATGACTTTCATTCATCATTATGCATGCAATATAAATCCTCATTCATTTATCATATTAATAATTATTGAAGACAATAAAGAAACACATGAATTCAATCATATAACACAGGTTTTACTGTGGTTCACCCCCCCTGGGCTACATCCACAAAGATCTGTCTCTTAGATCTTTTATTATAGTAGTTCCAAAACTACAACACCATGTTCTTTTACAACTCTCCTCAGTTGGGTCAAGATTTATTATGAGGCAGACTAAATCACACCAGGCTCCTTAGGCTGCGATATAACCCTCAAGATCCACCCTCCTTGTTCCTCTCTATCTCAACAACTTACAAAATTAGGTCATACAACAAAACATTACATCGCATCCTCCCTACATTGGTCTCTCTCCTATGAGACCTAGGTATCTATATTTATAAGTTTTTGGCCTGCCAACCATTACAATGTATTGCAAAAACCCTAACCCTACCATCGTTAGGTCTTCCATGCCTGCACACGTGGTACTCTTTTTTCCAACTGTCGCTTCCCTTGTGCGTGCTTTCTTTCCCAAAATACTCTTTATTTCCACTTTGGCTTGCTTCCAACAACTTGCCTCTGTATCGCCAAAGGCCAGAGGTTGGATTGAAACTTTATTTGTTGTTGTATTTACGACAAGCCCCAGCCTAGGGACGTACTCCAATTTCCTTGTAGTCTCTCGAGAGGAACCTTTTCCTGTCTCTGATTCTTTTAGCTTTGGTGCTCTTGGTGAGTGTCTGGTGGTTGGCTTTCTTGGTGAAATTTTTCTTGCAACTTAAACAAATTTTTTAGAGACCGTATAAAAAAAAACCGGACAAACATATATAAATTATAGTTAGTGAATTGATAGACTTGGATACATATCTCTGAAGCTTGTTAAAACCTGGGTTTTTGATAAACACGGGGTCGATACTGCCTTCACGTTGTTAGTTTTTCTTTTTCGGATGCTCTGGAATCCTCTTACGTGCATAATGAATTTTTTCACAACGGTTCAAGACATTTTAAACATGAGAGATCTTACCGTGTCGCATCAATCATTCAATTCAAGTTATGAGTGAAAATTCAATAATTTTTCAGCCGAATATTTAGAACTTAAATTCATCTTGGGTTGATGGTGGAGGCACGGGTGGTGATGTGGTATATCGACGTTTTAGAACATGTTTTTTTGATTGGCGCATGAGGTAGAAACTAATGTAGGATCGAATATTAATTAGCTCCTTAAATGCCCAAAATTCGATCGTATCTAATTCTAAAAACGTTCTGTCGTGTCGCTCTTTCAGTGGGTGGATCGGGGATCGGGGTTGTGCTATGAAATCTTTCTTTGATATCCTCCTACAAAAATCTCTGACGTCGATCGATCTTACTGTACAATGCTGACGTGGCAAAGCTGACTCGAAGGTGTGACTCAAACCTAGGGAACCAAGAATGACTCGGGATAGAAATAGACCGTATGACCCTCTTACCTGGTAAAGACACATGGCATTGGAGAGTAGCGACTTAATTTTCTTGTATTAATCGGAGTCAAGAATTTCCTTAAGTTATTCGTTCTAAAACAAAATTTAGCTTTCCGATGCCGAAAAAGTGTCAAGGATCGACAATCGACGATAAACCTATGAAAGCACTTTCGGATCGGCTCCCTTGAAAAGCCTTGATGTTGAAAACGCATCTGGGATCGGAAATCGGGGATAAATTTTATCGTGGTCAAAATGTTTGTTGTGATCCTTCTAGGTTTTCCCCGATTCTTATAAAACGCGTCGGGCATCGACTATCGACGATATCTTTTCATTCTTCGTTAATGTCTGTCCTCCCCGTCTTTTACCGATGTCGAAGTGGAATCGACTATCGGCGATATCTTTATGCGAAAAACTTAACACAAACCAAAACTTCCTCCTCCCGATGCCGATGAAGATCGATGCTTGACGACTGTTGTTTCCGAGTGATTCCTATTTCTTCTTTGAATTCTTTCCGATGCCGAATTTGAGCACGTTGGGTGTAGTGTTTGGCTGCCAATTCTTAATTCAGGTGTTAAGGTATTTTAGTCATGGGGTTTCACAAGTTCAAGAAAACCTGAATAGGTGATGAGAGTCATGAAAATAAGCAAATAAAAAACATTTCTCAAAGTGAAATCGAATCAGATAGTGCAGAAGATCAAGTGGTACCCAAAAAGTAAAAAAAAAATTGGTAAGGCTTTTTAGGGTGTGTTGAGTGCTCAACAAATGGAAACTTACTGGGTAAAACTAGAATCTCTATTCCTACTTCGGGCTTAGCTGATGCAAAAGATGGTTAAGAACTTAATTGGTTTTTTATCAGAGCCTCTTTCATTATTGCATTTGAAATTCCTTGGTTGGTCCATTCAGGCCTACTTGTGGGGTTTCAACCTTTATTCCACCTTTGTTTCCTGTAACCTTGACTCACTCCCTCTTTGACAAGAGTCAAGTGAAGAATTCACTGGCACTAGGCCTTTTAGTTATCATCATTCACTTTCTACAGTGTTGCTCCACTACCAACGAGCGTCCATAGCCCCGACGGAGTCACTCCGACGTCATAGACCTTGCTTCACTTCCAGCGAGCATCCATAGCCCCGGTGGAGTTATCTGCATACCCTCTCCTACTTTGCACTCATTTGATATAATTGATTTTATTTCGGCAGAATGCCCTAAGCGAGTGGGAGAGGAGGACATCTGTTATTTTAAAAAATGAGATGGTTAAGGTGAAATTTTTTGCTAGCTCTGTCTTGAGGTGCATGTAGTCCTTTCCATCTTACCACCTTTCCCTTCAGGTTTTACCAGACCACCAGGAAGATACTTCATCACTTTTCCAAGGTTGTTCATCTGCATAGGTTAGATAGAAAACTCCTTTAAAACAACCATAGGTCTCCCAACGCTTCTTGTGTTGTATGTAAGCGATGAGTCAGGAACAAAGTTCGTCATATCACATGAATTGGGGTCGACCAATGTCTTGCTAAACACAAACTTCAAAAGAAAAAAAGTAATATAGCAAGAAACAAAAACAAAAATTCACTCCGCAATCAGCCTACCTAAAAACAAAACATCATGAAAACACACATTTTTTTTTTAATGAAAATATTGTTTTAGGGCTTGGCCATTCACCAGGAGGTTGTTAGGTTCCCCCCTCATATTTTCCAACCAATACGTTCCTACCCCAATTTTATCGTCTACCTAAAAAGGTCCGAGCCATATATTCTGAAACTTCGAATGTTTCCCTTTCAGTTCATTTTCTCTATCCTATTTCAGGACTAATTATCCCACTTCAAAATTATTCTCTTTGGCCTTATGCTTATCAAACCACCTTTTAGCTATTTGTTGATGAGATATGAACTTTGAATTTTCTTTTTCCCTTTCTTCTTCCAGCATGAGGAGGGTATCGATCCTTTGTTGTATAACTGATGAGGGTTTTCCTCTAGAATCCTGAGAAAGCTGAAGAGATGGAAGATATAGCCCGTTCAGGAGAATGGCTTCCTGTCCATATACCAGAAAGTATGGGGAATTACCTATAGATTCCTTGAGTGTTACTCTATCAACCCATAAGACATTATGAAGAGAATTGTGCCAATTCCTCTGGTTGTCTGCAACTATTTTCTTTAATATCCTAATTAGGTTCTTATTGGTTGATTCTTCCACTCCATTCCCCTGTGGATAGTAGTTTGGAAAGTATCTGATTATGATTCCTTTGTCTACATAAAACTCTATTAATAGGGTGGAAGGAAAGTAAGCGACATTATGAAAAATAAGGACAGAATGAATATCGAAGCTCGTAATTAGTTTTTGTTCTATGAATTGGATCACCACCTTTTTGTTTACATGAGTCAGAGGGATGGCATTTGCCCATCTTGTGAAATAGTCTATGGCAGTCAGTATGTATCTATGTTGTTTTTAAGAACTTGGTGTAATTTCTCCTATGATATCTAACCCCCATTGCTCGAATGGCCTAGAGACGACCACATGTTGGATTGGTACAACTTCTCTCTTTTCCCTCCCCGTGCTTATTTGACAAGTTTTACAGTTTCTAGTGTATGTGGGAGCATCCCTAAATAGAGTAGGCCAATAATAGCCAGCTCTTAGTATTTTGTGAGCGGTGGTGTTTCCTACGAAATGTCCACCCGCAGGACCATCATGGATCTCCGTCAGAACCTTGTTTGCATCTTCACGTTTGAGACATATTAAAAGTACCCCATCATAATTAACATGAAAGAGAACCAAATTTATGAGGCGATATTGTATTGATTTTACCTGAGGGATCTCCTTTCTCTAGGATTTAGGTTTTCTGGGAAAGTTCCATGATGCAGGAGATAAGTCAGTTTCTCATACCAAGACTCTTGCCCAGGGGAGACGTATGAAGCTTCACCACACCATAATTCCAATTCATTCTCCCATCTGAGGTCTTCATTTACTTGGTCTTGGGCTTCAACTGCCAGTTTGCATAATCCTTGTCGCTTAACCAGTTTAGCAGGTTTTATATCTAGATCAAATTCTTGGACTGTTTCCATCCAGTTTCCTCTTCTTTCCCCCATATCCTATTGAGTGAATAGGGATCAGACTGCAGGATGAGGCATGATGACTTTGGTATAGTTCTTTAGGATGTAATATCTAAAATGTTTCATTGCCTTGTATACTACATAAGCCTGCTTGTCTATAGGAGGGTAATTTAGTTTTCCCCCTTGGATATTAGTGATCATAAATGAGACTGGGGCATCGTTGTTGTCATCATCCTTCTGAGTCAATATTGCAACTAATGATTGGTCGGAGGCAAAAGTGTAGAGGAAGAAATATTTGCTAAAGTCGGGACTTTGCAACACTAGGGCTTGAGATATTGCATCCTTAATATTGTTAAAAACACTTTTTCATTCATCATCCCACTTAAACTTAACATCTTTTCAGATCATTTTTTGTAAGGGTTTGATAGTTTCAGCGAAATAAGGGGTGAATTTTCTCACAAAATTGATTTTCCCAAAGAAGGATTGCATAGCCTTTTTGTTGTGGGGTAATGGAAGTTGAGCTATAGCCTTAACTTGTTCTCGGTCTATGCGAATTCCTTCTTGAGATATAATATGACCTCTTAGTTTCCCCTCCTCAACACCAAATATAGTTTTCTTAGGGTTTAAAGATATACTGTATTTCCTACACCTTTCGAAAATCAGGGTCAAGTGTTGGATGTGATATTCTCTATTCTTTGAATACATAGTCACGTCGTCCAAATAAACTACTACACATTTGTTTATTAGTCTCTGAAACGCTACATCCATGACCATTTGGAAGGTTTCCCTTGCATTGATTAACCCAAAGGGAATGTGTTTATAAGAAAAGGTTCCCAACTTGGTTCAAAAGGTAGTTTTCAAATGGTCTTCCTCTAAAACTAGAACTTGGTTGTAACTTGAAAAACCGTCCAGCAGGGAGAAACTATCAGAGCCAGACATGGTCTACAAGAGTTGCTCCGTCGGTGGGACTGGGTAGTTTCCCTTTTCTGATGCTCTGTTGAGGTTTTTGAAATCCACACACAAATGGATCTCCCCATACTTTTTCCTCACAGAAATAAAATTTGCTATCCATGCAGAGTGTCTAACCCGGAAGATAATATTAGCATCTAGTGATTTATTTAACTCCTGACACATGAGAGGATCCAAGGATGGGTGGTACTTCCAAGGATTCTGTTGGAAGGGTTTCACTCTAGGCTTTAACGAGATTGTGTGTTAAATGATATGAGTATCATAAGTTTTTAGATCTCAGTAGGACTATGAAAAGACATCTTGATATTGTCTAAAAATTTTGAGATATGCCTTCCTTTTCTCTTTAGATACTGTCTTGTCGAGATTTATATTCTTGGGGTTTTCCGGGGTTCCTAGATTTATAGTATCGTACATGGGACAGGAAATCCCCGTCATTATGTTTGTTGACCCTTTAAATCTTTCCCTTAAGTCAAAAAGGTTTTCTAAATTGGCTACCCCTTTCGGTTTCGTGTGAGAACTTGGTTTTTTAGTCGGTTGATCTGTATGAGGATCGGTTTCCACTACATTCTCCTGAAATACTTCATCGTCAATAGCCAGGTCTTTAAAATTATCCTGATTGGTCAAAATTTTTATGATCTGTTCATCTCCTTCAAAGACCTTCCAATTAGAAATATTGTTGGACACCGATGGTTTGTAGAGTAGCTCTACAGAGAACCAGAAAGATTCATGGTCTTCTAGAGGTGATAGGCTTGAGGCAGTGATGGCCAGAGAGTCAGTCAGAGTGTTCTTTGTTCTGGGGATCGTTGTAATGTTAAAGGCCTCAAAATGTTCTATTAGTTTGTGCACTTCCTGTTGATAATTCCTAAGGTGAGGAGAGTTGCAATATATAGTGTTCCTTACTTGTCTAATGATGATTTTAGAATCTTTAAAAACCTTCAATTCTTTAGCACTTAAGTCTATGTCTTTCTTTAGCCCTTGTACTAGAGATTCATACTCAATGATCTTGTTTGTGCATTCAAATTCTAGTCTGTAGGAAAGGAAATTTCCTTTACCTTTTCGATCAATGAGGATGCACCCTGCCCCTGACCCTTCTTGCGATTTAGATCCACCAAAGTATAAGGTCCAAGTTTTTGAGAAAAAACCATCATTTTACCTTTTTCTACCACTTTCCTTCTTTCCTTGTATCTATTCCGTGGTTTCTAACACCAGTTCCTGGAAGAAGAGGGTTTCCTCCACCGTCGATGGCAAATTTTATTGAAAAATCATTTTAGAGTTTTGGGTAAGAGGAACATCAAATGAGAGGGGGGAGAAATTCCCAAAATTGGAGTCGCAGGAATAATAGCCTAGTACAGGGAAATCTATCGAAGAAGGTTTGTTGAGGGTTTCTAAGTTTGTGGTCGTCTGTTTTAGATATCTTCCCTTGTCGATCCTGATTATATTTGGGTGTCCCTTCAATGGAAACCAAAAGTGATCCCATTCTGTACTAAAGTAACTGTTTAAATTATCAGACCAATCTCGACTAAGTAGCAATCCATAAGCTTCTAGGATATCTACTACAATGATGTCAATTACTTGAACAAATTTTGGGTGACTCACCATCCTAATCAATACATCTTTGAGCTCTCCCATAACCTTTACCTGGGTTCTGTCTAGTTGTATCACATGTTTATCACTTTGAGAGGGATTGCGTTTAATTTCTTGCATATAGACAATGTCATAACATTAGAGGATTCTCCTGAGTCAATTAAACAATTATGGAGGTTTCTGTTGAAGACTTCAAATGTCAAAAGGAATGGTGGGACAACAGGATTTTCTTTATTATCTTCAGAGCAAGCGTTTACAATTGTTTTATTTCTTAGATCTATGGAAGCTGTATTTTCTCCTTGATCAGTGCTTGTTATAGGGTTTTCTACTGACTTCAAGGCTTGTAACAGAAAGTCTTTTTGCCAAGGGATTCTACACATGTCCATGACCGATAAATTTTCCTTCACAATTTTCAAATCGTCTACTATGTTGTATTCTATCTTGGGCGAATCTCGTGTATGGATGTTTATAGGATTTATTTAGGAGACAAAAGGTGATTTAGGATGATCGGAAGTTGGCTTTCCTCCTGAAGTTTGGGCCATAGTAAGGTTGTTTGAGATAGGTTTTCCCCTACTTAGTATTTGCACAACCAAGACCTCTGCGGGTGGTTCTTGAACCTCAAATAAATCATCGGAAGGCATTGGTAGGTCAGGGTCCCATATTAGCATGGTTGTTTCTTCTGCTCAATCAAATTCTTCTTAATCAACAATATTCATAGTTGAGTTGCTTGATTTTTCAGTTAGGAAAACCTCATCTAGAAATTAGTTGGCCATCAAATTTATGGCATGCACCCATTGCGGGCAGTCTCTTTCAGAATGTTTCTCTTGGTGATAGGTACAGAACGAGTCAATAGATACATTTCTCAAGTCAATGTTTAAGTTGGCTGGGGGAGGTTCAATCGCTTTGAACGGTGGATTTCTTTTAAAAAAGGGTGTATAGGGCCTATGGGCTTGGTTTCCCTCCCCTTCACTTCTTTTGATGTCTATGATTTTGTTTGACAACTTCTTAACCATGAGATGTAGTTCTTCTATGTCTCCACTTCCTTTTTCAGGACCTTGTTCTATTTGTTTCCCTGGAGTTCTGGTCAAGAGGAGTCCTCTCTTGGGAGGAGGTTGAACTTCCTTCTTAACTAATGAGACCTGGCCTTCTTTACATCTCTTCATTTGGAACTCTATTGTTTTAGCTTCTTCAAAATTCCCAACTAAGGTTGTTTTGGCAACCCTCTTCACAAACATGGAAATAGAAGCTAGGAGAGCATTAGCATATACTTCGATTTGCAAATCCTAAGTGGATTTAGCTTCAGGTTGAAATTTGTTTAGGATAGTGGTGAACCGTTTATTAAAGTCTTTAACCTTCTCCTTTGAACTCATGGTGGTGACGAACAACTCGTAGTGGTTTCTTCTGCAAATTTATCTAGAAAATCCTTTTAAAACTTCGTCCAACTAGTTATGGACCCTATAGGTAAGTTAAAATACCACGTGGAGGTCGAATTCTCAAAAGTACAAGGGAAAATTCTGCATACTACGTCTTCATGTTGGACATTCATCAGTCTGATAGCTAGTATGAATTTTTTGATATGGTCTTCAGGGAATCCTGAGTTTTCAAGGTCAAATTTAGGGAGTAACTTTTTTGTATGTCGGGGAAGGTTATGTACTCATCCGGGGATGGAAATAGCATCTCTGGCCAACCACGGTTGATTATTCTGAGGTGGTTTTCCCCTTTCTTCATTATGATCATTGTTATCTTCCATGTTGTATGATCCCGAAATTGAGCGTTCTGAGTTAAACACTTCCTCGTCAAAAAAATTGCCGGGCTTGGAGCAGTTACTGGCTGTGTAATATCCCCAAGGATGAGCCCCATTTATATTATGAATTGTAATCATGTTTATAGGTTGGTGAGCCAAGGGTATATAGCCTGGTGGGATTATGTGTTTATTAGGCCGGAGAGCCTAGGTGTTAAAGTCCAGGAGCTGGATTTTGTATATGTAATTATGCAGATCAATAATAAAATATAAACATCACTGCATGCAGACCGACCACAAAGAAAGAGTGATGGGGGACTATCCACAAGGTGGGTAATGGAAAAGGGGTTAAAAGGTTGGGAAGAGAGGCTAAGTGTTGAGCCTAGGGACTAAGCTTAGGGGCTTAAGTCCTTAGGAATAATAATTTATTATTATTCCAAAAGTTATGAGAAAGGTATGTATCTATCCTAAGTTCCTGGAAGGGGGAACGTGTGTAAGAGGGAACACATGCTGATGGAGGGCATGCAGCCTCATGGGCGACATGTGTCAACCTAGGCACATGCAATGTAACCAAGGAATTGAGCTGAGATGGAGTTTTGTGCTCCATTCTGTCATGGGCTATCTGGAAACCATTTTCCTCTGCTTTGGAACCTCATTTGTTTTACCCTCACACAATTCTGAGAACCAAAACTGACGAACTGTTCTGTGTCTTCTATGGAACCCAACACCGGGGAAATTGCCTAAGCATGTTGTGTCTGGCGTCTGGCCATTTTCATATGTATGCCCATATACTGTTGATACTATCATCCTTGCGTGAATGAATGTTGAACCGTGGCTATTTTCCTCGCCTGGATGGAGTTGAGTCGAGGAGTGTGTTGAAGAAACGGGTTGTCAGGCCCGTGGTAGAAGAGGCAGGTTTTCAGGCCTGTGAGAAGATCTCTCCAGATGAGAGAGTCTGTTGGGAAGTGGTTTTATCCCAGAGAGATTCCAACACTAGCTATGGAGCTCTGAGAATTCCTGATCGAGCCTGTTGTCGAGACTTAGAGAGGGAGGTGAAACACCGATGGACTGTGCTTGTGAAGGTGTATACTCCCGAGTGGAACATGCATGTGGGGAATGAGATTCCGTGAGTAGTGGGCGTAAGAAGGCTCCTGGAGAGAACCCTTCCAGTTGAACTGTGCAGTTTCTTGTGACCTCATTCTAGTCTAGGGATTCCCTTTCCATGGGTGGAGCTTAGTCCCAGCTCGGGGGTGACCCATTGTTGAGCGTGATGAGAAGCATGGTCTATGGATGGGAGGTTCGTGGAAGGTCTACACATATTTGGTGGATTTACTCTAGCTAAAAGATAAATAACAGTTTTTTCTTAATTTATATGTTATGCATGTTTGTGCTACTGATGCTTGAAGGTTATCATGTGTTCCGTTGCATGTGGATTTACAGTTAATCTTGTTTGAATTTGAATGGTAACAATAACTCTATGTTATGTGTTTTATTTCAATTAAAATGCATGTTATATATATATGTGAATATTCCATAGTGGTATCCTCACCCAGTCTCTGTGCAGGGTCGGGGATGCTACAATTTGGTATCACAGCTAAGTCAGAGATGAGTAGTGGCATTGCCCAGGCTGGTTGATGGCTGGGGATGTTACAGGCTGGTGTTTCAGGGATTATATTAAGAGGATGTTCAATTTCAGTGAGGGAGAAATTTATCAGGTCTTCTACATTGTGAAAAAAAACCTGGTTAGGGGTATCGACCACTGGTCTACTTACTTGCTTTCTTTGAGGAAGTAACAGAGCTAGGGGCAGTGCTCTGATTTTTCGGGCACAATCTCTTGTGATTCTTCTGAACTGGTTCAACTTCTTGTGGGGAAGAGAGTAAGGTATTTTAGGGAATAAGTGTTCCTCCTCTTGCTGGGGTGAGTTACTCATTTCACGAATACTTAGTGTGTGTGGGTTATCTTGAGAATGACTAACCATGCATGTGGGTTGTTTCAAATCTACAGGCTATGTGAAATATTATGTCAAAAATATTGTCAACCATTCATTCTTCATGCCCTCCTTCTAGTGCCAGTTCTGTTAAGGGGTCCTAAATCCCTTTAACTCAACAGTAGGAACCAAACCCGCTACTGAGGCCCAATTAGACTATACAACGTTCAATGGTGGAATGGTTCTCTAGATCTATATGATCCGACCAATTAATCGATGGGATTTACGTAGTGATATACATGATATCTTCTCGCGAAAAATCCTCCTTCAGTTTGAACACTCTCTTTTTGTGTTTTTCTCTTATAGGTGGGTCCGATACAAGATATGTGTTGATACTGAGAGGGGGGTGAATCAGTATCAAGTACAATTTAAAACCTTTTTCGACTTATACTTAAACCATTCAACTATATCCAATGAGAAATGAAGAATAGTATAAGAGTTACACCAATACACCATAATACACCATGCACAATATATGAGAAATAATCAATAGTTATT
>JZKD02S2341079.1:85520-109946 GCA_000966675.3 Picea glauca
TATCCATCCATGGCTGTTGTATCTGCATGTGCATTTTCCTTCATGTCCAAATACCTTCATCAATCTTGTGGTCCAAAACCCATGACTAGGGTTGACATCAATGACAACAACCAATATTCCAACAATATGTGTTGGTATAAACCAATTGGGTAACAGAGAGGAGAAGCAATAACTACTGAAGAAGGCTGATCTTGGGATAACCCTCGTACTCAAGCATGCAGACAATAATTCTTACACCTACGACAAGCCTAATACTAATACATTAATCTATCAATGTTCCAATTATTGAATGAGATATAATTATCATAAGAAGACATACATGCAATAAACGATGGCAATAAAAATAGTTTCCTTAGCTCTAATCATTGATCACACATTAACACAACAAGTTATTTTTCATCATCAGAGACAATAACTATAAAAATATTGAATCAGATAACTTATCAATAGATTCAGAGGCTCTTACTCGTTACAACATCCATTCATGAGATAAAATAATAAATAATTCTTCCTCAGATCCCATCACACACTCTTTTGATAAAAAATAAACATAAAATGATCTCTGGTCCTAAAAAATACTTCTCAATTAATGTATCTCCAAAATAGTTCTTTACAAATCCAAAAATTAGGGTCTTTGCAAAAACCATCGACCCTTTCTAACAGGTCAATCCTCTTATTTATAACATATTATTAACTAAAATTAACTATCAAAAGTGCAAGTTAAGTAAAACAAAACATCGCCACATGGATATTTCATCTTTCAGTATTCTAAGAGTCATCAAATGGTTTTACTTGAGTGGATGACTCTTCTCATACTTCGACCATTTGACAAAGAGTTCCTCGCATGTGTTGGCGTACGAGAATCTATGTTGGTCCATTGAGGCCGAAAGGATCTCCTTTATATCCACTGTCCGTGCCCAAAACTTGACTACTTTAGTACTTAACTGTTGTAACACTGTCTGGCCCTTGATCGGGTGCTCCATGAACTGTTGTACTTGACCTAGCGACATCTTCTCCACCTTTTCTATCTTCGCAGCCCAGGATGAGTCTTGTTCGACATGTAGTTTGACTATGTCATGCAAGTCGATGAAGTCATCCGGTGTACCAAATTATGGAGGTCGATGTCTCTCACCACCTGATTGATATTGGTCCATCTCCTTTCACACTTGGCCCATTTCTCTTGAATATCCTGATGAGTTTCTCGGGCCATTTTCACCTAATATTCGTCCGTCTTCTTTATGCGGTCGATGCTGCTATCCCTTAGTACCCGAATGCCTTTCTCTTCGACGTCTAGACCCTGTTGGACCGTGCTGATGTAATCAATCCTTTCCATTGCTTGGTGTGATTTTTCATACCATCTTTCCATATCCTTGCACATCGCCAGCGCCATAAGGGTGTCTTCTTGGAAGTCGACTATCCCTGCAGTTAAAAGGTGTAGCTCATTCGTGAATGTACTGTAGGTATCTTGGAATTCGCTTCTCAAGAACACGGTGGTCTGTGTGGAGTCATGATAATATTTCTCTAAGTGGCGTAGATGCACCAACTCCTTCAGCGCAACATACAACTCTTGTTCATGTTTCCTCACTCTATACAAGGCGGTGTTTGTGATTGCCATCCCTATGGTGATAATCTTAGATGTCTTGGCATGTTCCGTGCTGATTAATTTCTCCTCTGTGGTGATGAGGATGGAGTTATCTAGAGTAAGCCTCCTCTTCTTGGTGGTTCTCTTCATGATGGATTTCGTCTTTCGGTCATAGGCAATAACTTGTAGATCAACAACCTCATCCATGGGTTTGGGGATTTTCTTCTCTCCTAAGTGTGTTTCCGAGGCTCCCGACGATGTATATCTTTTCAATACTAGGTTCTTGAACCTCTTCTGTGTGTTCTGAAAGTTCGGCCTATGGTTTTTGCTCATTGGGAGGTAAAGTACCGACCAAAATTGAAGCATCAGGGGCATGCTCGGTACTTACTTGATAATCGACTATTGAGATGTTGATTTCCTTCTGCGAAATTTCTTCTTTTTGTTTGTCTGACCCTAGTTCATCCTTTGGGCTGCCCACTTGGGTCCCTGCTAAATCGAGTAGCTCAATTTATAAGACACTTTCGACCTCCTAGTCACTCTGTGGAAGGCTTTGAATTTGAGCATTGGGAGCTGGGGAAGATACTTTCTCGGGTTCCTTTTCCTCTATAATCTGTATGAGAGTCACCAGGGAAACCTCTGAAATCTCCTCATCATCATAGATTGTTATTAAGTCATGTAAGAGGTTTGGTGCATTTTCTCTCCCTGATGTCCTCGCTATATCGGTCTAAGCCAAAGCACCCCCTGGTGATCTGACCTATGGCGTTGAAAATTTAGGGTTATCCAACTTTATGGTTTCTCTGATTTGTATTGGATCTGGGTTGCTTGGTCCTTCCTGGCTTTTGATTGGGTTGTCGACAGGAACCCTTGTCATCTTTATGAGGTCTGGGTCATTCTGTAGCTGATCAATTACTCTCTGTGACCATTAGGATCAATCCCCTTGTCTATGCCTCCAGTGTAAAAAAAATCCCTTGTTCTTCACCTCTACTGCCTATGTCGCTCTGATTTATTCCCTAGCTCTGAGGGACTATTGCGATGACTTCTCTATCATTGCCTCTTGTTCATCCATGCTCATGGCCTTGAACCTGGTCATTTTTGGGTCCAAAATCCTTTGTACTACCTCTTCCCATTCCTGGGCATTCTCTGTGAAGACTTAGTCCTCAAACTTATCGTGAGCATACGACCAATAGGATGACATGTGTGAAGCATGTTGCAGGACTAGGCCCTTTGGATTGTGCTTGTGGAAACGGCCTGTCGGGAACCTGAATTCAAGCTGGCTCAACTCTTCTTTTTTCGCTTGAGCAGTATTCTTTACCAAATAGAAACCTACATGGAAACTGTAGGGTATGAAAACCCGTTTCTTGTCTTTGACCAGGGTGGCGTTGTAGCCCTGCAAGATGGTCTTATAACATATTTCTCCTAGGACGAGTCGGTATGGGACATGAGATGGTAGGGGATGCAGTGCTCCGGTGACCTCGAACACCCTGATGTAGGTGGCGTGCTCGTCCAAATACCAATGGTCTACCATGGATATCATTTTCTTGGCTATCGTCGATAGCCTTGGCTATTTCTTCTTAAAAATAATAAAATAAATTCGGGCAATGAATTCATCGCGGATGAGGGAGTAAGATTTCTTATACCTATTTTCCCATAGCACTTTGAATTAGACGTGGACCGGGAGCTCTACAACATGCCAACTCAAGTTCATGTCGTAGAAGATATTCCTAGCCCACATGACATCAAGCAGGTACGAGTCCATGTTAAATGTTGGTGATTCTCCTTCCTTCGGCATCTGAGCCTACTGCACACAAGTGCTTAGTTGTTTGGAGATTATTTCTCCCCAGTTGAAGCTGCACCCAAAAATTGTGACTGTGTATGCTAAAGGCATCCAAGATTCTGAAAACTTGGAGCAATCCTTTTCCCCATATAGCCGATAGATGGGAGACATCAAATAGATGTATGAATCCCTTAGGTTAATTGTTTTGTACCATCCATTGCTCTGATTTGTGAATTTCTTGTCTTCCCTCCACCATGAGGCCATCAATCGGCTGATGTCATGGAGTTCATAGAACTTCACCACGAATTTTGTGTTGAGCTGCCCCTCCGGGTGCCCGAGCTTGTAGTATTTCTGGACCTCTATCGAGAGGAAAACTCCGACACACCCACCATTCTCATCGCTAATCAAACATTTCTACTTGTCTATGTGGTTGATAAGCCACTTCATGACTTCTATGCAGGGGAAAACAGGGGTTCTGGTCGCCACCATGTGTAGATATGATCGTTGGATTTTAGGGAACACCTGGTCATCGAGCACCCTTTCATCTGAGTCGCTTTGTGAGACATACTCCGCATATTCTTCTCTGTTAATCCTGTTGAAAATATCCATCCATTGTGGGAGCGCCACCTTGGATCTGGTACTCGCCTCCGTATCGCCAAAGTTCGAAGGCTGGATGAAAACTTTCTTTGTTGTTGTCTTGACGATAGGATCTAGCCTACGGACGTACTCCAATTGCCTCGCGGTCCCTGGAGAGGAATATTCGTCTGTCTCTAGTTATTTTAGCTTCGGTGATCCCGATGAGTGTCTGGTGGTTGGATTTCTTAGTGGCATTGTTCTTGCAACTTAAATAGAGTTTTTAGAGTCTGTATAAAAAAAAATAGACAAACATATATAAATTATAGCCAGCGAATTGATAGACTTGGATACATACCTCTAAAGCTTGTTAAAACCCAGTTTTTTGATAAACACGGGGTTGATATTTCCTTTGCGTTGTTCACTTTTCCTTTTTAGATGCTATGGAATCCTCTTACGTGTAGAATGAATTTGTTCACAATGGTTAGAGATATTTTAAGAAGGAAAGATCTTACCATGTCGCATTAGCCATTCAATTCAGGTTATGAGTGAAAATTCAATAAATTTGTCACCGAGTCTTTAAAACTTAAATTCATCGTGGGTTGACGACGGAGGCGCGGGTGGTGATGTGGTCTATCGGCAATTTCAAACATGTTGTTTTGATTGGTGCACGAGGTAGAAACTAATGCAGGATCGTGTATTAATTAGCTCATTAAATGCCCAAAATCTAATTGTATCTAATGTTAAAAACATCTCGCCGTGTTTCTCTTTCAGTGGGTGTATCGGGGATCAGGGTTGTGCTATGATTTTTTTCATTGATATCCTCCTACAAAAATGTCTAACGCCTATCGATCTTACCGTAAAATGATGAAGCAACAAAGCTGACTTGAAGGTGTGACTCAGTCCTAGGGAACCAAGAATGACTTGGGATAGAACTAGACCGTACGACCCTCTTACCTAGTAAAGACAAGTGGCGTTGGAGACCAGTGACTTAATTTACTCATATTAATCAGAGTCAGGACTTTCCTTAAGTTATTCGTTCTAAAAAAAACCTTAGATTTTCGATGCTGAAAAAGTGTCAAGGATCGGTGAACGATGATAAACCTATGAAATCGCTTTTAGATCGGATCCCTTGAAATAGTCCCGATGCCAAAAACACATCGAGGATTGGTGATCAGAGATACCTTTTATCAAGGTCAAAATGTTTGTTGTGATCTTTCTAGGTTTTCCTCGATTCCGATAAAGCAACTCGGGCATCGGATATCGATGATATCTTTTCGTTCTTCGTTAACCTCTGTCCTCCCCGTATTTTACTGATGTCAAAGGGGAATCAATTATTGACAATATATTTATGCAAAAAAATTAACGCAAACCAAAAATTCCTCGTGCCGATGCTGATTAATATCGGCGCTCGACGACTGTTGTTTTCGAGTTGTTCCTCTTTCTTGTTTGAATTCTTTCCGATGTCGAATCTAAGAGCTTTGGGTGCAGTGTTTGGCTGCTGATTCTTAATTCAGGTGTTAATATATTTTATTCATGGGGTTTCATAAGTTCAATCAAACCTGAATAGGTGATGAGATTCATGAAACTAAGAAAAGACAAAACATTTCTCAAAATGAAATCGAATGAGACAGTGCATAAGATCAAATGGTACCCAAAAAGTAAAAAAATAAATTGATAAGGCTTTTTAGGGTGTGTTGATTGCTCAATAGGTCCATCTCTTGAATCATAAGTATTTTTTGCACCAATCAAATTTATAAAAGTCAACATTGGGATGAATGACAATCCTAAAATGGAAAGTATTGTAGACTATTGGGATGAACAAACAATAGAAAGAATAAAAGAATTATTGCATGAATACAATGACATGTTCACAACGACCTTTATAGAGATGAAAGGCATAGAAAGAGAGCTAGGTGAGATGATGATACCCCTGAAACTTGAAGCTAGACCTATTAGGAAAATACCCTACAGATTGAATCCAGTGTATAAGAAAAAAGTGAAAGTAGAAATTGACCGAATGTTGGAAGTTGGTATCATAGAACTATTAGAAGAATATGAATGGATAATTCCTATGGTAGTCCAAGAAAAGAAACAAGGGGGGATAAGGATTTGTGTATATTGGAGAAAACTATATGATGCTTTCTTACATGACCCTTTTACTACCCCTTTTACAGATGAGGTATTAGAGAATGTGGGAGGCCAGGAAGCATATTCATTCACAAATGGATTCTCAGGTTACCATCATTTCAAAATAGCTCTAGAGGACAAGTATAAGACCAATTTTTCTACAGAATGGGGATCCTACCAATAAATAGTCATGCCATTTGGGCTGAAGAATGCACTAGCCATATTTTCAAGAGTAGTCATAGCTGCTTTTAATGAATTCATACATCAATTTATAGAAGTATATCAGGATGATTGGACTGTATATAGTCTATTAAAGGACCATGAATAAGTGTTAATACTAATGTTGGAAAGATGCAAGCAATGTAAAATATCATTAAACATCAAGAAATTCATTTTTGGTACACTGTTTGGAATATTGTTGGGACATATAGTGTGTAAACAAGGTTTACTAGTGGACCCTGCTAAGATTGCAATCATTGTAAATTTACCACCACCAAAGTCAATGCGCCAATTAAGAGAAACAATGGGACATACATTCTATTACAAGAAGTCTATAAAGGGGTATGCAAAGATTATTGCACCAATGGAAAAAATGTTAAAGAAGGACACCATATTTTAGTGGAATGAGGACTATCAACAAGGATTGGAAACCTTAAAAGAAAAGATGGTCACAACACCTATACTAGTATTTCTAGATTGGTAAAAGAAATTTCATGTGCATGTAGATGCATCAACCATAGCACTTGGAGAAATTATGGAGCTACTAGAAGCAGGGGACTTATACCATCCTATAGCCTTTGCAAACATAAAATTATTAGAATCAGAGAAAAATTACAACACCACAGAAAGAGAAGGCCTAGCCATGGTATATGGACTTCAAAAGTTCATGCACTACTTACTAGGTAAACACTTTAAAATGTTCACAGACCATTCTTCCCTCAAATATCTACTCAATAATCCAGTGTTGGGGGGGAGGATTTGTAGATGGTTGTTTTTATTCCAATAATTTGATTTTGATGTAATAGTCAAACCAGGGAAGCTGAATGCAGGACCTGATCACCTGTGAAGGGTAACGAATGGAGAAGAACCTACTAACTTGGAAGACAATTTCCCTGATGCACAGTTCTTTTCAGTACAGGAAGTTGATGAATACTTTGTTGATATTATTGAATACTTAAGCACATGGATTCCACCACAAGATTTTAGCACTACGCATAAGAAAAATATGGTAGTTAGAGTTGAAAACTATCAACTTATTGCAGGACATTTATACGAGATGGGCATAGATAACATTTTGAGAAGGTGTGTATTGGAACATGAAAGGCCCAGAATTGTGGTAGAAGCTCAGGAAGGTATAGATGGAGGACACTATGTAGGAAAAGATATCTCACATAACGTATTGTGTGTAGGATTATGGTGGCTAACAATCCATAAATATGCTAAGGAATATTTCCATAAATGTGATGTTTGTTAGAGGGTTGGAAAACCCAACATAAGGGATGGGATGCCTTTAAGACCACAAGTGACTCTGTAGGTATTTTACAAATGGGCTATAGAATTTGTTAGACCAATCAATCCACCAACAAAAAGGTCAAGAGCTAGATATATCATTACTGCGATTGAATACTTAAGAATATCAGAATAAGTATCACCAGTGAAAGACTGTAGCAGAAAAACAACAACACACTTCTTGTTTGAGAAAGTGATCACCAGATTTGGATGTCCAAGGATTTTGATGAGTGACCAAGGCACTCATTTTATCAATAATACCATCAGGGATATGACTGAGGAGATTGAGGTCTATCACCAAAAGAGTACACCATATCATCCTAAGGAAAATGGAATAGTAGAAGCTTTCAATAAGATTTTGGAAAATGCCTTGACTAAGATCTACAATGTCAACAAAGATGATTGGGACTTGAAAATACCAATAGTAATGTGGGCATATAGTACCACATGTAAGAAGTTGACAGAACATACACCATTCATATTGGTGGATGGGAAGGAAGTAGTGGTGCCATTAGAATTTTTGGTACCCAGTCTGCATGTAACAACAATTACCAACATGATAGAAATAGGCACAGTACATGAGAGGTTACTTCAACTAATGGAAATGGAAGAGGACATGATTCTAGTAGTATTTCACCAGGAAGTACAGAAAGCAAGAGACAAATCCTGACATGATAGACATATTAAAAAGAAGAGTTTTAATGAGGGAGACCTAATTTTTCTCTATGACAGTAAATTTTTCCAACACCCTGGTAAGTTTAGAATGCATTGGCTAGGTCCATATGAAGTAAAAAATGTAACATATGGGGGATCTGTGCAACTAAAAGACTTGGGAGGAACATAATTGAAAGGAATGATCGACGATAGTCGATTGAAATTGTACAAGGACAATCGACCTACTAACCCTTAAAAGTTACAATGCAGTAATAAATGCATGTATATAGTGTACTATAGTAGACATTAGGAAAGAAACCCCATAAAAACAAAGACAAAAGTAGAAAAATAAGAGAAAAGAAGAAAAAAGTAGAAAAGAAAGAAAATACAAAATACTGGGAAATATCACGTGCAATAAATAGTGGAATCAACACGACTAAAAGAAAAAGTGACCTCATGCAACATATGGTTGACAAGAAGCAAAAAACCGTGCACTAAGGGAAATTCACAACATAAACATACATTGCACTGAAAAATTGCAGTGCACTAGAAAAAGGACTTATGGTCGGAAAAGCAAAAACCAGTCGTCGAGGTAAAAATGTGTGAATTGGGAATTTATGAAACTGAATGAAGCGTACCTGATAAGCTTCAATGCATTAGTAAAAACCAAATAATCTTCTATGACAAGATTCATGGCACTTATGACACCTTATATAAAGTGAAACCACGGACCAAACAAGAATTATTGTGAATTTGCAAACCCGCGAAGCTAACGAGCACAAAGATGAGAGGTGAACATGTGAGTTTAGAGATCAAAATAGATGAAGCTCAATCGGAAAGAAATAATTAAACATGATGGCACCACCAAAGGTTGACGCAACAAGCCAAACAACACGAAAACACACAGTAGTCTCAAGTCATCGCATGAAACTGTATAGGCGGAACAAGAATTTATGTAGAGAGAGGGAATCATCAATGTCAACGCAATTCTTTCACTGCAGGTTGAACTAGTGAGTGCCACACTGGTAGAGAAAGAAGGGAAGGGCCTGGCGCTAGATGGGATGGATATCAACTCACATGACAGTGCGTAGGGCCATGACCCATTATCCACAAGAAACCCACAACAACCTTCCAGGGCCGAAGTAGCCCACAAAACGAATGGTGGAGATAGTGAAAGGACATAGTCTGATGGGTCGAGACCACAACCTACGGTGGGGTTCACACATTAGGAATAAATATAGCTTGAAGATTTCACATGGAAGCCAGATTCGGGTGGGGAAGACAGAGAACTAGAGTCTCGGACTTCTAGTGCGTTGGTAAAGAGAAAGGGAAAACAACCCATTGCGCGGTCCCCACACAAGTAGCCCGATGCCACAATTTTTTTATCGCGCATCCCAGAGGGGGTGTAGGCCACACCAAATCTACTGAGTTGCATCAAAAGGATAAGATATGCAGACCACGATGTGTTTGAAACCATCAAATTCCCCAAATTTGTGCAGCAAGTGTATATGCAGAGCCTGGGCATAGGGCCATTTGGAGATCCAATATTGTAGCCAAAGAAATGGGCGACAGGACTGGAAAACACAGGGATCCTGAACTTGTTAGAAATTCCCCACTTCAACATGGGGAAAGAGGTGAACACGTGCATCAAGAAGTTTCTAGCGATACTCCATGGAGGATTTGTGTGGTTAGAATAACCTATCTCAATCGATGTAGAAATAATTGCATTCAGCATAGGAATTCCATCAAATGGAGAGAATCTCACGTATTATCTGAATGATAAAACCAAATAAAAGGATCTTGTAGAAGAGATGAAGAAGATGTATGGAATGTAAGAGGCTCACGTGAAATAATTATAAAACGGATCAATGACGCAGTTACTAGGATGGCCACAAAATTAATGGCATTCAAGCTACTTCGCAAATGCCGCAAGGAGGAGGTCCCTGCAGGGGTTTCCACAGCAGTAGAATAGTGCGCAAAGGGAACCATGCTCAGTTGGGCCCCATATTTACTCAATCTGTTCCTAGACGACTGTAAGGATGCACAGTTCTTGGGAACATAGTTCCATTACTCCTGGATGATGATTTTGATAACATTAATTAGCTAGAAAGAGCCTCCCTACTCCTAATTCTGTGATAGAATAGGTCGTTGTTGTTCAACACGATACATGTCAATGGGAAGCACTTCGGATGCCAAGTGAAGATGTGGCAATGCCGACAGTTTTGCTTGGTTTCTCAGTGACATACGAGACAACATAGACAACACATGGAGGATAAATCCGGAATTCCTCGCGCAATACCAAGGGATAACCAACTTTAAAGATACTCGACACAACATGTGGATCCAAGCGCATAGGGATCCAAAGAAAGAATGACTACATCTTCGATTCTGCATCAATGTAGAGGAATTTGAAATGGAAATGAGAGACTGGTAGGATGACTGGAAGATCCTAGTCATCACCAAGGACATGCCCAAGGGAATCAAGGTCGTCCAAGACATCTGTAGGAGGAATCACAACGACAAAGAAACCCATGCGGCAGGTGAAGCCAGGTCAAAATATAGAGCAAAAGAAGAAGGGAAGCGCTCCAAAGAAGGATGCACTAACAAGAAAGAAGGCAATGCCCCGATGTTGGAAGAAAAAGGAAAGGGGGACAAAATGACACAACAAAACCCTTAGGAAGCTACTCCATAAGAAACAAGGCCACCCAAATGGTAAATTATACATACAGGGGGGTCGCACAAGAAGGCCAAGGCCCATAAAAAAATCCCAGAATATACAATCACCAAGGATGATGCCAATATGATCGCAGAGAGAGTACATGATCGCACAGTGGAGAAGTTTGAAGAGGTTGAAAACCAAAGAGGAAGGATATATAACAAGTTGGTTGATATTAATCAGGTCTTAGAATAGATAAAAGAATTGCAAATGAAAGAAAGGGGAAAAAAACTGATGCCCCAAGCGATAGAAGCAGAGAACAAGACCGTGCAAAATGAAGAAGACACCATCTAGACCATAGTGAAAGCAAGTCTGAGCTTCCAATTAACAATAGATATGTTGTAGGTTGACGAGGCCATAGTCCAAACAACACTTAAATATCTGGCGCAGGCACACTTGGTATTGGAAAAAATACCAACAAAGACACTCTACAAACTACAAGTCAATGTCATAGAGGAAGTGCAATCACGAGATAGAACAGATGCAACGAAATTGCAAGTAACTAGAAATGGCAAGGATTCCCTAGAAATAGTGGTAGAGCAGGTAAATATGGAGACAAAAGTGGAGAAGAAACACATAATTAACTTAGAGTGGAAGTTGAAGGAAGTCTTCACAATAATTTCGAACATCACATAGGCATCTGTGAGCAATGCGGAAGAACAGATCCAAATCATTGTGAAGACACTCGAGGAATATAAGAAGGATATCGAGGAAATTAAATAAAAGTTAAACCCAACTACTCCTCTTGAAGTCATAGCTGAAAGGGAACAACAGGAAGCCATGCAAGTGGCTATGATGGAGAAAGAAGCTGAAAAGGTAACACAACTTTTTGACAGAACCACGCAGCTATGGATGACGTTGGAGGAAGATGATAGGGTCCAACAACTAGACCAACAAGAGGAGGAAATCATCACTGCAATCTTGGAGCTGAAGAAGTGAAACAATTCCATGAAAATTACAGAGCAATTGAAGGGCGTGCAGGAAATCAAGACCCTGCAAAAAGAATGGAAGACTGCGCAGAATAAAAAGCAAGCCAGACAAGCTCAAATAGAACCTATCCAAGAGAAAGAAATGAAAATAATTTCAGAACCAGAGGAGGATAAGACAATAATGGCTCAGGATCATGCTGAGAGCGCAGAGTATCTCAAGGAACATGTCACAACGCAGAGGGTAGAAGAGATTATAGGGAAATTCGCGCAAGCTAGAGAAAAAAGGGAATAATTAGAAGGAAAATATCACAGCTTGGCAAAGGTTGTTCAGAGAGCATGAATCGCCTGAGTGGCTCGGGATGAGCCACATGTTAGTGTTGGGGGTTTTTTGGGCACATGCCTATTTTGAGAAGAAAGGTTATTTTGGGCGCATGCCTATTTTTGGGGAAGAACGGATGGAATGAAAGAAACATGCAAGAGGAAAAGAAACATGCAAGAGGATAAGAAACGTGGTGAGAAGGAAGGAAAGACTAACCATGATAGGGTTAGTGTTTTTGATAAGGACTGTAACGACTATAAGCCAATAAAATAGTATGAGTAAGAACCTAGCAGGTTTAGGTTGGGAGTTCGGGAGGGTTAAGTTATTTTTGATGAGTTGATGATGGTTTTTATGATTGTAATAAGGTTGTAGAAGAGTCAAGTAAGATAATTTTGAGGGTTAGGTCACAAATTGAGGAGCCTGGTGTGATCTAGTCTGCCTCATAGAGGTTCCTTAACCTCATCATGATTGTATGATTGAAGATGTAATGCGCGTAATGCTAGATTTTGCAACAAAATAAATAAAAGAGCATAGAAGCCAAGTATTTGTGGACATATTCCCAAGAGGGGGTGAACCATGGTAAAACTTGTGTTTTGTGTGATGTTTATTGAATTCTTACTTTATGTTAATGGTTATCTTATGAATGAATGATTAACTAGATGTATTAGAATGCATGCATGAGGATAAAGATGAATGAATCCTATAACTACTTAAATATTTAACAAGGATAATGCAAAAAGAAAGATATAATACACTCCCAGATCCCGACTCATTCCTATACTACAAACACATGAGTATTTCAGTCACCCATAAAGTTATCTCAGGTGAGACTGCATTGTGCATTGTGTGCGTAGTGTTGCCTTATGGTTTACCAGGAGGGCCGATAGTTTTAGATGGTTTTGTTGGAAACCTGTTGAAGATCCGAACCCGGGTCAACCCAAGAAGCGAGAGACTTAATCCAACAAGCATAAATAAAAGGAAATACATAATAATCTACTATCTTCCAAAAAGGTTACTTGAGAAGCAACAAGGGGCACTATGATACCACAAAAGTGAAAGAGGAAATGGGGTGCACGGATGATTGACTTGACACTTGTCCCTTGAGGTACAATCCTCATTTACCATGCTTCTTTACAATTTTTCCCCACCAATATTGACTTATGTGTTCCTTTGACATTGTTCCTATGCTTCTTGGGAAGGGAATATTCCCTGTGCAGGGAATGCATCTCTAGAAATAAAATGAATTATTCACCATTGTTCATGGAACACCTCTTCATTCTCCCAATAGAATTTTCTTCTTGTATTTGATGAAGAAACTAGTGTGAAACCAAGGTTTTCATGCTTGTAAATGGAAAGAGAACCCCATGTACTTGTGGCTAGTAAGAACCGATGGAAGTTGGGGATTTGTTGCTAAGAATATGAGAGAAAATGGGATGGATTTAAGGGAAAATCATGGTTGGGAGTCTAATATATCTTAAGAAAACACCACAAACCTACATTCCTATTGTTGTTGTACATTGACTAGTTTTTCCAAGTTATTTTCCTCCAGGTTATTCCCAAAAGGAAACTAGTAGTCTTGGAATCTTTTTGCACACATTGAAGAGAACTAGAAGGGAAGAAGATACATGAAGGACTATGGAGTAGAGAGGGGGAATATATTCCTTGTGTTATTTGGGGTAGTCAAAGGGAGTGACATGGTTGATTGATGGCTGGATGAGGGACAAGAATGATCAATAGTTAGCATATTTTCTATGTCATAAGAGAAATGATTTGGGCCAAGTGAGATTAAATCCTTGTAGGAGCTTCATTTTTCCTAATGGTATAATGGTCTAGCTTGGGGGTGGAATCCTTATCTAATTCCTCTGGTTGAGAGGTGAATCACTCTTTAGAAATTGTTTTGGTGGTCTTCACTTAATTACAAATAAGTGTCCATAATTATCTCTTTGTCGAATGATTTCTATTTGTAATATGTTGTGTAATGAATAAATTCAAATATGCAATGTTATTTTTGCTACTATTTTTATGTGCATTGTTGGAGAGTTGGTTGTCATTGATGTTGTTGGACAGTTGGTTTTCATTGATGTCAACACATAGTGGTTTCTATTGATGTCAAAAGATGTGATGGGTGTATTTGGAGAAGTCTCCAAAGTGGTTCCCTTATGTCGTAGCTCTAAGCATGGCCCTCACAAGAACAAACTTTGAATAAGTCTACAAGAAACACATAGGTGTGTTCATGAATCCTAAAGATTTTTGAGTAATAAGGACATGAAGGACAGTGTAAATGTAGGTAACAAAATCATAGATGGATAGTTCTTGTCATGCCATTTCCAATGGTAGGTGGAATGCCATGTAGTTCATCATGGTTGAGGAGATATGAGGTCATGAAGTTGGAAGCCCCAAAGATGGGTTAAGAAGCCCCTAATTGGTTACAATATGGGTTAAGAAGCCCCTAATTGGTTGTAATTCATTAATGAAAGGGTAAAGTGGCTGTAATAAGAAATTTCAATAATCCCTAAAGTTAAGGAAATAGGTCACTTCTAAAAAGTATATATACACCTCAAGAAGTCACTCATAAGTACATTCACACACACATTCTATTGAATATATTCTATGTGAGTAAGTGATTATTATATGAGGTAACCAAGGAGATATGAGGTGAATTTCAGAGGGAATTTGAAGCGAAGAAGGGTGAAATTCCAAGGGAGGATGAAGTCTTGTGATTATTTGTTCTAAGGTATGTTATTTAATGGTCATCTTACCATTTTCTCTATAACAATGTTTATAAGATGAATAAGATATTGAAAATTGGAGTCTATTGATAAGACATATCAAGGTATCTATCATAAAAAATTCCACTTCTGGGCCATTGTAACTTTGGAGATACACTCTGTGGAAGATAGGGTTTTTGACTAGTCCTGAAACTAGTATCAAACATGTGTTCTGGGTAAAAAGGTAATAAATTCTTCATGGATGATCCAACTTTTGTGAGACAAATTTCATGGGAAAGAGTACAATCCTTAGTATTTTTTATGTGAGTTTTAGAACCATATAGAAAATATTAAGTATGTGGCATGCTTTACAAGTTCACTCTCCAGAATAGGATAAAATTCAGGAATGTTTTCCATTTTCCCTTTAACTTATGGTCTGAGAAGTTTCAGACCCCAAAATTTTTAGGAGATGAAAAAAGGATTGCATAGTATCTCTAGTTAAAATTTCAAACCTTTGTTCATTACAGGTACGGAGTTATGATTTTTTAAAGCTAGGTTTTGTGACTAATACAAAACTAGTTCCGCGAGACAGAGGTAAATTTTGATGAAGATGAAGAAGGTATAAGTGTCTGTGATCCGATGCACTAGGTATGCTACATGATCAGAGGTATGATTTACATGTGTTATTGAGGGTTATGTTTATGGTACATTCTTGAGTAATTCCTTGATGATGATGCTACATGATATTGTACACCTTTGTGATGATATGATACATTGTTATAAGTATATCTTGGCTATATTGGTATCTGGTTTGGTATATGTCATGGTGATATTATCACATGCTTGAGGCACATATTATGGTACTTAGTTGAGGCACATCATTGATGATATCTTATGGTACATGGTGTATGACATGATTGATACATATCATGAGTGATATGGTATATGATTGATGCATATCTTGGTGATGTTATGGTACATGCTTGGTGATTCTAGTACATGTTTAGACACATCTTGGTGATGTTATGGTTCACGATTTGATGCATGATATGGTACATTTATAGAGGCACTTCTTGGTGATATTAGTACATGGTATGGTATGGTAAAATTTTGGTACATGGTTGATGCATGATATGGTACAGGTTATGGTACATGGTTGATGAACATGGTATGGTACAAGTTTTGGTACATAGTTGATGTAAATGGTATGGTGATGGGTTTGGTATCCATATGAGTGGATTTGTTTATAGTTGGTTGATGATGATATATCAGTGACAGAGACAGTGGAATTTTGAATTATTGGTTGATCATGAGTGACTGGTTGATGTGACAGTTACAGTGACAAGTTGGTTGATGTATTGGTCACATTGGCAGTGACAGTATCGGTGGTAGTGATAGTGAGTCTACACTTATATTTTAGGGCAGTAGGATGGGGCAAGGAAAGGGGGTTGTATCCTCCTTCTGGTTTGTGTCTAAGAACTTAGGGAGATGGAGCTTCCTTCAGGTTGGTGCTTGTAAATGAGGGGGTTGTAGCCACCTTCCGGTTGGTGTCAGAGAACTCAAGGAGTTGGTGCTTCCTTCAAGTTGGTGCCTGTAAATCAGGGGTTGGTTCTTCCTTCCAGTTGGTTCTAGATAATTTGGAATTTGGTGATTCCTATGAATGTATTCTTGATATATACAAGAAAATATTCCATGGTTTTCCCCCATTTGGGTTTCCATGTAAATTCTAGTGTACTTTGTATCTGATGTGATATTGTTGAATGGTACTTCTTTTGGTTATCTGATCATGGTATATTGAATGAAATCATAAATTATATACTGTTGAAAAAATCAAAGATTATATATTATGATTGAAAGTGGTAAAAAGTTCTCATACTTATTCACTCCCCTCTCAATATTCCAACAATTGGTATCAAAGTAGGTCCTTCAAGAAAACAGTTTAACCACTGGAAGGTAGATCATGGAGATCACCAATTCATATAATAATGGAATACCATGGTTTGATGGACATAAACATGCCTTCTGGAGCAGAAGAATGAAAACGTATGTACAAGCACATGGATTTGATGTTTGGCAATTATTAGTAGACATATACAAAGAGTCTGTCACTCCACCAACAGATAATGATGGAAAGAAACTTAGTCAAAACAATTTAAGGGATAAAAATGATATATTGAATGGTCTAGTTGATTCAGTATATGTAAAGGTTATACATTGTGATTCTGCAAAGGAGATTTGGGACAAACTTCAGAATATTTATGAAGGAGATGCCATAGTCAACATGGCCAAGCTTTAGACTTACAAAGGTCAATTTGAACAATTGAAAATGAAGGAATATGAAGACACTGCAACTTAATTTTTAAAAGTTGATGAAACAATGAATGAAATTAAAGGATTAGGAGAAGAAGATGACAAATCTATGATTTTTCAAAAGGTTCTAAGATCTCTTCCAATGATATTTGATCCTAATATTTCAGCACTAGAAGATAGAGAAGATCTGGGTACGATAAGCATGGATTATCTACATGGAATATTTACAGGTTATGAAATGAGAACACAATAGGAAAATCCATCCAAGAAAGAAGCACCTTTCAAAGCATCCAAGCATACAAAAAAGAAGAAAAATCCCGAGTCAAATCCAAATTACATTTGTAGTGATGATTCAGTCGAGGATGAAGAAATATCCAACTTCGTAAGGAAGTTGAAGAGTGGAACCAAAAAGTACAAAAGTATTTTTCATTTAAAATGTTTTAATTGTGGTAAAATTCATCAATTTTCAAATAAGTGTCCTTATGCTAAGAAGTTAGATAGTGGTGAAGAAGAAGATCCCAAGAAAGAAAAGAAATATCAAAAGGGAAAAAAGAAATAAGATAAGAGGAAACCCTTCAAGAAAAATCTCTACTCAAGAGAAGACAACTCCTCATTTAATGAAGATGATGAAAGCGATAATGACTCAGAAAGAGTTCTCTTTATGTCTACGAAAACTAAGAAAATAACACTTGAAAGTGACAAAGAAGAAGGTGAAGTGGATCTTGAGGCATAATTAATCAGTGCTTCAACTGAGTTGAAGAAACAAAGGAAGAAAAACAAATCATCCAAAGAAGAGATCATCTCCTTGAAAATCCAACTTGAAGAAGGAAAGAGAAAGGAAGAACTAATGCATATCTAGATGATAAATAAAGAAAAAGAGTGTGAGAATCTTGAAAAGGAAATATTGACATTGAGAGTTGAAGTCAACAAGCTCAACAAGAACTTGAAAAGTTCTCGAGTGTTAGAAAACATTCTCAACAGTCAAAGGCCATACATTGAAAAATCTAGACTAGGATACAAAAATTTTCATTTTTAGGAAGGTTACAGCTCCATGATGAAAGAAACACAACAAAAGAGTTATGCAAAAGTTATCAAAGGAAGGAATCATGGTCAACAAGAGTCAGAGAGAAATGAATATAGAAGACCTTCTACATTCAGGAAGTAGGGAAGCTTCAACCATTGTGAAGGAAATAATAGAAGAAAATATCGTGATCAACCAATGCATGAGTTCAGAAGGACTACATCACAAAGAAGATCATTCACTCTCATGTATGAAATTTTATTTTATGGTCATTGGTTTACTTGTACTAACTTTGGACATAAATCTATAGATTGCAGAGCTTACAGAAGAAATGTTCAAACAAGAAATGGTTTTGTAGTTGTCTCCAATATTGAATGTTACAAATTCCACAATTATGGTCACATAGCTCGAAATTGTAGAATCATGATAGATCCTCCCATGAAGGAAGAAACTGGTGTCATATACATGAAGGTTTGGAGATGAAATGAAAAACAAGAAGAGCAGGTGAATGAGGACCACGTCCCAGAGATCATACTCAAAATATTTACAATAGTGCAAGATCATGATGAATCTATAGGAAAAGAGGAAGTTCTTAGAATTCAGGAAGAGGATGAAGAGGAAGATGTCAGAATTTAGGAAGAAGATGAAAAGAACACCATAATTCAGGAAGAGGATGATGATGAATCCACAGATGAAGAGGAATATTACTCCACATCAGAGAGGGTATTTTTTTGAGCCATATAGCTTGGAGACTTCTAGTAAATATGAATATTGAAGAGGGGGAGTCTAATAAGCATCTCTATAGATCAAAAAACTATCTTTCCAACACTCTGAAGTATTTGCATCTTTTGGACAAGAAGTTTTAGAGTGGTAGAGATTCATTGTATAAAGGATTCCATGCATGCATTTAGACAGGGACATATTCATTACAGATTGTTGTAGATATGTAGAGTCTGATTTGCAAAATTGAGAAGACAACTTGAGAAGATGGAATATGTTTTAATCAATAGATGGGTTAGCATTGTATGCAGTTTAGTAGTAGAGTCATGGGAAGTTTATTACATATGGACAGAGATGGATTCATGAGATATTTGATAGCTCTAAACATATACATGACAATGGATGAAACCATAGTAACAATTGGAATTAGTAGAATCAATGGAATCAATTATTCACAGGAAGGAAAATAGTGAAAGGCATAATAAAACAGAGAAGATAAACCATCGACATAAGCTATATTGTCAAAACAAAATTTTTGAATGATGTGGTCATTGATGTATGAATAGTGAACTTGAAAATCCATGAATACTTGAATTCAAATATCTTTTAATTATGTTTATATATGTCGGTTGATTATAAGAGGAAGCACCATTGAAAAAACAAAACTAGAAGAGAGTAATGAAAGCATCTACAAGAAATTCCACATTGATCTACATGACATCTTACAAAGAAGTAAAGGAGATTGTCAAAGAAAGAGATCAGGAAGGAAATATCAGAAGCACGAAGATAGGGAGAGCACATGATGTCAGAGAAAGAGATCAGAAGCATGAATATAGGGGGAGTGCATGAAGTAAGAGAAAGATTGTTCAGAGAAATTATATTGATAGGGGGAGTTACCCTTTTACCCATGATGTCAAAGGGGGAGAAAGAGAAAGATCAGAAGATAAATATTAGAATCATGAATATAGGAGGAGTCACCCCAAGGGGAGATACCCATTTCCATTGATGTCAAAGGGGGATAGAAACATGAGGAGAGAAACATTGGAGGAGCATTGGTCACAGGTGGAGTATGAGTGTTGGAGTATAAGTGTTTCCATAAATGCCAAAGGGGGAGATTATCAGAGAGTTGGTTTTCATTGATGTCAACATATGTGATGGGTGTATTTGGAGAAGTCTCCAAAGTGTTCCCCTTATGGCGTTGCTCTAAGCATGGCCCTCACGAGAAGATGCTTTGAAGAAGTCTACAAGAAAGCCATAGGTGTGGTCATGAAACCAGAATTTGTTTGACGAATAAGGAAATGAATGTCAGTGTAAATGAAGGTAACAAAATTTTATATGAACAGTCATCGTCATGTCATTTCCAACGGTAACTGGAATGTCATGTAGTTCCTCACGGTTGAGGAGTTATGAGGTCATGAAGTTGGAAGCCCCAAATATGAGTTAAGAAGCCCCTAATTGGTTTCAATATGGGTTAAGAAGCCCCTAATTGGTTGCAATACGGGTTAAGAAGCCCCTAATTGGTTTCAATTCATTAATGAAATTTTAAATTGGTTGTAACAAGAAATTTCAAGAATCCCTAAAGTTAAGGAAAAAGGTTACTTAGAAAAAGTATATATACACCTCAAGAAGTCACTCATAAGTACATTCACTGATTGTGATTAAGTGATTCTTGTTTGAGGTAACCAAGGAGATATGAGGCTAATATCAGAGGGAATATGAAGTAAAGAAGGGCGAAATTCCAAGGGAGGATGAAGTTTTGTGATGATGTGTTATAAGGTATGTTATTTAAATGTCATCTTACGATTTTTTCTATAACTGTGTTTCTAATATTAATAATATAGCATCAATTGAAGGATCTTGAGAATACATATCAATGTATCTTTGGTAAAATTTTCAGCTTCTGGGTCATTGTACTTTTGTGGATACACTTTCTGGAAGATAGGGTTTCTGACTAGTCCTGAAACTAGTCTCAAACAAGTGTTCTGGGTAAAATAGCCATAAATTCTTCATAGAGGATCACACTTCTATGAGATCAGTTGAATTGGAAATAGTATAGTGCATGTTATTTTTTTAGTGAGTTTCAGATACAAATAACAAATATTAAGCATGTGGCATGCTCTACAAGTTCGCTCTCCAAAATAGGATAAAATTCAGGAAGGTTTTCCATTTTCACTATAATTTCTATTCTGAGAAGTTTCAGACCTTGAAATTTTGAGAAGATGAAAAAAGGATCTCATGTTATATCTAGTTAAACTTCCAAATCTTATTCCTTACAAGTACGGGGTTATTGTTGTTGAAATTTAGGGTTTGTGACTAATCCAAAACTAGCCCTGCGAGACTGAGGTAAAATTTGATGAAGATGCTATTATCTTATTGTTGAAGATGAAGAAGGTATGAGTGTTTGTGATCTGATGCACCGGGTCTTCTACAAGATGAGAGGTATGATTTACAAGTGTTATTGAGGGTTATGTTTATGGTACATGCTTGAGTCATGTCTTGTTGATGATGGTACATGATATGGTACACCTTTGTGATGATATGATACATTGTTAGAAGTATATCTTGGCTATCTTGTTATTTGGTTTGGTATATGTCATGATGATGTTATCACATGCTTGAGGCACATCTTATGGTACTTAGTTGAGGCACATCATTGATGATATCTTATGGTACATGGTGTATGGCATGATTGAGACATAACATGAGTGATATGGTATATGCTTGATGCATATCTTGGTGATGTTATGGTACATGATTGGTGATGATAGTACATGTTGAGATACATCTTGGTGATGTTATGGTTCATTACTTGATGCATGATATGGTACATTTCTAGAGGAACTTCTTGGTGATATTGGTACATGGTATGGTATAGGTTTTGGTACATTGTATGGTACAAGTTTGGCACATAGTTGACACATGATATGGTATAGGTTATGGTACATGGTATGGTACAAGTTCTGGTACATGGTTGATGTACATGGTATGGTGATAGGTTTGGTATCCATATGAGTGTATTTGGTTATAGTTGGTTGATGATGATATGTCAGTGATAGGTTAGATGATTGGTTGATCATCAGTGATAGGTTGATGTGACAGTGGTAGTCACAGGTTAATGTGATAGTGACAGTGACAGGTTGGTTGATGTGGGCAGTGGCAGGTTGGTTGATGTATTGGTGACATTGGAAATGAGAGTATCAATGGTAGTGATAGTGATTCTACACTTATATTTTAGTGTAGTAAGATAGGGCAAGGAAAGGGGGTTTTATCCTCCTTCCGTTGGTGCCAAAGAACTTAGGGAGTTGGAGCTTCCTTCAGGTTGGTGCTTGTAAATCTGGGGGTTGTAGCCTCCTTCTGGTTGGTGTTGGAGAACTCAGGGATTTGGTGCTTCCCTCAGGTTGGTGTTTGTAAATCAAGGGGTTGGTGCTTCTTTCTAGTTTATGCTAGATAATTTGGAAGTTGGTGCTTCCTATGAATGTATTCTTGATATATATAAGAAATAATTTTGTGGTTTTCTCCCATTTGGGTTTCCACGTAAATTTTGGTTTACTATGTATCTGATGTGATATTGTTGAATGATACTGCTTTTTGTTATATGCTCATGATATATTGAATGAAATAATACATGCTATACTACTGATAAAGTTGAATATTATATATTGTAATTGAAAGTGGTAAAAAGTGCTCATATTGATTCACCCCCCCTCTCAGTATTCCAACATGCATATGAATTCAAAACTATATTGTTGTTAGAGATAGAATTCAACCTCACAATTGGTTAATTAAAGAACAAAATTTGTATGAAGTGCCCTAATGGCTAAGGGAGGCACCTAGGTATGCTACAACAGAGACAAATAGATTGGCCAAGCATGATAGTAAATGGGTTGGGTTAAATGAGATAGAAGTCTTCTTGGTGGCCTGATAGCCTAACTTGGGGTGGTATTTGCATTGGATGCCTATGGTTGGGAAGACAAGTTCTCTTCCATAGCTAGTTTTTTTAGTGTTCTTATGTTAAAAGATAAGTGTTTTATGATTATTTATGGATATTGATTTAATGTCATTCTACATTATGGAGATACATATATTTTATATGTTGTATGAGATTATGCTTGAATCTAGTCATGAGAATTTTGTTGCCAATATATTTTGTTTATCTAAGCTTGTCTATTTCTGATGCATTTTATCTATTGCACATGTGCATGAATTTATTTTAATTCTCATCCTCTCTAGGAAATTTCTCTCTTAGTATTGTGGAGATATGGCCTCTAAGGGAAAAAATTTGAAATCCATGATTTGTGGCTACCCATTCCATGGCTAGGAGTGTTGGGAGGGGACTCCACACTATAGGCATTTTTCCCTTTGTGGTATCTCTTTTGATGACACTTCACAAGAACAATGTTGGCAAGGTGTGAATGAGAACTGGTGAGACAAAGGAATTCCAAAGTATAATAAGAGTTAGAAAACACTTTCCATTCTCTCCTACACATTTTCAACTCTACATTGATGAGCTAGATAAAATCATATCAAATTCATTATGTGTGACAAATGGTTTCTTAAGTTCTTTAGAGTCTCTATTGATATTCACTTTTTTACATATGAAATTGTCCCCATGTTCCACTTAGTGAGGGTCCTCCAAAAGAACTTGACATCTTATCTTCCTTCTGTGAAATTCATCACCATTAGGTTAATTTGGGGAAAACAAAAATCATGGCCTTTATCATTTATAAAAGGGAGGAAAGCAATGTGATTCTTACATTTAGAAGTGGGAGGGTTGAGGTAGTCCATTAAAAATCTATATTTGAGGGCCTTTTCTCTAGACCATTCTTTACCTTAACTATAGTAGTATAGTATAGTTTAAGCAGGTGGTATATGGCTCTTAATACCCTCAAAAACAATGTTTTCAACTTCAATTTTAGGAAACCTGATCAAAGATCCAACTCTTTCACTCATTTATCACATACCTTCTTATAAGGGTGTGAAGTTTTGGTACCATAACTTCAAGGAGTAAATTAAACATGATAGAGAGAGTGCTTGTCATGATGTTATCCAAGCATCACCATGCTAGGAGATCAGTCCCGCATGTTCTCATTCTTTGACAATTTGGTACAACCCCATTCATTATTTTAACGATAATTCATGTTGAGACAATGAGACATAGTCTCATGCACAAATGGATGGGTAATTCAAATATTTTTTTTCTTAGATATCCATATCTTGTTGTCATGTATTGTATGGAGAGAACATGGCATAGAATCAATTCCTATTGGTATGTAAGAGCCTGTTCATTTCTCCACCTCATTGACCTTGATATAGAAATACCACCTCCACATATCTTTTCAATGGATGCCCCTCCAAGGATGAGATAAGAAAGGGTATTCATATTGAGATTTAAAAATCTAAAACACACATCCTATCATGGTTTCTCCCTTCCAATATGATGGATCTCCACCACAAACAATGTTCTATTCCAATAGATTTTTC
>JZKD02S2341079.1:228185-246512 GCA_000966675.3 Picea glauca
CACTTGTTTATGGTACATGTTGATTACAGGTTGAGGTACAGGTTGATGCATGGTTCAGATTTATTGGTACAGGTTTACAATGATATATCTCACAGTGATAGTGTGATAATGGTTCCATCATTCTACTTCTAATTCAAAGTGGTAGGATAGGGAAAGGAAAGGTGGTTTTATCCACCTTCTGGTTGTATCCAGAGAACATAGGGGGTTGTAGCCTCCTTATAGTTGAAGCCATGGAATTGGGGAGTTGGAGCTTCCCTCAGGTTGTAGCCTGAGAAACTAGGGGGTTGGAGGCTCCTTACAGTTGCAGCTGGAAAACAAAGGAAGTTGGTACTTCCAATGAATGTAATTCTTCAAGACATATAAGAAAAATCATTCTATGGTTTTCTCCTAATTTCGGTTTCCACATAAAACACTGGTGTACTGTGTATGTGTGTGATTGCTTATTTCTTACTGCTCATTATTGGATAATAATTCTACATTGATATAACATTTGAAGAAAAATGATTATAATTACATTATTACTGATTCACCCCCCCTCTCAATAATCCAACAACCTTCACTAAGGTGTATGCATGCTTCTCCATAATGTCATACCTTAGTGGAGAATCCCTTAATGTTTGGCTGAAATAGGCTATGGGCTTCTCGAAGTTTTTCTCATCTTTCTGTAACAACACACCGACAATCGTATGCTCTGAGGCGAATGAAAATATGATGAAATGTTTCATGAAGTCTAGACTGGCTAGCAAAAGAGATCTAGTCAGAGTCACCTAGATATCTTCAAATGAATTCCTGGCTTCCAGTTTCCACTTGATATCATTCCCCTTTGTGAGCATGCAGGTGATATGTTTATAATCTTTGCCAAGTTCGGGATGAATCTTTTCAAAAAGTTTACTTTTCTTAGGAAGGATTGCACCTCCTTCTTACTGCACGGAGTGCCGATTTTTAAGATTCCTTCAATCTTGTTGGGGTCTATATTAATTCCCTATTTCGAGATAATGTGCCCCAACAAATTCCCTTCTTCCACCCCGAAATGTGATTTCTTCGGATTCAGTGATATGCTTAATTTCCTGCACTTCTAGAATAATTTCTTTAGATGTCCGAGGTGTTTTTCATCGGAGTAAGAGTATACCATGATGTAGTCCATATAGATCACAATGAACTTGTCCTTTTCGTTAGCAAATTATATGTCCATTTCCCTCTGAAAGGTGGCACCAGTGTTCATCAGGCTGAAAGGCATCTTGGCATACATGAACGTCCCCCATGTCGTCGTGAAGGTTGTCTTTTCCTTGTCGTCCGGGTGTACCATGATCTGGTTATAACCTGAAAAGCCATCTAGCATGGACATCCTTTGGGACCCCACCACCTTTTGCAGGATATAGTCCATTTTAGGAAGAGGGTAGTGATCCTTGAGTGACACTTTGTTTAAGTTTTGGAAGTCCACACACAGTATTATCTCACCACTTTTTTTTCTTACAGGTACCAAATTGACTACCCATTTAGAAAACCTTAAAGAAACGATAATCTTATCTTCGAAGAGTTTCTTTACCTCCCTTTCAATCAGTGGCAGTAGTAGGGGATTTATCCATCTCATATTTTGTTTGAAAGCCCTTTGATCTTCTTTGAGAGGGATAACATGCTGAATTAATTTTGTGTCATACACCTTCAAGTCATCATAGCTCCTAGAAAAAGCATCAGGGAAATCCTTCATGAGCTTGACGTAGTTATGCTTGAGATCTGGATTGAGTGTTTTTGAGAACTTGATCATTTCCGAGTTCTCCTCAGTCCTGATGTTGCAATCTTAAACGTCCTCTTCATTTTCAATGATATTGGGATTTCCAGCCACATCATTTTCATCAAACAACTTTTCGAGCGGCACTAACCCCTTTGGGATGATGTTATTTTTCAATTGTACTATGTCCCTTCCTGCTATCTGGTTATGGAAAGGGTTGTCATTACTGCATGCATCTGTGCTCCCATCTTTGTCACAACAACATTCATCATCAATATTTTTATTAGTGAACGCGTTGCTCATTTGGAGAAACCTCTCCACTTGTTTGTCGTCTTCAAACACCTGCCAATATTTGATATTATTAGGCATTGTCGGCTTGTGTTTGACATCGATTTCATAGTTTTTGTTGGTGAATATGGGAATTTTGAAAACTGAAGGCGAGGTGGCCAATACGTCAGCGATCTATTTTCCCCCCCTTGGGACAACTGACATATTATACTTCGAGAACTCCTTGAGGAGGTCCAACACCAAGTTTTTGTATGCTCTCAGCCTGGGGTGTTTTGCCTAATATATGCCTTTCACCTGGTTTATAATCAGCTCAGAGTCTATGTGTACTACTATCTTCTCCGCACCTAATTCCTTTAAAACCTTTAGGCCCAAAATCAACACCTCTTACTCAGCCATGTTGTTTGTACAGTCAAAAGCGAGTTTGTACAAGCAGCGATTTGAGCCCACTTTGGGGGGGTTTATCCATACGCCGTCCCCAATCACTTATTTTCTAACCACGTCGTTGAAACTCATGTTCCATATCTCTTTCTCCATGCAGTTTCTCAGATCAGCGCACTCGACTGCTTGTCGCGTGGCTTCATCATCAACGATCATAATGACTATCATTTCATCCTCTTCAAATCTAAGGTCATTATAGAATATGGAGGAACCAACGTTAGTGTCGATGGAGTAAATAGGATGGTTATTTGGCTGCATCCTACTGCTTACCATGTACTTTATCACCACTTCTCTGTATAATCGTCTATCCTGTCCGAAGATAGGAATGGTGGCGTATGACATGTCCATTTGTAGAGTCCCCTTCAACTTCGTAGCCCACAACCTGGAAAGAAACATGCCAAAATTTGGGGGTATGTCTGCCACGACCACATCCATAACCATGTTCTTTGAAGGAATTTGGGCCAATGACACGACCAGGTCCTTGATGAGACCCAAACACTTGGATTTCCTTGAATCAAAAGAAAAAAGGTCCTTGTAGGGCCTGGTGATGTTCAAACCCAACTCGTCCATGATCACCTTTGGCATGAGGTTGTGCAATGTGCCTAAATCTAGTATGGCTTTATGTAGGGTCATGTCATGGATTTTTAGACTGACATAGAATGAGGGAACGTCCTCAGTATCACTTGTCTCCTCAACGTGTAGAACGAAAAAAATAGCAGGGTGATCATCTTGGACGTTCAAAGTGTCGAGGGTCCCTCCCATTTTTAGCATTTTATAATCTGTTCCCAATAATCACCCTTTCTGATAAGTTCGTTGAATAGAACAAAGATTTTGATTTTAGCCATTTCATGCTCAAAGTTAAAAGGGGGTCAGACTTTCTCTACCTCTTTCCTATATGCTTCCTGTCCTGTTTCCAACACTTTCCTTGGGGCCTCCTCCTTTGAATTTGATTTTTTAGTTGCATCCTTGGTCAGGATATTAGGCTTCAGTCGACTTGTGGAAGGGGTGTCCGCCAGAGGTTTCCTTATGGGATTTGTTTGCTGAGCTCGGTAGATGCCTCCTTGTTCTTGAGGTTATATTTCTTATGAAACTACATGATGGTGTTCTGATAAAATTTTATGAATTCTTCCGTCTCTCAGGACAATGGGTCATCTGTCTCAAGTATCATATCATCATTTTCACTCATGTACTGATCACACTCTCCCTTCTTCAAAAACACACGTGGGTTCTTGTCATCACAACAATGCATTTGGTCTTTGAACATCTGATTGAAGTCTTCGTCCGTGTAGTTATTTTGGAATGGAGTCCTTATCTGATGGTCTCCCTTATCTCTCTGCTCCTTTTGTCTGATCTGAGGGACCTGACCCCTTCTAGGGTTCTAATTTATGTGTTGGGGGTCATTCTATTCCCGGGTAGTAGGTATGTTTCCCATGGACATTCTCTCCATCAGTTTCTCCATCGTCTTCATCATCAAGTCGAACTTGTCGTCTGAGGACCGAGATGTTTATGGCTGTGTGTCTCCTTAGGGTTTCTTATTGCCTTTGTTGAATCTCTGCTTGATCTTTCCTGATGCCATCATGTTTACCTCAACTTCGATTGTGTCACTCATCACGGCATCTATATTTTCCGATCTTGTTTCTCTCAAAAGCAAGGAAAAATCGTTGTCAAAGGAGTCGATGTATCGCAACTGCGCAACCCCGGGGGTGGTTGAACTTCTACGGGAATTGAGTTATAAAATTTCATGAAGCGGGTTGAGAAATATTGCAACATATCCTTTGGCGCGCTTTTCTTATTATTGTACTCTGTTAATAGCTACAAGTGGTTTTTATTGTCTCCCCATCTAGTAATGAACAATGTTTCGAATGCGGTGAAGCCCTGAATGCTTGCTGCTAGGAGGGTGTTGAACCACTTCCTCACCTCCTCCGAAAGGATCTGGTGAACAATATCATTTTCGTGTCTGCAAAGTCCACCTCCTCTAGGTTGACAAATTCATTGAACCAATCCAAGTGCCTCTAGGATGAAATATTCCCTTCATCATTGTAGAGCTTAATCCTCTAGCTATAATTTTGGGGAAAATCATGCAGTTGGGCTGGTAGGACGAGGGGGGAGAATATGGTGGCCATGTCTTTAGGAGGGTTGGGGATTTGAGGGATATTATTAGATATCAGGGCTTGGAATCTCTTCTGGTAAAAAACTATCTCATCTAAGTTGGTTTCCAACTTAGACCTGAATAGGGTTTGCTCAAAGAATGCATTAAAATCAAGGTCGTCAATGCTTTGTGCATTGTCTTTGGGTAAGGACAGGATTTTGCCCAGGAAATTGAATGGGTCCAACGCTTTCTCTCTATTTTTGCAAAGAATTTTCTCGGAGTCGCACACAGGATCTACAGGGTTTGTGTGAGGATTTTCTCTGGTATAGATTGTCTTCAGAGCCAGGGTTCCTGAACTGCACTACTTGGTGCTACTAGTCTTTTTGACTAGAGTCACCAGGGTAAAGGTTTCAACCAGTGTAGGTGTTTGTCCCTCTGTTACCCTCAGGGGTCAAAACTGTAACTGTATTCGTTCTCGCAGGGAAAAATTATTCAACTATGTCCTCGACAATGATGCCAAAATGTTAGCACTCTGTAAATCTGTTCGGTTGATAAACAAATGACATAGGTAACTATTTCAACCAAATTTGAGATCCGAAACTAGCCTTTCATACCTGGACAAGGCTCTCTCAGGAGACTTTGTCTCAATACAGGATATGGATTTAAACTGTCAGCTAGATTTAACACTGTCAGATAATAAGTTTTGGTGATGTTGGTGCAAGAAAGTAAAACCTTGGGCTATGGAGTCGATTCGAGAAAAAATGATAGAAACAAATGACTCGCTCACTGAACTTGAGAGGATAAAGGCTAAGCGAGCAACAATATTCAGTGAAAAATCATTGTGTGTGGTGGGAGAAAAACATATGAAGCAAATCGGAGCACCGCTGAGGATGAATTCAAAGTTAAATTTAGAGGAAATACGTTTTGTCTAAATGGTTCAAACAAGGGTCGTTGCGCGGTGAATCTCAGGTTCAAAATTTCATTCTGATTCAGACAGAAATAGATATGAATAAATAATGGAGGAAGTACGTATCGAAAGAAAGGAAACAATACATCCAATTGCTACAATTAGAATATTTTCATCAAAGCAACAAGAATTTTGCATTAAGTTTCGATCGGACTCAAACTACATTCAGTAGACACTGTCTATACTAATTTTTCCAACCAACCTAACTTACATTGAAAACATAAAATATATAGGCAAAAGCGCTTCTTGGGTTTCCCTGCTCTCTAGCTAATATCCATAGAATATAGGAAACATGTCGTCCTCTATTCCATGACCTTTCATATGAGATATTTCCAAAAATAGAAAACAACTGTGTTCGGCCGCATCCTAACTGCTTGTCTCTTGTCACGGGTGTTCAGTTTCAACAAGGTTTTCTCATAGGGGAGAGTGATGTGTCACTTCCTCCCTTTGACAGGCCATCAAAATGATTCAGGGCTCTGTCATATTTCTTCCATCTAATGTAACCGCCTCGCTTCCGGTCACTTTCTCATTTGTTAGGGCGTGTACATGGTGATCAGCTGCAGACTGTCGCAGTCGTTACCAAACTAAAAATTTTTGTCTAAGGACGATAATTGTTTCAAAAATGTCAAGATCTGTGCCACGTTTGAAAATAAAAGAGATGAATTCAGTTAATCATGTTTCTTCTACACTGGCGAGGTCCGCTCAGACTTTCTCCCCGACGGCTTCACGTTCTCTGGGGTGTTTCACATTCCTTTCTTTCGACGTTCTTTATGCTTCGCGTAGCTGCACAATTGTATTGTGTGCTTCTCAGAGATGTCTCTTTATCCATGTCACATTCCCTTCGTGACCTTGTGATGCTGACACTTCAAGGGTCTTTTCTTCCAACTGTCGTCTTAGCTCTCTGTTTTCCTGGTAAAGTTCCGCGACAACGAGTTGCACCTGTTTTAGCTATTGGGATGGTTCTTGAACATTATTGCCCGTGATGTCTATCGTCCTCTTTCTTCCCCCACTTTCTTGACTAGTGCCTTCGACAGGCTCTGGCCAAATAGTGCGCATAAGTAATTTCTCAACAACCGATCTTGCGCACAACTCGTCTTGAACTTGGGTTTCCTCAACTTCTCTGTTCTTTATCGGTCTTCCCCTTCTTCGGGGTATCTGTTGTTGGGAAGGCAGGGCTTCCAATGTCTCTCCTTTCGGTGCAACTTCCTCCACTCCGACCTCTGCATGATGTGATATCATCGTTTCGGGCAGAGGGAAGTCTCCCTTTGAAAACTTGGGAATGCCTGTTGTGAGTAAGAACGAGTCCCAGTCAGTTTGAGGTTCAGACCTAGTGCTTATGTCACTCCGTGCACCCTGTCTTATGTTTCAAGGGCTTTCCATGGTGAAATACATATCTTTCTTATGGGCAGTGGACTTGGCAAGGTCCCAAAATGGAAAAAATTGATCAGTCTGGGCTCGCAAGAAAACTACAAACAGTGCATAAGCTTGGTCGGTGAATAGAATGCATGCAGAAATTCCATAACTTATTACAGAGTGGGCGTGAGGTGGAAACATACCAAGGGAAACTAAATTCATGGCGATTGGATGTTTTGAGCTGAACTACAGATTTTCCATAGCACATCCACGCATGTGGAGTGCAATTGATAAGGGATTAAAGGCATACATGATATGAACGCCATGCTTTTTCATTCTTATAGCCTTTATAATGGGTCGATGATGGCCACTGCACTTGCCGACATGACTTCTATTAAAAAATTGCCTCGACCTGGGGTATGTAGAAACTCCCTCTTGATAGGACTTGACTCTTTGGGAAACAAACTCGTACTATTTACACATGTTTTGACTCTGACATCCCTTTCCGATTCCAAGGGCCAACCGGCCACCTATTGACTTCAACCCCTTTGTTGTCATGTACCTGACCTCACATAATTTGACACACGGGCCATAACTCAACTAAAATCGATTCTAATTGAAGAGAAAAATGGTGGCGCTAACATGAGTGATGTGTGTCACTTAGTATAGCTGGAGATAAATCGAGGGTTGATTCGAATGATGACCTAGTGCCATGGCATGTTTTCGTAGAAAATTCCTGCAACTTGTTGTGTAACTATGAGTTACAACAATTGCATAGCGAGTTTACACAACAAGTGTTTTTCTTCATTTGTCTTCACACAGTTGGTTTCTATGAGGTATCTGGAGTCTAGAATTGACCATTCTATCATCCCAAATGAAACGTTGAACTGTATAAATAGAAACTTCTATTCCAAACATTACGCTCCATTTATTCATCAAATGTGTACTTACAACACTTGCGTAGCGTGAGATTGCTATGCAAGTTATGTGCATCGTTATTTTCCAGACAAAAAACTCCAAAAATTTTAAGCCTTTACTGATCAAAAGAAAAAACTGTAAAATGTGACTCATGGATTCTATATTTTACCCACCTCTGCAAGCAGGTCCAACTTTCCCCTAGCTTCATCATCAACTTTTGTTTGTTTCATCCTTAGTTTCAGATTCATGTTTTCTTTCCTCAATGACAAATTATGTCTTTTTAGATTCTTCACTTTCCTGTACGAAAGTGCATTTCTTCTTAACTTTGAATGGGCATTGGAAATAGATGCATAGGCATTGGAGATGGTTGGTCCACACTCATGAAGGTGTTTATCAAATTTTTTCTTTGTTGTTTTGTTCTCTTCCCTGAGTTGAATGATCAAATCTTATGCTTCTCTTAATTGTTTGTTGAGCCTTTTGACATTTCTCTCACATTCTCCAGGTGAGGTATGGATTCTTTCAATTTCTATGAACTGGTCATGTGCATGTGTTTCTTTTGCATTCTTGTGTTTTGAAATCAATTTTCTAGCTAAATATCTTTTCAAAGGAGTTGTAGGATTGGGAAGCTCCATTGTTCTAGGACTCTGTTAATTTTGTCTTTGACACTAATACCTCTTTTGGTGTTGAAATGATAGAAACCATTTAAACAAGATTCTTCTACATCTCCCTATTTTCATAATGGAACTGTGCTATAGCAAGATGAGCTTTATTAAGTTGTTCTTGCAATTATCCAATTATTTCATCCTTTTCACCTGACTAAAACTGATCTCTGCCAATACCTTGAGTTGTATGTTCAACAGATTGTGTGTGCAGGGAAGGTAATCTTTTGGTTGATGATATTGTAATTGGACTGTTGAGTTTTGGTGTTTCAACAACCTCATCAACAAAGTGTAGATTTCTGCCTTTCTTCTTATCTTGTTGGCTTGGTAAAGTACCTTCAAATTCTTTTCCTTTCCCATGATCTTGTTCTGCAGATATTTTCTCTTTCATATTAGAATCCTTAGGGACTAAAGGAGATTTTTTTTTCAACTGATAAGGGAGTATCTCCTTTGGGGTCTAAATCAATCCTTGTTGAAGCTAGGAAAGAATCCCAATCCTTGTTCAATTTCTTAAGTACTTCCAACACCAGTGATTTCACCAAAGAGAAATGAAACAAACTGGATTTAACTTGATCAACCTTACCCTGCACTCTGTTTGACATTTTATCTAGCCTTCTGTATAGGAAAAAATATAAATTCAAAGGGTTTTTTCCTGTGAAATGAATTAAAATCCTAATATGGTATTGATATACTCTATCAAATCAACCCTCATGGGTGAAATATTTATGAATCACTCTTCATATCCTTTCACAATGTTCCAATATGTACTCTTTTGGAATGGTAGCACCAAAATTCTATTTTTAATAGTTAGGCTTCAAGAAATCAGTGTCAAAGATGAAATCAAGGGGAATACCTTTGAACCATTTCTCCCCTTGAGATGGAATTTCATTTACAACAACTACTATCTCCTCTGAAACCTAGAAAGTAAGATCAACAATATTTGTCTAGACGCCATTGAAGTTGAGGGGAAAATACTTTGTCAGCTACACATTATACCATTGAATTTTCTCACAAAAACTCATGCATCCATCTTGCTCAAAATAAACCCTGATTGTTGGATCATAGTTGTTATCACTGAAACTTCGTCCGCAAATGGTAACAGGAACCCAACATCTACAAACACCTATTAGTTCACCCACAACTTCAAAAATGCATTTCCAAAAGGCACAAACTATACAACTGGTTAAAAAATTAACATGCGTAGAAGAACTACAGGAAGCACGCGCACATGCATAGGTCAGAAACATAAAAAAGGTGCACATGAGCCTGATGCACGACTGTGTATGAAAAAACCCATGCACACCTGAGAACGACGCATTTATGGTTCTTTTCGGACCCTCACCCACTTCTGGTTCAGATCCCAAGTATATTTGACCCTCAAATCCGAACTGAATCTGAGTGGGGGCCTAGTCAAAGGCATAAGGGTGCCCTAAAAGACCCCTTGTTCACACTAAAGACCGGTTGGATAATGCCTCAAATATTTCTATAAAAATATACCATGGGTTCACTATGACTTCAAGAATCTCATTGTATTGTTATGCTTCCTCTATTCTCCTACAAGGAACCTCTTTCCTTCTTGGAGCATACTAGCATCATCTGATTAAGCTATTCACCTCACCTCTTGAGAGAACAAGCTTGGATTTCTTCACCATTTCCTTTCTAGTTTTCCATTTGTAAGAAGAGATCTCACATAGGGGACTCAAGAGACCTCCCTTGGAGGAAGAGGGGATCCATAAGTCCCCCATTTTCTTTGGTGTTTTCCAACTAATACAATCTATCCATTGGTGGCATGAATATTGGTCAATTGTTTGATTAATTTGGTTCTAATTTCCTTATGCATTGTAGTTTTGTTTATTTAGTTGTTATCATCTTATTTGTTTCTTTATTTCATGTGATTGAGTCATTTGACTCATACACTAACTTCTGTACTGTTCAGTGGACCCAACTAGACTTGCAAGTTTCCCTGTTTTTCTCATTCAAGTGGCAAAAAGGATACAACAGATTGGCGACCATACTGGGGAAAGGTATCGATTTCCTCCCTATTTGAGTTGTTTGAGCACTTATTTTTGATCTATTTACCTTGCAGGGATCATAACCATCCCAGGCCTACCAACAAAGAGCTAAATTCAGAGCTAGAATAAGAGAATTTAATTTAGAATTTTATTCCCAGGCGCGTATTAGAATGTGCACGGGTTTTTCAGCCCACAGGCGCATCTTCCGAGCACATGCGCCAACAACACTGTGTTTCCCAGCACATTCTATGCATGGTGCGCCAACAGTTCCTTGTTTCTTTGCACATTAGTGCCACATGTGCCTCTGTCTAAACTGAGGCCCGCGCATCTGTTTAGAAATCCAATATTGTAAGAGTTTATTGTGATGTTTGGAAGGCCCCTAGCCTTCTAAATATTGATTCTATGCAATTTGTAAATGCACGACACTTATATTCCCTCTCCACATGAAGGGTTAGTCAAAACATAGGCACCTAGGAGGTTAAAAAGAACCATATTTCTCCTATTTTTCTTCCATTTTTCCACGTGGATGGCTTGTTTTGATTGTAAAAGTTAAGTTAAGATCATTTTCTATCACATATATAAACACTTTCATTGGGACCATAAATAAAACTTCAATCATTGAGTATGCTCTTCTCTCGCACCATAGAGAGATCTTGAGAATCAGAAAAATGATTGAGGGAAGATTTCATCTCCCTTAAAAAAAAAAATCTTTAGGAGAGGACAAAGCCTCCCTAGGGCTCTTCTTAGTTTCTTTTCAAAACATCTTAAATTTGTAAGGGACCATACATGCCCACATGTTGCAAAGATTAGGATAGTTTTTGAAGTTACTTTCTTAGTTGACATCACTAGGGGAGTTTAAATATTATTGTAATGGACCCATACATGACCACATGCTTGCAATCTAGGATATTTTTTGAAGCTTTCTTAGATTAAATCACATTAGGGAGTTTAAAGGATTGGTAAGGACCCATATGTCCACATGCTAGTTCTTTAGGTACTTTAAAATTGTGCAAGGTTGTACCAATGGAATCTAGTAAGATAGGTAATCAAGACTTGTAAAGGACCACACAAAGTCCACATGCTGCAAGGTGACACCTAACTTATTAAAAATTTGGTACATTTTATCACTTTCTCACACACAAAGTCACTACTCACTCACATAATTTCATCTCAAATTGTGGAGGTTGAAGTAGGTTTCCTCCCAAGGGATTCCGAAACATCCCACTATTTCTTGAAAGGAATTATCCACTCCCAGTTAATTCAAACGAGATTGGTTCATGCCCCCAATCTCTCAAGCAAACACATCTAAAATTTTTCTAAAAAACTCACTAAGTTTTCCTCCACAGGAGGTGGAAAAAGAAAAGTTTTAGTCTAGGTAGGATCTCGGGGATAGACATCCAAAACAATCCTCGTTATCTGGTTCTCACATCTTCAAACATTAGAATCTGACAAATAGGGAACTTTAAAATCCTCCAAGTCAAGTGTTCCTACACCATAAGGTAGGGAGATACTCGTGAAAGTTTGAAGGCCAAGGTCTAGTTGTTCTATGTGTCCCCCCTTGAGGCACCCAGCTCTTGGAAGGGATCCAACCCATGATCCATTTATGAGGATGAAAATATAAATGTCGCACTTTGACCGAGGTAGCTAGTGATCAAATTTTAGGACATATACCCAGGTGATAATTGTGGGCTGCAATTGCACCTTGATCGTATTTTGTGTGGCTATTGGGAAATATCGCCATCTCTTTTGGGATATTCACCCTCTACCCCTCATTATAACTGATTATTTCATCCTTCACTAGTGCCTCTTCCGGTGGCTTTAGACCCCACTATTGAGTATTATTGGAAGGTCCAGTGCTATTTGAGAGGAAGGACATTACGTCTTTTTAGGACACAAGCATTTGTTTTCTTTGTTCTCCGACATGGATAAAATCCACCTACCCACATGTATGTTTCTTGTCAATTGATTTATGTGTGATACTCTTGTGAGATATATTGTGAAGGTATAGAATTATACAAAGACTCTTTTTAATTTATTTCTCTCATCACCATTCACACACATTTCACATTGCTAGTCAGACATCATAGGGGACCCACAGAATCCCCGCCATTCCAGACACTTGCAGAACCTCCCTCCTCTTCTAGGAGGATTTCCTAGTCTTGCCAACTCATTGGCTCAACCCTCTCACACCCCTGTGAGTTCTACTATGTTGGGATTAAATTTTCTTGGTTCCACTTCCCAAGGTCAACCATCCACTGGCTCTCCTTTACAAGGAAGCATGGGGTAGACTTATTCTCAAGGAGGAATTACAATCCCACCTAACCCCCCTCAAGGGTTAGTTACACAAACCGCTCACACCATGGCAGGAACTTCCCTTGTGCCCTTAGTGGTGAGCATGGCCATTCTACTCACTGTTGCCCCCAAATCGACGAATTCAAACAGATTAAATATTCCATGAATGTGCCACATCCTCCAGCGTTGCCTGCCCCTCAACAGGCCCCACAATAGTATTTGCAACAACCACCCCCGACTGTGTTACAAAAACCTATTCAACACCAAGGTGTGACAAATACCCAACATGAAATGCATCCTGCCCCACCATAGATGGGATAGTATCAAAACCATGGGAATCTAGCAGATCACAATATCCTCCTCACTAGCAAAGAATAAATTCTTCTACAAACGCGCAGTTGTCAATACAACGCACCCCCTAAATCTACTCCCACCACTTCGGAAGAAGTTCTCTTTACAAACGAACAAAATTTGATAATTCCTTTCCCTAAGACCGACCCACCCATTTGTATTCCTCCCATCCCATTATGACGAAATGTCAACAACCCTCAGGCTAGCGCAACACACAATTACAGTTTGGTCGATGACTTGGCGCAATCTCCTACAGCCATGTCGGTTTTTGAGGTTCTCCAAAATTGTCCCACTCAATGGAAATCATTACTTTCCACCTTGGGGGTAGTCGACCCTGCTGATACTAGACTCATCCCATTTGATCTAGAATGTGGGGAACCCCGTCTCCCTAATTTGGTAGCTTTCCAGAAACCAGTCAAGATTCAAAACATCACAGTTCATTGATGCATCATTGATGAAGGTGCATCCACATGCATCATGTCCAAAACGGTTTGGAAGAAACTTGTCTCCCCTGAGCTAATACCATCTGCCATTACTTTGAGAGCTTATGATGGATGACTATCCTCTCCTAAAGGGCTCTTTCAAAATGTCCCTGTTGAACTCAGGGGAAAAACCATTCTTTTTGACATTGAGGTTATCGACGCCCTGCTCGATTACAACATCTTGTTTGGAAGTAACCACATGTGCGCTATGAAGGTTGTGGCCTCTTCTATGTTTCGAACGATGATGTCCCCCCACAACGGGAAGATCATCACCATCAACCAATTTTCACAATACGATCCAAACCATTCCTCAACATCAATAACATCCTACCTCTTGTCCACACTAATTCTGACGCCTACCCACTTGTAGAGATTGGCCCTAGAATTTTCAAGGACCCATCCTTGTTGGGGACATACCACGAAGCACCCCATTGGCACAAGTGTGTGTCGTATCTTCCAATAGAATTGACAATAGAGATACCATTCCTCCCACAGAGGCTTCTCCACTCTATGATGCCCCACTAATGGAAGAAATCCTACCTCAGGAACCCCCTGAGAACCCTCTGACACCACACACCCCCAATTTCAGCCTCCCCCAGGGTCAAATCCTGGTTTGGGAGATAATCCCCCAAGCCATTACTCAAGTCCCCTTCTTCTACCCCCCACTGGGCGTACAACATTTTTAGGTAGTCGCAAGGCTTACCCTTACCAACATGGTGCTTTCCATTCTGATATGGTATCTACACCCACCTGCGGTGGTCCCTTAACCATCCCTCCCTCCCCAAATAGAGGGAATCCCGATGAAAATTTCAATACTAACTCAAACCACACCACCTTCACCCCCACTTTCTATCTCCCCCGCCACAGTTGGGGGTAGATGGAAGAAGAAAAATCCTGCCACTCCACTTCCTCCGCGATTTCAACCTCCTTGTGCACTATGCAAGAAATAATAACACCCCACAAATAGATGTCCCTTTCTCCTCGAGTTACACAATCTGATCAAACTTCCTCGAGCAACCACACCGCTCATTGCTTCACGAAGCACACTTACTACTTCCATTGCGTCTCCTACTAGGGGTAGTAAAGGACTGTGAACTAGATTCTCATGTGCCATCTATTCAGAGTATGGCCACTACACTCACCATTGCCCAACAGTACCTTGGTTTTGATAGACGCTAACGATAGTATGCCAAATATTTCAGTAGGACCCCTCCCCACCCACGTCATCAAGTACTCAAGTCACTGACATCCATTATTCCATGACTTCAGTCAATGAACAGATGAGATGTCCTTGCTCTCTCTATGACTCACTTGATCATTTCACATACCAGTGTCCCACGATCATTGAATACAGGCATCGCCAAATGGCCCTTATTCAAAATCCTCCAATCACTCCACTTCCGGTGATATAAGCGATTCCCCCTATTCCATATCCAGATAATGTTCACATAATCTCCCCTAAAACTAAGGCACTTCCTACCCCTCCATGGTTCCTGGATATACTGTCTGAGGATTTGCCCCCAAATCCCTCCAATTCTCCAGTTCATTTCCCTTAGGAAATTTTACCACCAACCACAGTCTACAACCCACAGTATGTAGACATTTGGTTTATGTAAAGCATGCCATCACACCACAATTGCAATACCCCCTCTACATATTCACCCCCTGAAAAAAATCACACAATGATAGTCACCAATGTTCCTTCCTCAGATCCCCTATATTCTTTCACTTTCCACTATGACGAATATTTCCTAGAGGAACTAATTGCAACCGATTTCCCATGGAATGTGCATCATCACAGAGTGCTCTTTCTCTCATAGGAAGCCTTTGACCCTCCTAGTCAAGCCTCCATATACACAATTGAAACTAAGGTTTCATTCCATCTAGGCATATAGACTGGTTCAATAACCCTATCCTGGCTCCCGATGCTTTTGAAGAAGGTAACATGACCAACATTTCCCCCACTATCAAAATTGATATTTCCATCAAACCTGGAATTGTAGAAGAAATCACCATTGGCACCGCATGCTCCCCTAAAGAACTCACATCTTACAAATCTCTCTTTTAGGAATACCAGGACATTTTTGCCCAGTCATACACAAAGATGCCCGACCTTGATCCTTCTATTGTCGAACATCGTATTGACACATGGCCAGATATCACCCATGTACAACAATGTGGGCCCTACAACTATATACAGTCCCTTTTTCGAAACTTTCATGCTCAATTACAGGATCTCAGAGCATCCGTTTTTTGATCCGTCTTCAGCCATGAGATTAGGATCCCAACACCTACATAGTCACATTCCCTAGGTCACCATCCATCCTCAACCCCAAGGGAGATTTTTTCTCACATCATGCCCAGGTACACATGCTCATGTTCAAACTTATCGAATAACTATTATATGTTTTTTATCTTCTGATATTGTTCACATCAGGTATTCGATTTTCATGCGTGCAGGTACTTGGTCATCACCCCCCAGTGCAACCCCTTCAAGTAAATACTCAAAACTGACATGTACTCGTTCCCTCTGAATACCAATTTCATCTCCCAGTCACACCCTCCGACATTTTCCTGTCGGATCTTCACATCCGTCTCTACAATACTATCTCCTCCCCTGGATTTTATGTACTATCACCAGGTAGCACTCTTCCCCACATGAGCTGTCCCATTCATAGTCCCCCTTAGCACTTTGGCACTCATGTTAGTTTCACCCTCTAGGGATGGGAGTCCTGGTAGTTTTACGCATTTTATAGCATCAACCACATACTCTTTCTCCTCATTTTGCTAGATTTCCCAATGGACTCCCATTTTATCTCCTCATGGTTCTAGCTTGACTACACCTCTACAGTATCATTAACCATCCATTTCATCCACAATCAGTTTGCCCATTTGAATATTTCCCTCCATTCATTTACCTCATACAAAAACCCACCCATGCCCCCCCCACCCTCCACCAATTCTCCACACAACTTGCGCCCTCACCGACCAATCCATCTTGCATTGGGGCACCCATTTCTTTATCTACACATTTACCCAAAATTATTCTTTATTCATTTGGTAATTGTACAAAGCCTTTATTTCCATCATTTACATAGATTTTTGTTTTCTCCTTTAGCGACCTTCCTTTTCCGGCAAAGCAACCCCTGTCGCCCTTGGTTGGGGCATTCCTTTACATTCTACTCTTGTTGACATTTTCCATAAACCCTAAGTATCCCACAGTCCATGTATCCCCGATCTTTGAGTTTGTCCACTTTGTCATGCCTATGGCACAATTCAACCCATGTCTAGTTGTCCCCTTGATGCTAGACCCAATTTCACAGTTGTTTCCACTCATACTTCACATATATCCCCAACCAATGGAAGTCTTGAGTCTCACCACATCTTCACTTCGCTCATGTTCCTCATCAGTTACTGATCTCATCCAGTGGATTTCATGAAGCCCTTTTTCTTCTTGGAGTCGCATCTCCCTTTCTGTCGACATCAACACAATTTCTAGAATGACGACAGTATCTTGACTCTCATTTCCTTTAAAATGAGGAGTCTTGGATGGCACAGGGATCGCCATCATTGCTCTCTATTGTTGTTGACCCCCTTAACATTCGAATTCAACACAATCTCATGTTACAGTGTGTCTTACTATGCGACTATTGCAGTTGTTTTATACTAGCCGAAGACCTCTGAATTTCTTGGGCCATCAATGCCTACGAGCCACCGACACTTCTTATAGGTGTCATCACCTCTTTTTCAGAGTATTCTCACCATCATAATTGTCATCTTCCATTATCAAACAGCCCCGGAGGATGCTCTAGTTATCTACTTCAACATACAACTTCAATTACTGTCTTACCTTTTTTTGAGTTACATGACACAAGCATGGGGCATGCCCACCTCGTTTGTACACAGATTTTCCTTTTCCACACCTAGAGAAAGGTTTGGGTCCCAAAGTTTCCCCTCCCCTTCCAATGGATCACTCTCGTAGTTCCTAACAACACTCTTTCTTACAATGGGACACTTAGTAGAAGAAACATTGATGTATTTTAGCTATACGTATGCTCCTAACCTCATACATCAGGGGGCATCTATTATCACTGAACTTTCGTTTGAAAATGGTTATAGGAACCCAACATCTCAAAACACCTATTAGTTCACCCAGAGCTTCAAAAATGCATTTCCAAAAGGCACACACACTATACAACTGGTTAAAAATTTAACATGCACAAAAGAACTATGGGAAGCGCACGCACATGCATAGGTTAGAAACATAAAAAAGGCACACATGCGCCTGATGCGTGACTGTGTATGAAAAAATCCATGCACACCTAAGAATGACGCATTTATAGTTCTTGTCAGCTCCTCACCCACTTTTGGTTCAACTCCCAAGTCGATTTGACCCTCAAATCTGAACTAAATCTGAGAGGGGGGCTGGTCAAAGACCTAAGGGTTCCCTAAAGGGCCCCTTGTTCACACTAAAGACCGGTTGGATAATGCCTCAAATATTTGCTATAAAAAGAGGCCATGGGTGCACTATGAATTCAAGAATTGCATTGTATTATTATGCTGCCTCTATTCTCCTACAAGGTGTTAACACATATGTTTGCATGGGTAAGGTTTTTCCCTTAGGAAATATCCCCATGGCGACAAAATGGCGAAAAGGGGGTTAAAAACCCACTTTCTTCCTTTTATCCTAAGTTTTGGGCCTGGGTGCGTTGTGCTAAGAGGCGCGTAGATCTGGGCGGCCGAGATTTG
>JZKD02S2341079.1:246562-259185 GCA_000966675.3 Picea glauca
TGTGTATCCCACTCCCGCTTCATGTCACATCTTATTTACACCTCCTCCTCTTGCTCCATGACACCTGTACCCATGTTGCTTCCTCCTGTGTCATTGTTTTCCCCATTGCGCCTGCCACCACAACCTCTCCTCAGTCTCCTCATCACCTTCCTATACCACATCATCGTCCCGACTTTGCATCTCACCTTCTCACCTCCCGACAGGTGTCTCACATGCCCATGCCATGTCACCTCCACCATCATCTCCATGTTTCCACTCTTGACCAATCATACTCCTCTCCCTTTACACTTCAACCCATGCTTTCCCAGTCATCCTCCACTCTTGCTTCCGTCCACTTGGTCCTTGAGCATGTGCTATAGCCTACTGATCCCACACCAATCACCTCGCCAACTCCTCCTCAACAGTCTCCATGTCCTCCTGCCATCTCTTCAAAGAGGTCCAGTGAAGCAAAAATTGCCACCATCATCATTCAAAGACCAATCACAATGACAGGTGGCACGTTTGATTTCTTCCCACTCCGATCTCGATGAAGTATTTAATGAAAAAAAGGAAGGTGGGTGAGACATCGTCTCCTTCCATAAATAGAAGGCTTGAAAGGGACAAGTTGCAGAAGAAAGCTGCCAGTCCATCCTAACAAAGATCACGTTTGATAGGAGACTGCATGGGCAGTCTAACCCATGTCTGCATGCGCAGCTCGACAAATAATCTCATCAATGCAATTCCTTTAACACATGACATGATCGCGTCTCAGGCATTTTGGAGCTAGTTCTGAGTATATGTAGGCATTTATTTTTTTTAGTGTCGATGGTAGAGTTGAGCTCCCGATTGTAATTTTTTAATGAAACTTCTGGTTCTCTGGTCATGTGTGTAATTTGAGACTTCTTGTTTAATGACAATCATCTTTATGTTCCATCTCTTTTTCCTCTAAGACTGAAAGACTTGGGCATGGATGATACGGTTGAGTTGTTGTAACTATATTGCGATGTAGGTTTGATTGCAGTGTTGTTATAGCATTTTAAGCTTCATGAAGTTTTGGATCCAAGCGGATTTTGTATTTGAAGAATTTCCTCCTTAGGCTGTTGGAAGACTGGATGTCCATAGCAGACCTTTACACTTTCTCCTCAAAGTTCTTCCTCTTGTTGACCCTTACTTCAACTTATTGTCTGAAGTTAGATCAAGACCTCATCTGCCTGTGCATACCAGCCCATTTTTCTTAGTTAAAGCGATATCATGTTGAGTTTGAATCCATTATACCCTACTTAAATTTATTCATTATGACATAAAAAATGATGGGTAGTGGGCTTATTTCTACCGCAATCGAGAGGTGACTTCTAGTGCTAACATTTATGGCACCGTTGTCGAGGATGAATTGAATATTTTTCCCTGGGATTGAACGACAAAGCTTACTAGTTCTGAAGGTGCATTATAACTTAGTACATCAAAGATTGCAACTGTGCACCTGGAGACTCCACTGTTTCAACCGTGGCTTCCAAAGGCAGACACATGAGTTCTTCCCCACAACTGCCTCTAGCAACACCTGAAGCTGACCCAGATAAAATTTTCAGAAGACGAAAGACCCCTCAGGAAGGTACTTCGACTGCTGAACTAGGTATTTATGATAATTTTCACCATCCTCCTTTAGAAACTCCAATACTTGTTTCTCATTCTCTTGTTATACCATCTACTAGAGTTTCCCGAAGTTTAAAGTTTGGGAGTGTTCCTTCTAATTTCTCCCGTCTTGGTCTGGGATTGGAGGGAGAAACCTTTGTCACTCCTATCTCCCCCGAAGTTGTACCATGGTTTAAACCCAAGACCTTAGATGATTTTCCCACTTCGGGTTTTACCACTCGCCCCCCTATTAGAGTCATTGCATTTACAAAAATTGAAACCTCTTCTCCCTCGATCCCTATGACCTTTTCCCTCAATAGTGAGTTGGTCCCCTTTTCTCCTAGGAGATCAGTTCCACTCTCTCCAGTCCGAGCTCAATTTCCTCCTGGTTCTCCTCCACCTATTATCACTATGGTAGGTGCCAATATCCCGAGGAACAAAATGGATTCCATAGTGGCTGCGAGATATGCCCCTCTGGTCTTACCTCAACCATGAAATGCTCTCCCTGGTGGAGATTACCTAAAATACATGCCCAAATTCACTAGATAAGAAGACATAACTACGAAAGAACACCTTGATTCCTTCTACAGTTATGCAAACAATCTAAATATTGAAAATGAGGATGTGTGGATGAGAGTCTTTTTCTAGAGCCTTGATGGTGAGGTTAGGAAATGGTTTAGGGGATTGACCCCTGGATCTATTGCTGGGATTGAGGCTTTAGATGATATTTTCTTGAGACAATGGGGGGATAAAAAGGAATTTATGTGTTATATCACATAGTTTGGGTCCCTAAAGAGAAAGGAGGAAGAATCTGTCTATGATTTCTCCAAGAGATTCAAAAAAATGTACAATAAGATCCCTACTGAGATAAATCCTACTGAAGCCTCTGCCAAAATTACTTATGCTAGTGATTTCGACCCTGATTTTTGCCTCCTACTAAGAGAGAGAAGAGATACTTCCTTAGCTCATATGCAAGATGCAGCCCTCGAAGTAGAGTCCAATGTGTTGGCAGTTAACAAACTTAGGAATAAAGATGACAGAGATAGACGAAGGGGGAGAGATGAATATTCATCCTCCAGTTCCTTTGTGTCCCAGCCTCAAGTAGATGAATTTATTAAGCTGGTGAAATATCTTTCAGTAGAAATGGAGAATATGAAATTCGAAGGGAAGAAAGGCTATAAGAGTGCCCAAAATGTTGATAACAGAGGCAATTTCAGAAGACCTAATATTTCCCCTCAGATAATCCCAAGAGAGCCTCATAACAGAGATAGGGATGATCAAAAAATCCAGACCCTTCTCCAAAATACCCTCGTTTCTGATGAGGAAGGAGAAGAAGAAGAGCTTGAACCTGAAATCCATTGTCTTGGAGACATCTCCCCATTTCCCCATTTAACTGAATCCACATACAAGGAATCCCTCTTGGAAGACCAAATAAATGAGCTGAGTAAAGGAGAAAAGACCAATAGTAGTCCAAATAAATATAACCTTAGGTCTAAGAAGAAATAAGGGAAGCCTGACATCCCTGATCAACCTTCCAAAGAAGATAAGCCTACTAAAGACGCAACAAACAACAACAAGGAAAAGAAAACTCAGAACCCCTGACCAATAGCCAAAGGTCCTGTCCCAGAAATGAGGGAAATTCTGAAGACCCCCTCCTATTTTAGCTTTGAGCATTAGATTCAAACAATTAGGATCCATGTACCTCTTTCGGAGCTAGTCAAGCACAAAGATTTCAAAAAATCCCTCTCTAAACTGTTACAGTTTTATCCTGCATGTCACTTCTCAGACTCAGTTAATCTTCAGGATAAAAATCCAGAAGTCATCTTAGATCCCATGGTAGAATATAGAGATGATTCATCCCCTCCCTTCTAGACATCTCTGAACATACATGACAAGGTGTTGCATAATTGTTTGATGGACTCAGGGGCTTCTCATAATCTCATACCCAAATCTGTCATGGATGAACTTGGATTAGAAATCACAAAGACTTACCATGACCTATTTTATTTTGATTCTAGGAAAGTGTAGTGTCTTAGGGTCATCAAAGATTTGGTCGTGAGCTTGTTTCAGTTTCCCATGAAAAGTGGTGTCATGGATATCATGGTGGCTGATGTTCCCCCCAGGCTTGGCATGTTGTTTTCAAGATAATGGATAAAGAGACTTGGAGGCACATTACATATGGACCTCACAAATGCTACCATTCATGTGTTCGGAGGGGAGCATATAAGACTATATGGAGAAGCTTAGCTAACCTACATTATCATTGATGAATCTAACCCCACCAAACATCATATTTTTCCCCTCGATACTGATTTAGGATCTAGCTTGTTTCAGATCACTGATGCCCCTGAACCCTCTCTCGAAGTCAGAAAACAGTCCATTACTCTCTGTGAAGATTCTCCTTCGATTATGTCTGTTTGGAAAATGTTATTTGATGGAGCCTCTTCAAGAGAAGGTTTCGGTGTTGGAGTGGTCCTTGTTTCACCGGTTCAAGAGATCATATCTTTGTCCTACAAGCTAAAATTTGAAACTACCAACAATGTAGTAGAGTATGAATCTCTTGTTTTGGGTTTGAGGGCTACAAAGGAAACCAAGATTAAAGGGATATTAGTTTTTGGGGATGTCGAGTTAATTGTCCATAAGATCAAAAATATTTATCAAACCAAGCACCCTCGGCTTAGAAGTTACATGAATGAAGTCTGGGATCTTGTTGACAGTTTGTTCTTAGCTTTCGACATCTCATTTATTCCAAGAGAAGAGAATGCTATGGATGATTCTTTGGTTGTCTCAGTAAGTAATTTCTGAGTCCCCTTGCCATCTAAGCTCAGGTATGATGTAGAAGTGAAATTTAGACCCTCTATACCTAACAATGCTAGGCATTGGAAAATGAAATTACACATTATCTTGATCAATTACACATTGATCAAGATCCTGATTCTGAAATAAATCCTCATGTTGATTATTTTCTGAACAAAATTGCTAACCATCATATTGTCCAGTTACCCAGTAATTATATCCTGAAGGGACTAGTTCCTTTGGAAAGACTATTTGACATAAATGATGTGGCAGTAAAAGGTAAAATTTCAAATGACGATGTTGATGTAGCTGAGTGCAATATTGGCATAGAGGAGGATCCAAAATTTGCCAAGTTTTCAAGCAACTTGACGAGGGAGAAAAGGGCCAAGTATGCTGAGCTATTAAGAGAATTCCCTGATGTGTTTGTCTGGACCTATGAAGATCTTAGAAGATACAAAACAACTATCATCGAGCATAAGATCCCATTTAAAGAGGAGGCCAAACCATTTAGGAAAAAATTAAGACAAATAAATCCTATGTTGCTGCCTATTATGGAAACTGAGGTAAAGAAGCTGTTGGATGCCCAAATCATTGTCCCTTTGAGATATTCTGAATGGGTGGCCAACCTGGTCCCTGTAAGGAAAATGAACGGAGAAATTAGACTTTGTGTTGATTTCAAGAATCTGAACAGAAGCTCTAAGAAGGACAATTACCATTTGCCAAAGATGGAACAGATATTGTAGAGAGTGACAGGTGCATCTAGGATTTCCATGATTGATGGATTTTCTGGCTACAATAAGATCTTTGTCCTTCCTGAAGACAGAGAAAAGATGGACTTCACCACTCCTTGGGGAACTTTCATGTATGCCAAAATTCCCATTGGATTGATGAACACAGGAGCAACCTTTCAACGAGCTATGGAAATCGCCTTCGTTCGAGAAAGGGATAAATTTGCAGTCACATACTTGGATGACATTAGAGTTTTTTCCAAGTCTGATACAAAACATTTTCAACACTTGAGAAAGGTCTTCTCAAAATGAACAAAATTTGGTCTCTCTCTCAATCCCAAAAATTCTCTATTTGCTATGCAAGAGGGAAAACTGTTGGGGCACATAGTATCAACATAGGGGACCCGGATTGATTCCATAAGGGTAGAATCTATTCAAACCTTGTCACTTCCCAGAACCAAGAAGGAATTTCAGTCTTTCTTGGGAAAAATCAATTTCCTAAAAAGGTTTGTTTCAAATTTTTCCAAATTAGTAAAGAATATCACGACCATGATCAAGAAGGGAAGTGAAGTAAAATGGACTACTGATTCCAGCGATTCCTTCAACCAAATCAAGAAGGCATTAACTGAGGCACCTGTGCTAATCATCCCTGACTACTTCAAGGATTTTCTCATTTTTTCCTTTTCTTAATTTGACACAGTGGCAACTTTTTTGTTGCAGAAGAATGTTGGGGGGTTGTATCAGCCTATTTCCTTTTTTAGCAGAGCACTGAGGGACACTGAGATAAAATATGACATTATGGAGAAGAAGGCCTATGCTTTGGTTAACGCTCTCAAAGATTTCAGGGTCTATGTTCTGCATTCAAAGGTCATTGCATATGTTCCTTAACATTATGTGAAAGACATTCTCATTCAGCCTGACATAGACAGGAGAAGGAGCAAGTGGATTGCCAAAATCCTTGAATTGATCTAGAAATAAAGCCCACCAAACTAGTTAAAGGCCAAGGTTTAGCCAAGCTATTGGAATAATCTAATTATAAAGATTTGGGGATTAACTCCATCAACACTTGCTCAGAAAATCAACAAGTTGATTTGTCTCATACAAAAACGCAAATCAGACCTCCATTGGCAGCGTGCATCTGGTACAAAGAAATCATATTCTTTCTGCAGAAGTTAAGGCCCCCTGATGATATGGGGAAAGGAAAGGCAAGAGATCTTAATCTCAAAGCAATTAGATATTTCCTTATTGATCAGGTCTTGTATTGGAAGGATCCTCTGGGAGTGCTTTTGAGATGTTTAGACCCACAAGCATCCCAAAATATTATGGTTGAATTTAACGATAGCATATGTGGGGGGCATCATTACTGGAGAACTACAACATATAAAATTCTCAGGGATGGATATTTTTGGCCTATTCTATTCATTATGTCTATGAAAAAATTAGGGCTTGTGTTAAGTTTCAAAAATTCTCTGGAAAACAACAACTCAAGTCCTTACCATTGAATCCTATGGTAGCTTCAGGACCCTTTCAATAGTGGGGCCTAGATTTTATTGGGAAAATTCATCCTGCTTCAATTAGTCAGCACATGTGGGTCTTGACTGCCACTGATTACTTTACCAAATGGATAGAAGCCATCCCCACAAGGAGTGATTCTCAAAAGGTAGTCATCGGTTTCCTTGAAGATATTATGGCAAGGTTTGGTTGTCCAAACAAAATCATCATTGACAATGATGTATCCATCAAGGCCAAGCCATTGATCAAGTTTTATGAGCAATTCAGAATTTCATTGATTCACTCTACCCCCTATTATCCCCAAGGGAATGGATTGGGATATTCCTCTAACAAGAGCCTTATAAAGATTATCAAAATACTGCTAGAGGAAAACAAGAAAGCGTGGGATTCAAAGCTCAAATTTTCTTTGTGGGATGATAGAGTGACAACAAAAAGGTCTCTTGGTGCCTCTCCTTTTCAACTTGTGTATGGGATGGAGGCCATCTTTCCTTCTCAGCTTGCCTTTCCAGTGGAAAAATTCTTTCAGGACTGCCAAGGAGAGCCTGTTGATATGATCAGAAGAATACAACAGATGGTAGAAGTGTAGCAGACTAGCGAAAAACTAATGCAAAAATCACATGAGCATCAACAGAGGATCAAGCAGGCTTTTGACAGGAAAGTAAGAAAAGAGGATTTTTGGCTGGGAGATCTAGTACTCAAATGGGATGCACCCAAACAAGACAAGGGAAAGCATGGAAAATTTGAATCCCTCTATATTGGACCCTTCAAATTTTCTTCAATATTTCCAAATAATACTTACAAGTTGCAGAATTGGGAGGGTGCTGAAGTTTTTAGTGGCCCGGTTAATGGGTATTTTTTGAAGAAGTTCTTTGTTTGATCCAAGAATGGCTTCCCATGTCATTGTAAATACCATTTTATTTCCATTTAATGGATGACTCCACAACACAACTAAGGCACTGGATCTTCTGAATTTCTTAGAGCCCTGCAGGGAGGACTCTATCCCCCATGGAGCCTAAATGTTAACATATATGTTTTCATGGGTAAGTTTTTTCCCTTAGGAAATGGCCCCATGGCAACAAAATGGCGAAAAGGGGGTTAAAAAATAACTTTCTACCTTTTATCCTAAGTTTTGGGCCCAGACTCGTTGTGCTAAGAGGGGCGTAGATTTGGACGATCGAGGTCTGCATGCTCATATCTACGATGCTCATCCCAAGTTGGACCCTCTCGAGCATTCTGCCTTTAATGAGGGGGGGGGCGGGTCCTAGTAGGAAATTTTATGGCATGGGACCTGCACTATCATGGCACCTCCTCATTAAATCGTCCCACTCAATACCTCTTACCACTTGCCCCCCCCTTCGAGTATACCACTTGCAACCTACCTCTCCTGCCAACACCAGTATTCCACTCACATCACCTAATCACGCCTGTCCCCTGGCACTTTCATACCTCCCTATCACTGCTTTCCATGTGTATCCAACTCTTGCTTCATGTCACATCTTCTTTCCACCTCCTCCTCTCGCTTCACGACACCCGTCCCCATGCCGCTTCCTCCTGCATCATTTTTGTCTCCATTGTGCATGCCACTGCAGCCTCTCCTCGTTATCCTCATCACCTCCATGTGCCACATCACCACCCCACCTTTTCATCTCACCCTATCACCTCCCGACTGGTGTCTCACATGCCCATGCCATGTCACCTCCACCATCATCTCCATGTTTCTCCTCTTGAAAAATCATACTCCTCTCCCTTTACACTTCGACCCACGCTTTCCCAATCATCATCCACTCTCATTTCCTTCCACCTGGTCCTCGAGCATGTGTTGTAGCTTGTTGATCCCACACCAATAACCTCACCAGATCCTCATCAACAGTCTCCACGTCCTCCTGCCATCTCTCTGCAGAGGTCCAACGAAGCACAAATCGCCACCATCAACATTCAAAGACCAATTATAGTGACAGGTGATGCATTTAAATTCTTCCCACTTGATCCCAATGAAGCAATTAATGAAAAAAAGGAAGGTGGGTGAGACATCGTCTTCTTACACAAATAGAAGGCATGAAAGGGACAAGTTGTAGAAGCAAGTTGTCAGTCCAGTCTGACAAAGATCGCATTTGACATGAGACTGCATGGGAATTCTGACCCATGTCTGCATGCGCAACCCGACATAGAAGCTCATCAATGCAAATCCTTGAACGCATGACATGATCACGTCTCAGGCATTTTGGAGCCAGTTCTGAGTATATGTAGGCATTGTTTCCATTTTTTTTAGTGTCGATGGTAGAGATAAGCTCTCGATTGTAAAGTTTTAATGAAACTTTTGCTTCTCTGGTCATGTGTGTAATTTGAGACTTCTTGTTTAATGACAGTCAGATTTTTGTTCCATCTCTTTTGCCTCTAATACTGAAATACTCAGGCATAGATGATCCAGTCGAGTTGTTTTAATTGTATTGTTATGTAGGTTTGATTGCAGAGTTGTTATAGTGTTTTCAGCTTCCTGAAGTTTTGGATCCAAGAGGATTTTGTATTCAAAGCTTTTCCTCCTTAGGCTGATGGAAGACTGGATGTCCATAGAAGACCTTTACAGTTTCTCCTTAAATATCTTCCTCCTACTCACCCATACTTCAAATTACTATCTAAAGTTAGATCAGGACCTCTTCTGCCTCTGCATACCCGCCCTATTTTCTGAGTTAAAGCGATATCATCCTGAGTTTGCATCCATTAGACCCTCTTTAAATTTATTCATTATGACATAAAAACTGATGGGTATTGGGCTTACCTATTCCACAATCCATAGGTGACTTCTAGTTCTAACAGAAGGAACCTCTTTCCTTCTTGGATCACACTAGCATAATCTCATTAAGCTATTCACCTCACCTTTTGAGGGAACAAGCTTGGATTTCTTCACCATTTCCTTTCTAGTTTTCCATTTGTAAGAAGATCTCTCACATAGGGGACTCAAGAGCCCTCCCTTGGAGAAATAGGGGATCCATAAGTCCCCCTTTTTCCTTGGTGTTTTCCCACTAATACAATCTATCCATTGGTGGCATGAATATTGGTCAATTGTTTGATTAATTTTGGTTTTAATTTCCTTATGCATTATAGTTTTGTTTCTTTAGTTGTTATTATCTTAGTTGTTTGTTTATTTCATGTGATTGAGTCATTTGACTCATACACTAACTTCTGTCTTGTTCAATTGACCCAACTGTACTTGCAAGTGTCCCTATTTTTCTCATTCAAGTGGCGAAAAGGATACAACAATAGTTTACTAATTGCAAGTTATGTGGCTCAAATATTGTAATTTTCCCTTCGTTATTGTATTTATTATTCCCTTGAGTTTCCATACTATAGATATATGTTGAGAACAATGTGACTATGAAGAAAAATAATTTCGATGACTAGGGTTAAGACAAGGAGATTTACACAACGAGAAATAAATCTAGGGTTTACAGACAAGTGATGTGTAGAGGATGAACAAGGTTTGCGTAGCGAATGAACAGGGTTTGTGTAGCGGATGAGTCTTCTGAAATTTGCTATGGAAGATGAATGTAACTGATGAAAGAGAGATTTTGCATGGAAAAAGGAGAAGGAAATAATTTCTTGTGTCATGCAAACCTGATTTGAAAGCATGATTAGACTGTTGAAATTATTTGACAATTTGGGTAGCGCCAATATTTGCACAACGAACTTACACAACGTGTGATCCTTTACAAGCCAAATATCAAAACCACTTTGGAATATTAGTACATATGACATGATGAATTATGATGGCCCCATATTTCTCATAACATGTCATTATGATCCATTATATCATTTGAAAACACTTCCTCTAGACCTTTTTATTTATGACTTGACTCTTTTATGACATACCACATCAAATATTATGGCAACAATCTTAGACTCAAGACTAACTATCACACACTCAATAACTCAAAATAGGAATGCATTGGTCTTCCCAAGACCAAGGCATGACTTTGCAAATTATTAACACACCTATGACCATACCTTAAAAGAATGGACACTAACATTGGCTCCAATGGGGATACTGTCCTCCCTGTGAGGCAGAAAAGAAAAACAGACCATGTGCCTAACCATTGGGATTTATTTACTATTGAATCTTGACTTAAAACATACTCTAACCTTAAAAAATGGATTGAAATACTTTTTTAAAACTTGACATACACTCGCAACATTCATTAGAACCTTAGGGCCTTCACCTCGAGATTCAATTTATTTTGAATGATTCCCTCACTTGCTACATATGAAAGTAAAATGGTTATTTAAAATGGAATGAAAGATCAAATTGCTTCAAATAATGTAGTGTTAGAGAAACCTGCCATTCACAGTCCCTCCACCAATGAGATCTCCATTAATTTCTTGTAACAAATAAGCATTGCTTCCATGATTAGCTACAATTCTATACGGTCCCATCTAGAGGTGATCAAACTTTCCATGCTTTCCTTTATCTTCATTCCTTGCATCCCATTTCAGCACTAGATCATCTACCTTGAAATCATCAACCTTTGTCCTCTTATCAAACACTTTTTTTATTTTATCCTGATACAATTGTGTGTTATTGTATACTTCCTCTCTCATTTGTTGTACATTAATTAGTTGATTAATTCTTCTTTGAATTTCATTTGAATAAGCCTCCTGTTCTTGTAGAAATTTCATAATTGGAATCCCTAATGAGGTAGGGAAAACTGCCTATGTTCCATACAATGTCTGTAAAAGGTGATGTAGCAATAGATCTCCTTGTAGTAATCCTATCAGCCCATAGTGCATATATGAGTTTCTTGTGCCAAGCCTTTTTGTTTTCCTACAACATATTTTTGATAATTCTTGTCAGATTCACGTTGGATGATTCGGCTAATCCATTACCCTGTGGGTAATTGGATGTGGAAGGACCAAGAGTTATATTGTTATCATTGAAAATTTTTCCCATCCTCTTAGACTTGAAAGTTGTTGCATTATCAATTATTATTTTTATTGGGCAGCCAAACCTAGACATAATATTACTTTCCAAAAATTGAATAATGACAACATCAGTGGCTTGCCTTGGTTTCACTACTTCAATCCATTTAGAGAAATAGTTTGTAGCTGTAAATATCCATTTGTGTTGAGCTGAAGATGATGGATGAATCTCACCTATAAAATCAAGGCCCCATTTCCTAAATGATGCTTCAACTGAAATTGGTTTCAAAGGGAAGGGAAACAACTTCCTTTTTCCATCATCAAAGATCTGACATTCATGACAATTAGACACCTCCTTGTATACATCAGAGAAAATGCTAGGTCAATAAAACCATGCTCTAAGTATCTTATGCACTATAGTTTTCCAATAGTGGTTCCCTCCACAATCACCCTTATGAAACTCGTTGATAGTTTGTTTTACCTCATCTTCTAACAAGCAATATAGAAAAATATCCCCCAGATCTTTCCAATACAGAGAACCATCAAGTATACAAAACTTGGCTACTTTTAACTTCAAAAGCCTAGCTTTGGTTTTGCTTAGTTCAAGAGGATCTTGTAAAATTTTCAAAAGATATATGATGTCAACATACCATGGAGATTCAAGAAAATTCTGAGATACTTGTGGTGTTGATTCTTCCTTTGAATTTGCTGACAAATATGCAATAAATTTCATCCCCAACACATGATAATTTGACCATGTCATTAGTTTGGCAAGTCCTTGGCCTTTGATTAACTTTGTAGGATTTATCTCCAAATCATATTCCAACAAAAACGCTATCAATTTGCCTCTTTTTACTTCAGGATCTGATTGAGTTAGAATATATTTCACAACATTACCGGGCACAAAAAAAACAACATGGGAATGCAAAAGGTATATTCTAAATTCTTTTAGGGATTTTACCAATCCATATGCTTGTTTCTCCATGATGGTGTAATTTAATGGGGAATCTCTTAAAGTTATGTTGTAGTAGGCTATAGGCCTTTCAAAATTCTGTTCATTCTTCTGAA
>JZKD02S2341079.1:275195-357733 GCA_000966675.3 Picea glauca
CCCAAAGTCTGATGAATCAAACAGACAGATGTGCTATATCCAAGGGCGACTCATGATGCTGCCAATAAAGAAAATACTTTTCCCATCCTCTTTTTGGGGTATATTTGATTTTTTTATTCTTTTTGATGATTTTGAAAAAGAATAAAGGAATATTACGTTACAGTTGAGGAACGAGTACAACAAACATACAAGCTCAAGGCACAAGGACAAGACTGATGTTCTAAGGAAATTATACTTGGGAAAAATCCTCCAGTGGCCATAGGTGTTAAGACGCAAAGGAAAACTGTTACTAGGCTGATGGGTAAGGGATGAAAATGCGGTTGATAGAACACACAATGGTAACGTCCTTCGATGTAAGTTTAACGAGCCCAAAGAAGGGAAGCTTGGTGATTTTTCATGTTTAGAGAGTCTGAAAAAGCATAAAAGGAAACTCCATTGGTGTACCTTTTTCGTCAATAGTCTAGTCGGTTCGAAAAAGGGGTAAACTAGCACCGATTAGACATCAATTCAAAACCATTTTAACGAGTGTGAAAAGGACAAGATCACTCAACGATTTTTTCACTTTTAAGGAGTCTGAAAAAAGCTTAACTATGGACTCCGTCAGGAATATTCTTCTGGACCAGCTTAACGAGTGTGAAAGAATAAGGTCACTCGACAATCTTTTCAATTTTAGGGAGTCTGAAAAGAGATTAACTATGGACTCCGGGGAAGTTTCTTTTTCGTAAATTTAGTCCCTCAGGCCCGAAAAAGGAATAAAATTATACCTGGGGATACTCTTCTAAAGAATTGGAATTCAATAGAGTATTCCTTTGTTTGTACAGTTGACCATCCAGACCAAAAAAGGGGTAAACTACCGCCGAAAAGACGTGACTTCAAATTTCAGTTTAACGAGCGTGAAAGGTCACAAGATCGCTCATCAATCTTTTCATGTTTAGAGGGTCTGAAAAGGGCTTAAAAGGAGACCCGTTTAAGGAATGTTCTTCTGGACCAATTTAACGAGTGTGAAGAAACAAGGTCACTCGACAATCTTTTCATCTTTAAGGAGTTTGAAAAGGGCTTAAATAAGACTCCACGATGGTTACTTTTCTCAGTTAATCCGGACGAGATCGAAAAGCATAAATGCAGTCTCGCCGGATGTTTCTTTTGGGTCTCAAAGCTAGCTTGAAGAACAACAAAGGTATCCCATGATCGACACTTTGTGGGTCGATGTCAGGTATCGCTTCATAAGACCGAGCAACAACGTCGCGAAATTCTTTGAAAAGATCCGTGTAAATCTAAATCTCTTCGGGGGAGCAATCTGCTCCGATGAAGACATTCTCCACGATGCCAGGGTTTCGGGAGATATTGATAGGTATCGTGGCAGCGATAGTCACCATATTTCCCTCAGCATAAATATCTTGCGTAGCTAAGAGCTTAATGGGACAATGTTGATCTCCCGTCATGGTGATAGTGAATTCTCCTTCCTCGATTCAGTGTAACTCTGGGAGGAAATATGATCTGTGATGAAGATCTTCCTAGGGTTTGTCCGGACCAGTCATTGCTTCGATTATGGCTTCGTCCGAAGGCAAGACTAAATTTAACGAATCGGTGTTGACAAGAGAATCCTGAGCCTAGATAGGCTCAAGGAGTGGATCCAACTCTGGTGCGGGAATCGGATCAGGAGTAGCTGATGTTTGCTGAACCAAAGAGTACGCTACTTCAGCGGCCGACAAGGGCACAGACATGCCCGCATGCCCTGTCGCATCCATCGTGTCTGATGGAGAAGGAAGAGTCCACGGGTCCTGAAAGTAAGTCGTGCAAAACGACGAAACATGGAAAATATCAGTCTTGTGGTGGTTCGATATAAATTTGACATCGCCATGAGGAGGTGGGTAATCGAAAGTACCCATCAACAATGGGCACAAACCAACTCTTATGTTGACAACACTGGCTTGAGGATTATCAACCATGGGAACCGTGGATGCCCCCAAAGCTGGGTCAGGTCGAGAGAAGGATAATTGATCAATGGTCACTATCCGGCCTTCATGTGGAAACAATAGGACTCGGAAGATTGTAGCGACCACCGCTTGCATTGCATAAGTCCAACTACGACCTAACAATAGATTGTAGTCGATGGGGGCATCAACTACCTCTACTTCGACACACACGGTCTTTCCCCCTAACTGCATAGGGAAAGAAGGAATGATGCCATGCAGTCGGAAAAAACGACCATCGAACACAGTGAGGAGAGTAGGTGACGGAGACAACTCAGGTTGACCAATGGCTTTCCAGCATGCTAATGACATAACACAAGTCGAAGCTCCCTCGTCTACCACTGTGCGGAAGATATTCCGTGTAAAAGTTTTCGTGGGATGAGCCACTACTATCTGGAACGCTACGTGGTAAGGCAAACAAGGTTTCAAGTCAGTCGTATCTAACATGATGGTTCCCGGGTTACAAGTCTCAGTAGAGCCTAAAGCAGTCAACAAGGATTTCCTCTGAGCAGGGCAACTTTGGAGGACCTCCAAAGCAGACATAGCACAAGGGGTTTGGGATAAATCTTCCACCACAGAGTAGTTCTGGGAGGCCCTTGCATTTGGGTTATGAGAAGCCCTCTTGAACGCACCTTTTGGAATGTGCGTCATTGTTTCACCCAACGTCTTCTCACTCTGTAGAGGAAGAGATGGGATCTCAACTTCTTTGCCCTTATCATAGGCGCTTGGTTTACTATAGTCGTGCACTCTAGTTGTAATGAAAGCGTCACTTTTCACCATATATACGTTCGCAGAAGATGGATTGTTTGGGGGAGGGAAGTTTTCTTGGCTGCCCCCCTCGGTACTCGCAGAGGCTTGAATTAAATTTTTCCCATGCTGAAAGGGGTTAGTCAACACATCTTGTTGTTGCTGTGTGACAAACTTCTGGGCCTCTGCCAGTCGAGGGCATAGGTGGGTTGGATAGTCTTCTGCACATAGGTTGCACGGGTATCTTGCCTTCTTCCTTTCTGTGGTGCCCTTGCCAGCATTATCATTTGGTTTCTTATCCCCCTTACTCTTCTTGCGTTGTTTTTTCTTCCCTTCGGGCTGCTGGTTGGCCTTTGGGTTAGTCGTCTGTACGGAGTGTACTTTCGACATTTGAGTAGGAGGAGCAGCCAAAGAAGTAGTTTGGCTGGCCGCTGAGTGTTGTATAGATAACTGCTGCAATTGTTTTGTCAATTGCTCGGCGGGCTTGGTTTGTTCCGAACCAACTATACCATCGGCATGTGGTCCGACTCTCTGTCTGGTTTTGTCCAGAATCGATTGTGGTGCATCCGGCAGGATGGTGTACAAGAGACCAGACTGAGAGTAGATAAGCTCAAACTGTTGAGCCCTCATGATGGCATCTTCCTCGGAGAAAACCCCTGAAGTCGCGACATCTTTGGATAACTGCAGAACTAAAGACTTAAGGAACCACTCAAGCAGGAATGCTGGTGGGATGGGTACCTTGATAAGACTCTTTCGACGTCACCACTCTCGAATATGATCCGAGATATGGTTCACGGTCGTCTGCTCGAAATTAGCTAGCAATTCTGTGTCGGCGTCGTATCTCACAGGTAACTGGAAATGGTTAAGGAAGGCCATCGCCAGTTCGCCAAAAGAAGAATATCATGAACGATCAAGCTCTATGTACCATTTCACAACACTCCCAATAAGAGTGCATTGAAACAATCGCAACTGGACTGAGTCATCTTTCAGTGAGTTATATGAACACCATAAATGGAAAGTAGTCACGTGATCACCTGGATCTTCATTAGGCTTGGCCTCGAACTTTTGGATGTCCGAAGGCAACTTCGTCGGCATAGGAGGCCAACACGGATCGTGATAGATAGGATCATTTAACAAACTTGTTAAATCTGGCAAGTGTAACGTCGCCAAGAAAGGTAGTTTAGGTTGTTGCTGATAGCTGGGATAAAAGGGTCCTGGAGTTTGACTGGCACCAGGTTGCCAGGAAAAGTTTGGCTGCTGGCTTGGGTTTTGGTAAAAACCCTGGCCTTGACCAGCGTAAGGGTTTTGCATTTGAGGAGACATCATTGGTTTATTCCCCATGAAGGACATAAGATGTTGGGCATTCATTGTGTTTGATGGACTTTGGGACGGATTACCCCATGCCGGTCCTGATGGAAGAGGCATAGAAGTCTGTCCAGGGTTCCATTGGTTGTGGAAAGAATTACCCCAGAACGACATTCCAGAGGATGGAATAGATCCTTGTGCTGAGTTCCAAGGTCCTGGTATATGTGCCCCTAATGCAGGAATAGTACCCTGTGCCGGCGTAAACTGTCCAAAAACAGGTGTGCCCCCAGATGGGAAAGTAGCGGATGTGAAAGTGTTATTACCAAACGTCCCGTTCCAAACCAACGGTGACGAATATACCGGCTGAGTTTGCGCAGGTGTTCCTTGACTCCTGGCTCCAAAAGGACTTGTGTGTGCAGGCTGCCCAACGGACTGCTGATGCGATCCACCGAGCGAAGGGGACAAAGGAGGAATATGACCTCCAGTGTAAGGAAAAGCATTGAAAGGGACAGGAATTCCCCCAAGTTGACCTTGCAGAGGAGCGTTAGAGCTCGCTGCCCCCAGACCCAAAGTCTGGAAAGTGGATGAAGTGAGTGTAGGACTAGTACCTGAACTAGGAATACCGTATGAAAATGGAGTGCCTGTCGCACTAGGTGTGTAAAGAGGTGTGGCCGCCGTGATAGATGGGGTCGGTCCACTGTGCGACATAGTTGCGGCTGAGACCGTGGTGGCCTGGACTACTGATAAAGGAAAGTTAGGAGAAGCTTCTCCTGTGGTAGCAATAGTGATGGGAATGGAAGAATTTCCAGATGAAGTAACAGAGTTTGGTTCCATCACTGGGTTAGGCACTGACAGGCGTTCGTAAAATTGAATTGGCACAATAATGTCTAGCCTCGTATTAGTGTTTGAGGTTTCAACCAATCCAAGATTGGCGGTCGATTCCTCGGGGGGTTGTTTGGTCTCAAAATCCCCGGTTGCTTCGAAAGACCCTTGATGGTATAGCTTCCGCCTCAATGGTGGCGGGGGTGGCTCCAGTATAACCAACGGCAGGCCCAGAAGCCTTCGTGACCGGCGAAGCTCTGAATCCTCCACTGTGTGAGAAGATTCACGACATGCTAAGTTATTCTACATGAACAAACAGTAACACTCACTAAAATAAAACCCCTAGAAGATAAATCAAGCAAGCACTAAACTAGTTGGAAGAACAGTTACAACAACCAACACTAGAGCAACTTACCGGTGCAAGTGCAAATCGAATACGGAAGCATCCTCCAGGTATACTCTGCAAAGCATGGTCCGATGTCTGTCTTAGGTACTGCGGTATACCCCCGAAGTCACCCGTGTATGTCCCTAGAAAAGATTGGCAACTAGTTTTCCAGCACGTGAACAATCACCAGGCGGGTACAGTCGGCAGTCGGGTAGACCACAATGAGCAGGGTATCAAGCCCAAAACCTATCAAGGGTATCGAGAGAAAATGGTCTAGAAGACAACTGAGGACCTCGAACGGATTCAAGACCCACGAAGCCCCGTGGCAAATGCAAAGGACAAAATCCCTTAACCAATCCTCAATATGTGTTCTCCACAACGCTCGGTCCAGCTTTGGAGGGGTTATCTCCGCTACCTTTACTTACGCGACCTCGTGTTTAGCCCCTGTGTTAGAGGGGGGCCCTGGATAACTTTGCGTAACTGGACTTCTACACTCCCTATTGACAGACTCCAATGTTTGGTTTGAGTGGCCTTGGAGAATTTACTCTCCACCCTATTCCAAGGCCCTAGTCCTGAGCTAGTGTATGCACCCTACAAACAAAAGAGTCTAATTGATTTTAATTAGCATTGCTTTTAATGGGATTTTTTAAGTCATAAGATACGAAAGTGAAACTGATGGTGTGTAAAAAGAATCAAAGCAAAATGAACAAAATGCGTGAAAACAAAAACTTTTACTAAAATGCAAAACCAACAACTTTTCAATGAAAGACTTCTTTTCTTTTTCAAATTTACTAAGATTCCATGCAGTAAATATAAAGGACTTTCGCTCAGATCTGTGAACTACTTATACTCTAAATGCACTGCAAAAACTTATGCAAAAAGACTCTTTCCTAGCTACTGATGCAACAACACAATCTTCAAATCAAGAAGAAGGTGAAACAAGAAATTTTTTTATTTTTTATTTTATTGCAAAATAACGCAACAAGGAAAAATGTTGACAAGAACAAAACCAAGAGAATGAAAAGAAAACTTTGGTTTAAAGCGCAGATTGCAAACAGAATCAGAGCACAAAAATGCAAAAAAGCAATCAAAACAACACCAATTCTAACACTTGCCTAAAAACCATAAAACAAAGATTTTTTCTCTTTTGTCTTTTCTATCAAAACATGAACTAACAAACATAGGCTAAGGATAAGATGCCCCAACTTGCTGACTATGCAGCTCCAGAATCTATACCCTTGAGAGGAGCTCTTCTCACCACAGGAGGGGATGACTACCCCACCCAAGTTGAAAAGCTACCAAACAATCCCGCGACTGTCAGCAAGACAGCACGCGTGCAAACACGTGATGAGCTACAACAGCGCGTGGGTACTCGCGGGCTAGGTTTAAACAGGCCATGGGTCTATACAAAAGCCAAGATAAAAAAATACATAGGCAGCCCAGACCTGAAAAAGGCCTCTGGTATCAGCAACTAGGGTCTCTAAAAGGCTTGGATGCTAGCACTTCAACAGAAAAAAAAGAAAACTTGCAAAAAGGAAAACAAATGCGATGAATGACTAACACAAAAAGGCAGACTGAAAAACAAGACAATAAACCAACAAGACCCAGACAGGATCCAGAAATCCCCTTGAGAAGGTAAACTTCTGACAGGGCAGAGGAGACTTCCTCTTAAGCTTCCTAGGCTCTACACGCTACTGAAACCACTACAACAAGCGTTCAAACGTGGGCTATAGACGGTTAGGGCGCGGGTTACACGCATCCAGGCCTTCTGCAGGCCGCGTGTACCTCTGTGTGTCCTGATAATCAATGTCAAGGAAAAACTGGTAATGATAACCAGGTTCCCTGCTAGCTTTTGACCTAACAGAAAACAAAAAATAAACAAAGAAACAGAAAATGAACTTCTTTGAACTACCCAAGAAACTCTAATGAAATCCGGAAACCCTAAGAGTAAAATGTCCCCAGTGGAGTCGCCAATTCTGTTGTGGGGTATTCTACCCTACGGACTAGCAAGTTAGGGCTTAAACTTGCATGCAGATCATGACCCTTCATAAGCTACTTTTAACCTTCTACCCGAATCTAAAACCCTTTTTCACATGCACATATGGGAAGAATCGACTAACCTTTTTATCGACGGTTGCTGTAGATCCTCCGTTGAACTTTTATCTCCTTGCTTCTGCTGCTCCTTCCAAAAAGCAATCCTGCAATCAAGACAAAAATACACATGCATGCTATTGTTCTACTAGAGGATTAGAGATTAAACACAAATCAAATAAAACATACAAGACTCGTGTATTCGGGACGGGAAAAGTATCTTTTTTATTAATCTCAACATGAATCAACTTACAATGATTATAGAGACCGACCACCGTTCCTTGATCCTGATCCTGGGCTCTTCCTCTTCTTTGTCCTCTAACTGCTTTGCTTGAATTCTCCTAAAGCTTGAGGAAAGGCTAAAGGGTTGGGACAAAACGGATTCGGCAATTGGGCAGAGTTTCTTTGCTATGATTTTTCTTCTTTTGAATAGTACCCTTACCCCTTCTTTTATAGGCTAGAAGGAGCTAGGGTTTTAGATGAACTGTCGGCCATGCATGGCTGGGAGTTCCAGTTAACTGACCCAAAGCTTTTCGTCCCGGCAGAAACTTTCCTGATTTTTTTCTTTGTTAGGTAAACACTGGTTGTAGTGGGCCAGCCTGCATTCCAACACGTGTAGCAGAAGGCCTGCCAGCGTTCCAACACACCCAGCAGTGGGTTAGGGCGTGGGTTACTTAGTTTAAGAGGTTTTTTGAAGAGTCAGTTCAGCATGGCTTTGGCGATGAAGGGCAATGAGTTGGCCTGATGCCAGGTAAGCATGAATGGTGCAATTTAGGGTTATAACACTTTCCAGCCATGACTTTCATGCTCCGAACCAAACTCAGAACTGGAAAATATTCTCTTCAAAGTCCTTCAGGTTCTTCCATTCCCCTTATACTTGCAGATGACCATGAGATATGACCAAATTCCGAAACAATAGGCGCCAAGACAACCACCGCACAAATTTCCCCATAATGAAAATTCTCTGAAGTTCATATTTCGACACCACGTGTCCTTGGGAATTTTGACTGTCTTGATTCACTTCAGGACTTCAACGTTCAGGAGTCCCGGACACTCACACAACCTTTCCTCCCTAAGTACTCTGTACCTAGAGTTCTAGATCATGTGCCACACGTTCATTGTAAATCAATGACTTAGTTTCATTTCGGGACTTCGACACTCGGGAGCTTCAGACATTTCTGCAACCTTTTTCTGTTGGAGCGTTTTCTTCCAGAATCAAGGATCATGCGCCATGTGTAATTCCATATCAATGGTCTTTTTTTATTGCAGGACTTCGGCGTTGAGGTGATCCGAACGTTACAACAATTTGTTCTCTTGGAGTAATTTATTTTTGAGTCAAGGATTGTGCGTCACCCGTCCTTCCCAATCAATGATCCTTGTTTAATTTGGGATTTCAGCATTCAGGAGTTTCTACCTGTCCACAATCGCTTGCTCCCAAAATTATTTCACCCAAAGTTAACGATCTATCAAATCGACGACTAGAGATCACTTCAGGACTTCATGCTTTGGGAGTTCCAAAGTACTTACCAACACAAACCTCCAGAGTGAAATCCTTCTAGAGTGTCAAATCTCTTAACACATGTTCCCCACTATCAACAGTCAGGATGAACTATGGCACTTCGACCTTAAAGAGTTCTCGCTTCACACAATCCATTTTCCTTCGGAGCACTAAACCTCCTAAGCGAAGGATCTGGTGCCATGTGTCTCCTGGCGCCAATGACTAGGATGGACTTTGACACTTTGAGACTTCGACAATTTCACCTGCTCCCTACCTATAAAATTCTGGAGTGTCTAAACTTCGAACTAATGGATCTATCACCACATGTCCTTTATAATGGATGATCAAGATATACTTCGGCCTTCGGGACTTTGGGAGGTTGAATCACTCCTCGATTGAAATCTCCTAGAGTTGGTAAGTGTCGGGCTGACCAAGACCTAGATCTGACGGTCCTGATCTATCCATGTAAACCCCAGATCGACGGTTCACAACCTTCTCTCAGGGTCCCACTGTTGCGCCACACTTAGAAACACCATCACTCGACATGTGCATTCCAACATTCTCTTGATATGATACCCACCTTGCCTCGATTGAATAATCAAGAGGGGTCCCTAAGGGTCCATAGATCCATGGTCCACATTACTTTTCTACTTTGTTCTTTGGGGGTTTTTGCGTTACTAAGCCTCTATTCTCCTGAAGTGGTCAATGTTGGGTTGACTACTTCATAGATCTGATAGTTGGGATGGCTCCCAGACATCCTAAGATCTACGACCTAGATTAACTTAGGGAATTTGGGACTTCAGGTATTTTACGTCCCTCACGACGAACTTGATCATTTCTCTGAACTTGCGAAGTTTGAAGGATTCAAGGGTTTAACTCCCATTCTCTTTCCCATATCCAACAGTCACAACAGAACTTGGTTTTTCTCGAACATATCTCATCCGTTCGTCTTCCAGGCAAAGGAAAAAATTCCCTTTCAATAGTTCAATATCACTATTCTTCCTCAGATTTGTTAGCTATGAAAGACTTAAGAGATTTTCACTCTTTCTCTTGAACTTAACGCTTAGAAGGACCTTCTACGCACCCCTTCCGCTCATTCATCAATATAGAATTTAAGAAGTTCTCAGCCCCTGCCTGCCTGGAAGAGACCTCGTCCATACCTGCACTACCTATCCTAATATTAACATGATTCTTCCTTGCTTATACTCACAATCAAATGGAAATAAAGGGACATAACATAACCATTAAGAAATCATGCACATCCCTGAAAACATTCATAATATATCCAATTTTATTACACAGTTACAACTCAATTACACAGGGTATGAGAGTACTTATCTATTACAAGTTGTATCCAACTAACTCACTGTGGGTGTGTTCCTTTCCACCCAACCATAGGCTCAAAGGCGTTCATCCTTATCACTCTGGCCACCCCTGTGCCAAGCCATGATATCACTAGGGAACTATTCCATCTCTCAGAGACCTTCTCTCTGTCACAGTATCCCTACGAGGTTTATCATATGCTTTCTCAAAATCAAGCTCATGTTTGGGTCCTTCAGGTCGTGTTCTTTGCACTTCCTTTTGGTTTGTGCATCTCCTTCCAAGATCACACTCTCTTCTGGTGTCTCCTCTCTCTCTCTCTCTCTCTCTCTCTGTATCTTACCTTCCTTATTTAGGAAGGTTCCTGACCTATCTTGTTCCTTTTGTCAAAATAAATATTGGGTCTGTAGGTATCTATGGTACTTCAGGCTGACAACCCATGTTTCCATTCATGGGGGTGGTTGATTATTCAACCACTAATCCTTTCCTTCATTAACTGATTCTTTCCTATAGAGATATCATGGCTCGTAATTCAAGGCTTCACCCCCCAACAATCAGTTATAGTCAATTTAAAAATAATACATTTACATCATCCACATGCCTTAGCATGGTAATCCTATTTTATGATTAATTACAAGCTGGGGGAAACAAGGGTGTTACAATCCCCTCCCCCTTAAAAAGGAACACTGTCCTCGATGTTCTTTCTCAATAACACCTGTTATGAATTCATCATCTAGTTGCTTCAGAAATCTCGATCCTCTTTCATGGTCAGGTCCTTTCCAGACTCTTGCGCTTTGTCACCTGTCTTCAATAAATTCTTAGACAACAAGCACATTAATCAAAACTTTATGCAAAAACATCTTAATATTTTTCAAAATTCAAGAGGAAAATTTCATAATCTAGCACAATACTTATCTGTGCAGTTCATGGGTTTTCATCCACGTGGTTGTCTTTCTATCTAGCATCACTGTTTTTCCCAGACATACCCATTGTGTGCATGATCTCAATCAATAGTTTACAAGAACTATCTGAGTATCCTCTTCCTTGCAGTCACCCACCCTCCAGGCCTAGGCTCAAGCATCCCCTTCTCTACTATACAGTTCCTTGGGTGATCCATCTTGCCTTGCCAAGGATTTCTCGCACAGGAATAATTTCATAGACTTCATCGAGATTTACAGTCAAGGCGTCTCTCAAACTTTCTCTATCGAGGCATCCCTCCGGCTTATGTTACCTCAATCACAACATATTATAGGCCATCATGACTTACCACAGGGTTCTCATGTCTCAATGGTGGCCTCTTTCATGCTTTTCATCTTGACAGCCTTCATTTGTCCTTTTTGGACAGATATTTTCTTCTCACCTATATCAAAGGTATACAAAAATTCATGAGACATCATCATAAATGCTGAATTTTCAAAATTTTATTGCAAATCTGTCACCTACAGATTTCCAATTCCACATTTTGTTTTTTCAAGATTTGTTCCTCATAGGGAACAGATTCACAAGCATGGGACTTTCCTCCCCATAACAATTCATCTCAATAGGCAATTGGTATTCCTTATGGGCTTACAATACTTCCATATCCAATACTCTTTCTTCCTGCAATTCATTTCTTAGCTAAACAAATTGTTATCTCTCATCCACATCATATTTTCATCGCATACTTTCAAAGGATAACAAACAATTTTAGAATTGTGCATACTATAATCAAATTCACTTTCTAAAAAAGGAAATACCATTCCTTGCAGTTTGGCTCAATACGAAATTGGTCTTCTTTATGGGCGTACAATACTGCCATATCCAAGACCCTTTTCCTCCTACAATTTCAACATTCCTCAGCCAAACAAATTGTTAGTTTTCATGCACATTATCTTTTCAAAATCAAGCATACTAATAGTCCAAGTCATTTTCATGTATTCAAGGATACAAATAAAAAGGATACATTATCCCTTACTTATGCATCATTTCATCATACTAAAATTTTCAAAATGTAATTTAGATATCAATTGACTTTTATGAATGTGCCAACATTCATGGCCACATTCATACCCAATGCACCCTTACATTGATTTCAATTTTTCCGCACTTTACGAAAAGTACTTTTCCATGGTGTGTTGGAGATTTGTTGGCATAGGGGAAGACCTAGGGTTCAATGCTTAACAATACACCAACAAAACCTTGACTACCAACCCTTTTGGCAACAACTACAAAGTAGGAAAAGTCTCACCCGAGGTAGAAGCAGGGGGGGTTACATGACACGGGTGTCTGTAAGAAGGTTGGGACACAGATCTGTGATAAGAGCGCTTGTAGAATATTTTTTTAACGCTTATGAAGTGAACACACATTATTTTATTAACCTTATTAACATCGTAGAGAATAATCAAAGACAGATAAGCATTGTAATAACAATTGATTACGGACGCTAAGCACTTAGCACTGTAAGTTAAGTATAACATTCATTTACCCTTTAACCTAAGTAAGTACTTAAAAAACAAAATATATATTCATTACACATCATAATAAAAGCACTAAGCATATGCATAACATAAATAACATTGCACAAAGAAAACCATGAGACACCAGATGTACGTGGTTCACCCCAGGGTGGGGCTACTTCCACAAACTGCTTCACCTCTTTATTATTTGCCAAAATCTTACATCCAGTCACTCCTGTGCACTAAGCCACATAGTCTAACTTCGCACAAGACAAGATATCTTCACACTAAGAACTAGATCCTCCTTCTTTACCTTCCAAAACTAGGTCACATGCATATGCCCACAATCTCTTATCACAACACTTAACACCTTCTACAAAATCAAATTCGAGCACAAAGCCTCAACTACATACATTTCTTCACACAAAGCTACTTGAAGTACTGTTTGACATAGGACTACCTACATCTATACTAGATTCCTCTTTATTTATACTTTACAATAAGGCCTAAACATGGGGAAAACCCATGGGCCGACATCCCATAAACTTGTTATAAAACCCTAGAGGACCCCTTACTGGGTCCACATAACCATCAAAATAGGTGAGATCCGTGATCTCATTTTTGCCTGGGCATTCCTTCTTCGACCAACGTGTTGAAGTCCAAAAGTGGTCCAAAACTGACCAAAGTTTCCACAAAACTTGGTGGAGGGCCAACAAGCCCCCAACACTCACCTGTGACTCATCTTGAGTCACTCAGGTCCAGAAAATGCTGCCTCAAAATCCTCGAGCTTAATTCGAGTTGCCTCGACTTGCTGCCTCACTAAAGCCTCCTTATCAATGAGCTCCCAGACTGTCTAATTTTTAACAAGCCCTACCAAGAATTGTTCTACTATTGCAACTACTTGATCTAACTGGGAACCATGGCTATCAATCTCCTCAAACACCTTGCAAGCTTCATCCTGCACAAGCTGTAGCTTCTGTGTTACTTCCATCACCTTACCCTAGAGGGAAGTGATCTGTTGCTATACTGTGCGCTTTTCCTGGGATATCTTCATCCTTTATACTACTGTGAGAAACTTCATCTATGCATGTAATGAAAATGCTTGCTGGTGCACCTCCTATAAATGAGCCTCTAGCTTCTTTAACTCTGGATCCTCGACGAGGCGTTCATATGTCTGAGCGCTTATGTCACTCAACTGTTTACATACCGAGGAGAGGAATTTTATACTTGATACTATTTTTTTGGCGAAATCCTCCCTCTAGTCATGCACCTCTTGTGGGGTTCTCGGCACTATTTGGGCCTCTAGTTCAGTTACCCTAGCCTAAAACTACTGGAGGATCTCTTCAAGCTTCGCTACTTGAGCTTCGACAGGATTTTTCTCCTCCTGTACCAAGCATGGTACAGAGCGACATGCTTTACTTACTTCTTCTTTGACCATAGCCTACTCTATGAGCAACTTCTCTTTTTCTTTTTGTAGCTGGGCTTCACCATCTCTCTTTTCCTCCTGAAGCTTCGCTTGAAACTCTATTTTCTCACTTTCATAGGTAGTGACACTATCCTACACTACTCATAACTATATTAGGACTTCGTCTTTATCCTTTTGCAAGGCTTCTATAGCCTTCTCCTTCTCTTCCTGAGCTCTCTAGAGCCAGGCTTCTGTTGCATCAGCAAGCCTTCTTAGTTGGGATGGTTCTTCCCCCAAGTCTGCGGTCTATGATGAGGAAGGCATAGACGGTGCATTAGGCACTTTGCAGACCAAGCGAACATCCTGTTGTACTTCCTTTAACTCCCTCTCAATACTTCCATATAAATCCACTTGTTTCTCTTCATATCTCTACAACATGTCTTCAGAGGCGTCCTCCATAGCTCCGCGAACCAGACTAATTTCATCGTCAGTGAGAGTGGCTTCCAATTGTGGCTTATTGGTGCACCTTTTCTTCCTTGCTGAAGGTTTATTCAGAGTAACTTTCCTCTTCTCTGGGGTCACTATTGCAATAGGGGTATCTTTAGGTGGTGGGGTTCTAGCTGTAGCTTCGCCTCCTCCTTGCTCTTCTTCTCCCTCATCTCCTCCTCCTTGTCCTTCTACTTTGTCTTCTCCTCCTCCCTGTCCTTCTACTTCATCTTCTCCTCCTCCTGGTGATCCAGACCTGTTATCTCCATAAGTTTTCTCTCTGTCCTCTTCATCACTCTTTATTTCCTAGAATTCAACCTTACTTTTTTGCTTCTTCGTCCCACTAGACTATCCAACATGTTCCACTCGCGTAACCATCAGGCTTCCCATAGTGTCAGTGTCAGATAACTCTGCATCGGTGACAGGTACAAGAAATTCTTTTGGCCATTCCTTTATAATTTGTTCCATATCTTCATCTGAGAGATTATAGTATGACTGTAATTTTTCCTGGTGCTCATCTCTTCGCGCGGTCATGTAAATGAAGTGGGGATAAGTGCAGAAATTTGCTATGGGTTGGTATTGATGCAGGGTACATGATTTCATACTCAAGAATTCTTCAATGGAGACTTTCAACTACTGATAATATCTGTGAAACATGACATTAGACTAACACTGCTTCGTCATGTCGTTGGTATACCACAGGGTGGAAAACTGATCAATCAGGGGCTCCATAGGTTCAATCTTTGTGAAATTAGCTCCTTTAGGCATCTTCCAAGCCACAAATGCAATCAAAATGATTAACCAACTTTAGTGAAACTCATATCCTAAGTCCTGCGCTTCCCGACAATATTTTTCTAATTTGTTGATGAGGTTGCTTGCCCAATTCATCTGCATGCCCTCCACATACTTTCCTACGAGGTCCACCACGAACCCGGTGACCTATGTGGGGTGGTTCTTCCTCACTAGCTTGCCATCTAAGATCTGACAAGAAAGGCGCACTGCGCCATCCTGTATTGAGGATACCTTTTAACCTCACTTCCCCTTTTCTACCTCTCCATAGGCTTCTTTGATGCGATGTGCCAAAGAACGATATGAGGTATTCCCTAGCTAGAAATGCTATGGGTCAGAACCCTTCAAGATTAAACCTATGATCCAATGGATCAACATCAGATCCACTATAATTCTTCTGTCGAGCCATAGATATCGACCATGGTAGCACAACAAAAGGATTTTAACGCAATATTTAACCTCCTGGTGGTGGCCAAAATGTGGAATAGTCATCACATTCAATATGGTTGACTACGCCAAACCCTTAATCCATGGTTGCGAGACGAGGTGACATTTCTCTTTGGTTGTCTTCATTAAGTAATGGTGAGGAGATAACATGGCGTAGTTCTTCTGGTCTCCTATTTTGAATTTGATGTGCTTCAATAGAGGGATCTTCCCTAACTAACTCCCTCCTATGTGAATTCCTTTCGGAATGTATGTAGTGAACACAGAGTACTCGAAATATTGAGGGATATTGTCATAGTTAAAAGCGTCAGCCAAAGGAGAAATATACTCAGGAAGGATCGACTAGATCTACTTCACGTTTTCCAGATCACCGCGGTGCTTACTTCTTTGTTCAGTTATGGGGTTGATGAGGGTGGAGTGATGTCCAATCGAAGGGGAAGCTTGCAGTCCCCTAGTCGATGATTCTTGAATACCTTCAGATACAGGTATGTCGGCCATGAGCTTCCTAAGAACTTCCTTCACAAACTTCTCCAAGTTGCTAGGTTTTCCTGACATTCTAGATTTTAATAGATAGCGGGTAGACAAATATACATGCGGGGTATACTTTCAGATAATGACATGCAACACAACTTGAAACTTGCATATTTCTTGTCTTAGCTTAGTCAGTCATGGGTAGAAAAAAGTGTTCCCAGCTCCACGATCGATGAGTTAAATAAGCAGGGAGGCATGACGGATCTTCCAACCGATAGGAACCAAAGTTAAACGCTTCCATTAATGTAAATCTATCCATTATGGCATGGTCTGAATGTCCAAAAGTAGTCCATAAACCCATAAATATGTTTCCTAACCATTCTAAGGAATCATTATAATGGTCGAGGTGCCTCCAATGGTTATATAACTTCTTCAGGGCAAAGTCCAAATTTGCGTGGACCCATTGTTCCAACGAGCTTCAAACCCTGCGAACCCGCCTTCTACGAGGTTCCATTCTGCGAAGTCTTCCATCTGGTTTCCGTAACTTCTTGTAGATTTTCCAACTTATCCTTCTTTTGATGGAGCTTCCTTTCCTTCTTTCCTATTACCTAAGTCTCTTTAACTATTTCTGGAATCCTCTTTCCATTTTATTCTTATCTTCCCCTAGCGTAGTAGCTTTGCACTGTTGAGGTACCCTCAAAGGTTCTAAAGTTAATATCCCTTTTCGTAACACTTCCTGGGTGGGAACACTTCTCTCTTAGATAGATAGGTCCTTCAAGCCTTCTTGCATTCTTTCAACCTTGAGAGCTAATTCTTTTTCTTTCTGTTTCTCCTACGTTGTTACTTTGATATGTTGCTTCAACTTATCCTCTCATTCTTCTCTTAGTCAGTCTATTTTCCTAGCTATGAAATCCCTTAATTCTTGCATTTTATTTTCTGTATATTCTTCCTTTGCTTTCCTTCTTATCTAATCCTTCTCGATCCAAGTCTTACCTAACAAAAGTGGGAAAGGGGCATTGTCCTCAATAAACTTAATAACTTCAAATTCTTTTTCAGTCGATGTTCCATAAACAACAATAGGTACAGTAGTTACTCTTCCACATAAAGTTATCATCTTTCCCTTAAACAAACCTATCCTTCCTAAAGAAGGTACCACAGTAGGCTTTCCCAAAACTTCCCAATTTTCTTATGTCATGATATTCACTTATGTTTCTTAATCCAAGACACAGTCTATGTCGAAGTCTTTTATTATTGCACTTATGCACTGTTTTTCTTTCAAGATTTATGGTAAACTGACATTTTTATGAACATCCATCATTTCTTTCAACTGTAATAACATAGTCTGAACTTCCTCTCACCTTTTATCTTTATGAATTCCTAACATACCCTTAGTCTCTTGACTCTTTTCATAATTTTCTTGTCTTATGTCCCTCCCTTCAACTTTAGCAATAATCCTTGGGAAATCCTCAACCTCATGACCAACAACCTTACAACAAAGAAAAATAGGGCCTACCCCAGGGCATCACTTAGAAAGACGTCCCGACCTTCTGCAATTATAACACAAATTCAATCCTTTTTTTCTCTTAAAATTTCCCCAATCTTTTCTATACTGCACACTTCCCCTAGGATCATGGTGTTGGACCTACAATCTGCAAAAATTCTTTTTGGGTTCCTGCATCCACTTATCAGTGAAAAAAATCTTTCTATGCATAGGAATAACATATCTTTATTCATTTCCATTAAATTTACTCAAATCAAATATTTCTTTCAACTACGCCCTAGCCTTCATACTAGGATAGGATCTATTAAACACACTTAAATTCATGCTTTCGAAACAAAAATTTTCACTTATCTTTCTCTTACCAAAGAACAAATCTTGCCTCTTTTAGTTTTCTTACTTTATTGGCACAAAGCTTTGCAATTTAAGTAGATTATTGCGCACTTCAGCAACATAACTATGCATAGATATTTTCTCTCTCTTTACTTCAATTCCCAGTAATCATAGTTTCAGGTCCCGACAACAGAACCATTTGTTGGCACAGGGGTAGACCCAGGGTTCAACGCTTAACAATGCACCAACAAAACCCCTACTACTATCCCTTTCGGCAACACTTACGAATAAGGTGAAGTCTCACCCAAGGTAGAAGTAGGGGGGGTTACAGGATGCAGGTGTCTATAACTAGGATGGGACACATATCTATGATAAGAGCATTTGTAGAATATTTTGTTAACGCTTAGGAAGTGAACATGCATTAGTTTATTAACCTTATTAACATCACAGAGCATAATCAAAGACAGATAACCACAATAATAACAAGTGATTACGTACCCTAAGCACTTAGCACTGTAAGTTAAATCTAGCATTCATTTACCCTTTAACCTAAGTAAGTACTTAAGAAAAAATAAATATATTCATAACACATCATAATCAAAGAACTAAGAAAATGCATAATAGAAATAACATTGCACAAAGAAAACCATGAGACACCAGATATACGTGGTTCACCCCAGGGTGGGGCTACGTCCACAAACCACTTAGCCTCTTTATTAGTCGCCAAAATATTACATCCAGTCACTCCTGTAAACTAAGCCACAGAGTCAAACTTCACACAATACATGAGATCTACGCACTAAGAACTAGATCCTCCTTCTTTACCTTCCAAAACTAGGTCACATGCATAGGGCCACAATCTCTTATCACAACACTTAACGCATTCTACAAAACCACAGTCGATCACAAAGCCTCGACCACATACATTCCTTTTCACAAAGCTACTTGAACTACTGTTTCACACAGAACTACCTAATTCTACACTACATTCCTCTTTATTTATACTTTACAATAAGGCCTAAACATAGGGAAAACCCATGGGCCGATATCCCATAAAACTATTACAAAACCCTAGAGGACCCCTTACTGGGTCCACATAACCCTCAAAATAGGTGAGATCCATGATATCAGCTCCACCCGAGCGCTCCTTCTTTGGCCAACATGTCGAAGTCCAAAAGTGGGCCAAAATTGACCAAAGTTTCCCCAAAACTTGTTCAAGGGCCAACAAGCTTAGCCAATATTTTCACCATATGGCTTATTCATTCTCATTCATTGTTGTAGTAGGAATATGCTTTTGGCTATAGGATGATCATGATCCCAAATCAATACATATGAAACTACAAGTTTCTCTTGAATGCGCTCAAGCCTTCTTCCTTCACTAGTAACCAGGGTGCCAATACTCATGGCCACCCAAATTTGATTTTTTCTAACACCGACACAATGTAAGTAGAAATATTGGAAGGTCCTCCTTCCTCAATGGGAAATCCATTGTCTTTCCTTTATGAAAACATGCATTTCCTCGAAGCATATCCATGCAATATTCTAACTATGAGCACCTTCATTCACATAGAACCAGTCCTCGCGACCACAGTCTAATGCAGAGTACTAAACTCTATCTTTGTTGACTGGATCGAAGGGACTCCATTTTATCACCATGTGATCGAGAGTTGTGACCTCAAATCTATTCGTTTCGATGCTATCCTTTCATCTCCCATGTCCAAGCTCTATGACCTTGACGATACCCCTTTCCTACAAATCGATGGTGTATATACATCTTCCCCCATATCTAACGGTTGCAAGGGATTGCAAAACCTCAACCAACTTGCAGTTTAATTCTCCTTTCAATATTCGCAATGAATACGGGTCATCCGATCTACAATTGGACCCCAAAATCAAAACAAAACTATATTGAGTTTAATTTATGGTCACAGGTGCTGACATTAACCAACATGCATATACCTTCCCCGCAATGAATATGGGTCTTCGATCTTATCCCTAGATCGATTCTATCCACACGATTCCAAACATAACAATTCTGACATAGAAGTATTTGACCAATAATTTAGACCGAGAGCTTGATTTTCCAAATCCAACCACAGAACCCAATCACAGTACGAGTTTATGTGGAATTAACATGTGGGTTCCTTGTAGGTCCACTCTCCGATTGTTCACAGATCAATGTTTCACAGCGATTGCGGAATCCCCAATGTGATTGCTCTTTATCGGAGAGTTCAATCTCTGTAATCTGAAAAGTGCTTGCCCAACTCTTTTAATCTTGGTATTTGATCATCCACCTCGATGAGATCAACGTTGTAGGTTTATTGTGGGCTATGAAATAGCACGCACATTAATTCTTCCTTTGTGCTTCACAATGAATATGGGTCATCCGATCTATGATCGAACCCCAAACTAAAAAAAAACCTATATGGAATTTAAATTGCGGGCACAAGCTTCCTCATTAACTTGTATTCCTATTCGATCTCCGCAAGGAATACGGGTCGTTGATCTTATCGAACGACTCGCGTTTGATTCGTTAACTCCAATGGATCTTTAATTCAATATGACAAAAGAGATCGATTTCCTTCCGATGAATGTTAGAGAAAGATTTGCGTCACCCTATGCAATCTTGCAGAGAGGGCCTTATTCCATTTCCCTATGTAGACTTACCTTCCATGTTGATAAAATACAAAGACAAAAATACAAATTTTTCCACTTCTACGCATCTTGCACACTATACAACAAGCATATACGCAGGCTTCTCCACTACAACCCACGTACATCGGGATTTGTGTCAGAAAATGAAAATTAATTGTTAGGTTTCCATATCACAACAGGAGATCTTTGATCCTTGGCCTTCCATATACTGGAAACATTCTGAATCGGCCCTTTGTTTTCATTTTGAAGGATATAAAGAGTCCAATCCCGAGCTATGGAAAAGCAGAGAGAATTCAACTTTGAGAGCAAAGTTACTCTGGAGAAATTATTTACTTCATATTAAGTCTACATCCCTTTTTCCTTTAAGTATGAACACAATGTTCAGCCCCCAAGATCTTCCCTTATTGATGGAGAACCTCATTGTCTCCCTTCTATGAGCTTGCCTTTGGTGGAGGATTGAAGTGGTGGAGGCCCAGCTAGAAGGAACTTAGTTTCTTGGTTCCAAACCCTGCCGACACATAAGTCTATAATATTTTCACTTATGTTGATAATTTATTAATAGAAATACTCCTTTCCCATCCAATTAATATCCTGTAAATATATGAGTTATTATCCATGGGTGTATTTGTTATGTATATTGATGGATTATGCTATCTAATGTGCTAATCTTTTATATTTCCACCATATGCTTGTGTGTGCTTGTTTGCTGAGAACTTGTTGCAGGTATATATAGCTTTGGGTCAAAGTGCTCAACGGTGGACATCATCGAACATATGGATGATGTAGGCCTCATTCTTATCTTCCTCGCACATTGGTTTATATAACATGTTATTGGGATAGAGTTGATTTCTACAGTCATTTTTCATTTGTTGTGGTTCACCCTAGCCATAGAGAGATTTTCCTTGTAACAGAATTGGCAACCATATTGGGGATGAATATTCTTTCTTAGGGTTTGAAGTACTTTTCTCCTTAGATTTTTCTCGTTTCTACTGTGGTTCTTGTCCTATCATTGCTTGACAGCTCCTGTTCACTTCGGGTCTGAGTTTTCAACCGTTCTCCCTTTCCTAGCCTTGTTTTAAAGCATATACGTGCCTTTTTCCTTGACAATCACATATACACACAGGATGACTCACTGCAAGATGTGAATATACGCTCTGTTTTCTTGAACAATCGCATAGTCCTTTTTTTCCCTGCCTATTTTATTGGTCTGGTGTTTGCTAGGTTGGATTTGATGCTTGTTGAGGCTTCTTGGGTCTCTGTAGTTCCTGCTAAGTTCTTATGAGAGGATAGGAAACCCTCTTTTGGTTGAATTTCTGGGCGAAGTCTTTCTCTTCATCTTTTAATTTTTATTATCCTTGTACATTGGGTTGGGTGTTTTGTTGCTTTGGTATCCTGCTTGAGTTATCTCTTTTTTTATACACAATAGGGCTATATATCAAGTTACTTTTCAGTCCATGCATTTTCAGTTTCGATATATTGAAAATACAAAAACAATAGGCATTTTGCATTGCTTGGCATTTTTGTCTTTTGAGTTTTTATCATTAGCTTAGTGCATATAGTGAAAGATTGCATTTTTACTTCTGAATTGCAGAGTTGAATTTGAAAATTGCATCATTTTTAGAAGCATATCTTTCATTGAAAGTGAAAGTTAGGACTTTGCATTATTTTCATATTTACTTTTCTTGCAGAGTCATAACACCATGAGTTTCACTACCATACCTTTTTGAGTAATCATGGCCATAAAATCAACACTATAATTTAAAATTTATTAGTCATGATTTTATTTTCTAGGGTGCACAAACTAGCCTAGGATTTAGTGCCTTGGAATAGGATTTTGTGAGTAAACTTATCCAAGGCAATTAAATCAACATATGTGTCTAAGTCAGGGAGTGGATAAATCCATTGTATAATTGGTAAGATCAGGAGGCTCTGCTCACACAAGAGTTAATCATGAGGTCGTGCGAAGTCGGTTGAAGGGATATCCCCCCGACACCTTCCTAGCATCAAAGATATTTCTGGGGATCTTGTTAGTGCCCTTACCACCATGAGAGGCAGTTCTTTCAAGGTTTCGAGCTTTTCCACCTTGCCCATACGGTGGACCTGAATTATGACTGCTCGCATGTGCATCGATTATACAGTGGTTTATTAGTTGCTTGAGTTAGGATCCTCATAGGTTACTTGAAGGGGTTATTATTCAGGTACCCTGGGTCAAATAAGGGTTGGAAAACACACAACCTTTATGGAGGATTACCTCTCCAGGGGGATCTGATCAACTGGTTGTTAATCCCATGAGGGCCCTTATAACTGATTATGTTACCTCCGATCTTTAGCAGGGAGTCTCAGGCCCCTTTTGGGCAAGACATACCTTCTTTAAGGAGGGAGGCCACTCAACCACTTTACCCTGTTTGCATGCATATTGGTCATTTCACTTTTGGTGTTCTATTTGATTACTAGTTGGCCTTAGGATATATTTTTATATTTAGAGTCTTAAGTCATCGTGGATTCATACCAGCCTCCTCGCCGATCCCGTCACTTGTTACAGTTACCACTGGATTTTTTGTCCTTGCCTTCTAAAAGGCATAGAGTTATTATATGTGGTACACACACGTCCATTTTTCATACTTGTGGTTCTACAAGGATGAGTATTGAACCTAGTCTTTAGAATCCTGGGATCCCTTTGAATCCCATACCCACTATAGTTAATGGCACCCCTTTGACTCCTGCAACCTCCATGGTTGTAGTGCTGAAGGCACCTATCATTAATATGGCCCGGCCTATAGTAAATGGTCAATCTACCACCTCGAATCCCTTTGGGTCTCTTGGCCACTCACCGGGCTACAATGTTCAGTCCATCCCTATGGATTCTAGTCCCTTTTCTTATGGTATTCCCAACTTCACTTCACAGTTTTTGAACTCCATCCCAGTTGTTGGCCCTAATGCTAGCATTGGGATTGGGGGCAGTACACCTCCCTACACTTATTTTTCATTTGGGGGATCTCAAATCCCTCAAATGACTCCTAATATGGGAGGCATGCCTGCTTTTAACCCTGTGTCCAATCCTCCTACTTATGGGTGGAATAGTCAACCCGAAGGACAAGCTTCGGCTCAAGTTCTTTCCTATAATCCTACCTCCTCGGTGCAGATTCTGACCAATAATTTTGGCATGACGAATCCACCTCTATCCTCTAGATACCAACTCAGAGAAGGACAATTTCATGCTTTGGGAAACCCCCAACCCGGACCCAATCTGGTTGGGGGAAATTTCTATAACTCTCAACAGAACATTCCTGCTGGAATGATGCCCAACCAGCCTTATATGAATCAGCCCAAAGGAGGGCCTTATAATGCCAGACATGGCCATGGTGTTTACCAGAACCCTAGATGGCCTAGAAATCCGCAAGCACAATCTTTCCGGGGAGGTTGGTGCCATATGTCCTAACCCCGTCTCCCTTTTCTGGCCACGCTTAATTTTTCAGATTTGTCTAAGTTAACGAATGACCCTATGAGTCACGATCCTACATGGCCCCCATCCCCACCAAAATTCCTTCGGACATTCCAAAGTTTGAGGGTAGAAATGGAGAGGATGCTGGTGATCACGTCACTACCTTTCACCTTTGGTTCTCATCAAACTCCCTTAATGATGATTCTATTTGTTTGAGATTATTTCAATGCACCCTCATCAGAGTTTCTGCAAAATGTTATATTGAGCTTCGTAGGGGGGAATATGGGACTTTTAGTCAATTGGTGATGGTGTTTATTAACCACTTCCAGTTTCCCATTTGTTATGATGTTGGCCTAGAACTGTTTTCTACTTTACGCTAGGATACCGCCGCTCATATCTTGGACCATATCTAGGAGTGACAGAGACAAAATAGGTTGCTTAATATCCCTATACCCCCGAACTTTCTTTTAGAATGGTTTCTTCATTCTTTGCATGCTCCTATCTCGAAGGACGTGGCTAATTCTAAGGTTACCACTGAGGAAGAAGTGATTTTTAGGTCCCAACAAGTATATTTGATATATGCTTAGTCTGGGATGTTATACCACCTTCTTCCTGAAGAACCACGGTCTACTTACGACCCTAGGAAAAATCCCAGACCTCATCCCAATGGCATTGTAGGTGCCACCAATGTAAATTCCACAGACTCGGTGACAAACCATTTGAAAGAGTTGTCTTTAATAGATTATGTAGGAGGACTAGCTTCGTCTGTGTCTTCCAAACCCACTCATTCGGTGGATGTACATTATGTGCAATCGTCAACCAACCCAAATGGTAACCAGCAACCAGGAGGGAATAATAAGAAAGGACATAATAACTATAAGGGTGGGAAAAATGGTAATAAGCCCAAGGACAATAATAATAATGAGAATACAGATAATAACTCTGGAGAGGGAAAACGAGAAAGACGTAAGTTGAAGTTTCCCTGTAAGCTTTTCAAAGATGATCACCTCACCCATTTATGCTCCAAAATTTGTAGAAGCTACGAGGATATTAGCTTAATCGTCTGTTGTGCTGACAAATTCATTCCCACATAATCAACACTTAGCATCGAGCTCCTCAAAAGCCGAAAATGCGGCTGGTGGGGGTAAAAACCAACAGTCGCAAAATGGAGACCATTTATGTATCAATATGATCGATGCAAAATTTAATGTAACCACTCGATCTTGAGACTATAGTTCTAAACAAACTATTCCTGGTCTAGAATCTCCTCCTCCTCCTCCAGAGATGACTTTACAGACTGATAAACTAGAGCCACTTCCTCGTATTCTGAAAGGAGTACTCAAGCACTCTACCCATAATCCAAATGCTAGAGCCTCCTAGAACTACTATATTGTTGAGGAACTGGGTCAAACCCCTTGTGCAATGTCAGCTTTGCAGGTACTCTAGATTTTTCCTTCACAGAGGAATTCCTTACTCTCTTCTTTAGGAGCTCTAGAACCCAGTAGCTCAAAATTGATCAAGTTTAACGTCACAGATGTTAAGCCTTGCTTGCCTTACCATGTGGCTTTCCAAATCCATATGGAGTACTCAAAGTATACCATCAAACATGCGGTTGTTGATGAAGGCACTTCTACGTGTGTGATGTCCCTGGTTTGTTGGAAATCTCTCGGTTCTCCGATTCTTTCCAATTCATCGAAAATGTTGACTGATTTTGACGATCATTCCTTTTTCCCTCATGGTATTCTCCCTGCCTTTCTGGTCTAGTTAGGTGGGAATATGGTAGAGGTGGAGGTAGAGTTAGTTGATGCGCCTCTTGATTATAAACTGTTACTAGGTCCCAATTGGACTTATGCTATGATCATCATCGTGTCATCCGTCTTTCGTACTCTTTTCTTTCCTCATGAAGGGAAGCTCATGACAATCTATAAGTTATCCTTTGTGTGTTCTAGTCCTAATGCATCTTTTGGACCGTCGATCCCTCTGATCGACAATTCTTAGCCGACAATTGAGAATATCGATGTCGAAATGTATTCTTCCCTCATGGGTACTTTCGACTTCTCGGAACTGAACCATCATTTTTATGCCATGTCCAGTAGGTTGGTCTCGACAGGGAGGTGCATTCCTTTCCGCACTTATTATTTTAGTGACCCGTGGACACTACCTTCCCCGACTTCATCTTGTGAAGATTAGTCACATGCTGGGATGGCCATGCCACTATCGGCAACATAGATTTTGTATCAAGCTATTCTTGACTGTTCCACCGATTTCAATCCTGTTCCCTCGCCAATGGACGAGGAGGATCTCGTGTCTAGGCCCATGTGGGCCACTTTGTTATATTTTTCACATGATTGCCTCGATGGGACTTTTCCTTCGGATGAAGCCATCATCGAAGCCATGAATGGTTCTTAAAAACCTTGGGATGATATGCATCACCGCTCTTATTTTCTCCCAGAGCTTGAAAGAATCGAACAAGATGAATTTCAATCTACTTTGAGTGAGATAGTTAGTCACGTCGTAGTTCCACTTGATACGCACCAAATTTATGCCAAAGGAAATATGGCGAGAATTTCTTCTACCTTCACGATCGACATCTCTCGTACCCCTGGAAAGGTTGAAAATGTAAATATTGGTGCAGATTGTTCGCAAGAGGAAATCCTGATCTACACTGAACTCTTCAAGGAATTTCTAGGCGTATTTTATTGGTCATATGAAGAGATGCTAGGAATCCACCCTTGTATTGTTGAACATGAGATTAGAACTTATCCGGATGCTAAACTTGTTCGGCAACGTATTAGATCTCTCAACCCTCGAAAGGCCCATGCTATTAAGGTAGAGGCAGAGAAGTTACTTAATGCTCGCTTCATCTACCCAGTTCCCTTGACCGAATGTGTATCCAACCCCATTCTTGTAGATAAGAATCAAGGAACCATCCCTATATGTATGGACTTTCATGACTTGAACAAGGCCTATACTAAAGATAACTTTCCCACACCTTTCATCGATCATATTCTTGACAATTTTGTGGGAAGCGAAGTATTTTATTTTATGGATGGATATTCAGGGTATAATCAGATTCAAATCAAACCCGAGGACCAACACAAGACGACATTTATTTTTCCTCAAGGTACTTTGTCATACCATAAAATTCCTTTCAGCCTTAAAAACACCAGAGCAACCTTTCAACATGCTATGACTTTCACTTTTCATGATCTTAAGCACATAGTCAAAGCTTACCTTGATGATCTTGATGCTCACTCTTTTAAGAGAGAGGATCACGTTATACACCTTCGGCTTGTTTTTGAAATATGTCGTTATTATAGAATCTGTTTGAACCCTCACAATTTCATCTATTGTGTTAAGTCTGGTTGTCTTTTGGGATTTCTAGTTTTTGGGACCGGGATCATGATACTTCCACTTAAGGCTGAGGCAATACTTTAGTTGCCTCCCTCGTGCACGATTAGAGAACTTCATGTTTTACAGGGGAAATCTAAATTTCTTGATTGGTTTATAGTGAACTATGCCACTATCACTAAAGGTTTCATGCGTCTTTTGAAGAAGGACACCCCTTTTATCTGGGAGTGAGCCTAGGAGTCCTTAAATGCTTTGAAGAAAGATTTGGTGTCGGTGCCTCTGTTGAAGCCGCCTGACTACAATAGAGATTACTTGCTTTATATCACCATGTTTGAGGATACGATTGGTATGGTTCTAGTTTAGGAGGATCATAAGCTCCACGAACACGCCATCTACTATCTTAGTTGAACTTTACTCAGTCCTGAACTTAATTACTCTCACATCGAAAAGATATCTTTGGTTGTCGTTCATTCAGCCCAACGTTTGCGTCATTATATATTACTTTGAAATACTACCGTGGTTGCAGATGTCAATCCATTTCAATACGTCCTTACTAGGTGTGTCATAGGGGGAAAATATAATAAATGGATTGTCATTTTACAAGATTTTGACCTCGATTGCGTTTCCGCAAAATCTAAGAAATCCTTAGTCTTCACAGAGTTAATATCCAATTTTCCACGATTAGATGAGGACATTATCCACGTTGATTCATTTGCATATGAACACATTTTTTCTGTCTCTTCGTCTGACCCCTGGTATGGAGACATTGTTCTCTATCTTCATACCTTGAAGTTCCCTCACTATCTCTCATGAGATGACCGATGGCGTATAAGATACCAAGCTAAGAAATATACTATCGTCGGTGACACTTTGTATCACTGAGGAATAGACGATATCTTGCATCGTTGTTTAACTCATAGAGAACTCGAGTCTGTTCTAAATGATTTCCACAGTGGGGCTTGTGGTGGTCATCTATCTGGGCTTGCGACAGCCCAAAAAATTTTGCGAGTTGGTTATTTCTGGCCTACTATATTTAAAGAATTTATTGAAGCGGTTAGCAAGTGTCACCCCTGCCAGGTGTTCACTTGGAAAATGCACTCACATACAAACCCTCTTCACCCAGTTATTGCAGTCGGTCCCTTCACCAAGTGGGGTGTGGACTTCATCGATTGCAGCCCAACTTCGGCTGGGGGGAATCAACACATTATCGTGGCCATCGACTAATTTACTAAGTGGTCCGAGGCCATGCTGAAAGTTAAATCCGATGGGAAGAATGCAACCTTTTTCGTATTCAATCAAATTATCGCCCGGTTCGGTATCTCAAGTGAGATTGTTATTGATCATGGAAGTCACTTTCAGAATGAAATGATGGAAGAACTAGCAGCTAATTGGGGTTTAGACATGGTCATTCTTCTCCTTATTACCGCCAAACAAATGGACAAGTAGAGGCCATCAACAAGTCTCTCAAGACCATTTTTCAAACAAATGTCAGTTAGAGTAAGTTCGACTGACACATCATGCTATATCATGCACTCTGGGCATACTGAACCTCAGTCAAGACTACCATTGGTTTTTCCCCTTTCTATTTAGTACATGGTGTGGATTCGATATTACCTATTGAATGTGAAATCCCTTCTCTTAAGTTGGCAGTCACACTCCTACCTAACACTTCTGATATCGAGCGACGCCTTCTACACCTAGAGAGTTTTGATGAGCAGCATCGAGATGCCTCTATGACTATCGAGGCAAATAAAAGACGTGTTAAGGTCCAGTACGATAGGTCTATCTATCCTTGGTTTTATGCTGAGGGTGACTTGGTCCTCTTGTATGATCAAGCCAAAGAACCACTGGGGGAAGGAAAGTGTAAACCCATTTGGAATGGTCCTTACATCGTGCGACGTGTTCTAGAAAAAGGATCCTATGAGTTAGAATATTATGAAGGGAATAAGTTGGTCGAGCCTAGAAATGGGTTGTACTTGGAAATATATTATGCTTGAGCCCGAGGCTTGGGAGGAAATCTATGTATACTAATGTAATTTAGTGTATATATCATTTTTCTTTTTCATCTTTAGGTTGCTTATTGAGTTTTTACTTGGTTGACAGATGTCAACAGAGTCTTTGGTCTACCTAGGATTCACAGATGGAGCCAATTGTCATACAAGGAACTTGGCTTCCACCGCTTGGGTCGTTTACTCACCTGAGGGTCTACTGGTGTCTTCAAGTAGCGTATGCCCTAGGCCATCCACGAACAATGTGGTTGAATATAGCATTGTTATAGAACTTTTTTGTGATGCTATCTCACATGGAATTTGTTCATTAGAATTTTGCTTCCCAATTAGTGGTATGTCAGTTGAACGACCATTAACGTGTGCGTGATCCTACTTTACTCCGACGATTCCTACGGGTACGTCTTTTAGAACGACAATTTGATTTTATTATGTATTATCATATTCCTAGCAGTTCTAATCATGTATCCGATGCTTATGCTAATTTTTTTTTATATTGGAATTTGTCACATAATTAAAAGCAAAGAAAACATGTCATCAATGTACACATTGTAAAATATAAGTAAAGCACAAGATCCCTTTTTATATATTTGAAAAAAATGGTGTTTATAGTACAAAACTGGGGCTAAAACCCTGAATACACATATACAACCGTTATTACAATATCCCACGACATCTATGCCTGTGGCGCTGGATGTGTGCCATGGTAGAAAACCACGGCATTTGTGATACCTCGAAAGAGTCGTACCCATGCCTTGGGTACACCAACCACCTGTTGTTGCATGGCTTCAAGAAGATCCTCTACCTGAATGATGGGTATCATGTGAGTCAAACGCGAGAGGTTTCCTTTCACATTTTGTAGGACCCTCTCGGCTTCTCCTCCCACTACCTTATCTCCCCGATTCCTCCATCAATGTTGAGGGAAGCCTTCTTGCCGTCGTAGACCCACGTCTATGGTACACAAATGTCTATTCAATACTTAAGCACCATCCAAAAATATTTTTGTTTTATTATACAAAAATACAAAAAAATGAAATATGTAAAAGCATTTGACATACCTACGTCACCGTAGGCGGTCCCTGGTGGGAGTGGCATGTCTGGATCTCCTCTGAAGTCGATCCCCTCATAGGGATAGTAATCTATAACAATTACGTGTCGCCTCCACCAGTAGAAGAAGTCCTCATTGTATGGTGTTGGAACCCTACCTCCCCCCTGCTGCCTCATTACTTTGGTCCACCGTGCCATGGCTGGATCACGAGGTCCCCTAGGAAGAATATTGACTCTAGGTCCCAGACCTGGAACCCGCTCTAAAAATAAACTGCATAGGATAGAGACAAACCCAAAATTATGTTTACTCCCCTATTTTCACTCTGTCAAGTGGATCTTCATATTTTCCAGTAGTGAGGTACCCCATTCATATACTGTGGGTCTCATACACTACACTGCATAGAAAATGAGCGGCCTCGATGCCTGGTGCAACGAAATCCTGGTCAATACTAGGCCAATGATCTTCAAACTGAGGTTTTTTATTTCCTGGATAGGGACTTGAATCCCTACCTTAGGAGTCCCTGCTACATAGTGGGCATCGATATATTCCTCTATCTTCATCCCACTCTCTTCTCTCCATTATTTGAGGTTTACAACCTCCCCTCGACATGATAGACCAGTCATAAAGTAAATTTCCTCTACTTCAATTCTCAATGGTTTTCCATTGAGATTGAAGCTCTCACTCTTAGGATCCCAGTAACCCACCAACATCTCGAGCAACCTCAACTGGTCTCTCATTCCTTTGAGCACCCAAAACTTATACAACCCACATCTCTTTAAGGCAATTTGGGCCCCTGGATTACGATCTACAGCAGCGTCGACCTCCTCATGCTCTCTCTCTCTCTCCATTCAAGAACCATCCTATCAAAGACAAATAAAATTTTGAGTTAGAACCCTTCAAAATGATTGTTTGCGCGCCTGTACACAGCCTACTTTACATACAATCATGTGTAGGTATTGATATACGCCCCCTGTAGTTCACACAGGAGCATATACCTTGTCATATACACGACCTAATCAAAGCTAACCCGTGTACACTGAAATCTACACTTTGTGCTCTTAATAACTAAAAATTTAAGACCTAATTCAAAAATTTAATCCACTGAATTTGAAGAGGAAGAGAACAAGAATTACCTGATCCAGACGGTTTGTGATTTCGTTGCCTAATGCTTCTGCAATCGTCGTTTGAATCTCAGATGTATTTTGGTCCAATTTACACTAGTTGGGTAAAAAATCAAAATGGTATAGTAATTTTTTATTTTGTTACTATTTATAAATTATTTTTACCCACTCTCTATAGTTTTAAGCCATTTTTTCACCTAATGGACTAATACCAAGGTGGATCGAGTTGGTTTTTGTAGTTTTAACCTAGGATTCTTGCAGATTTCAGCGTTATGTCAACTTTTTTTCACCACAGGCAGGTATTTTCATTACCCAACATATAGAATAGGTATCCAATCCATTATTCATTTTCACATTTTCCTATAAATGTCACTCTTTATGCCCTAGGTACGAACCCATTTGTTGTGACACAGAACCTTCATCTGCTATAAAGACATTTCGTTATCAAGTGGTAGAGACTTATCGAACATGGGTTCCCTAGTTAGATCCCCTACTACATTTGGTGCCCATGAAGAGATTTTTTTCATAGGACCGGGAGTCCATAATAGCTAATACATGACTTGATGTTGAGCCTTATTTCTCACTCATAAACATGCAGCCTTATACCCCATGGACTCCCAAACGAGTTTAATTTAATCTCTTTTCCAACTCGTCTCTAAAAAGCAAAAATATTGCCGAGTGATTTGTCCCTTTCACACTCGTTAAATTGGACTTGAAAGGTCGTGAGTCTTAGTTAAGCTCTTTTTCGACTCATTATAAAAAAGTGAAAATATTGCTAAGTGAACTTGTCTTTTTCACACTCGTAAATTGGTTTTGAAAAGACATATATTTGGCACAAGTTTATCACTTTTTCACACCAAGTAGACTACAAGACATAAAAAAGGTCATTTTCTGGCGTTAAGTTGTGATTGCATATCATTACCTTGCTTGCATTATTGAGCCTATAGCCGGTTATCTCTTTGCATTATAAACTGTTTGCCTCAACATTTTTGCATCCTCAACCAAGCATATCCTTGTTTATATCCTTCACAATTTGACACCCTATACCTATGAGGAAACATTCCCCTGAGTGTCCATATCCTGCATGCACTTCTTTGCATTGAGAATAGGTATGTTCCACTGTTGGAACTAGTTTTTCTTACTTGAGACACTGGTTTCCTCCTCTGTATCATAACATTCACTTGTCTATGAAAAAAAAAAAATACGGCTAGGAAGGGAGTATTATCTTGTATCCACAACAGTCGTTTTTCCTTTGAACAAAGCACAAAGTTATTGAGTCCATTCATCATCATAATTTTGGGATTAGCATGGACTTAGGAAGCTAATCTCATTACAGAGTCTTCTCTACTGAATGGTTACTCTTCTAGTCCCTATAGAGAATTTCATTGATGCCTCTTGCATCTCATGGTTTCATCATTGGTTCTATGTTGTCAGAGTCCTCCATATGTCTCATGATCTTGTTCAAAGGACGTCTATCAACCTGTGTCGGCCACTCGTCAGAAATATTGACTTTGCATGTCAGTCATACCCTCAGTTTGTCTCAGAATCACATGATATTGTAGTCCTATCATGCACCCTGACCCTACTTTCATCATTGGTAGGTAACCTTGAACCCAACAGTCGACATTTCATCATTAGTCATTGAATGGGTGGTTTCCCTTGTGTTCGACGACAAGAAATATATTCACACAATGGGACTTATGCAGTGTCTTGGATTCCATTAGACTTATTGGTGGTTTCCTCACCTTTGTCAACAGTTTTCATCATTGGATACTATTGAGAGGGTCTTTTTTGTGTATCACTTGCACTTGGCACACACGAAAGACACACAGGGTCGTTGGTTCATGAGTATGTCCTTATTTCAATTTCCACCAAATCATGAAGCTCCTGCTTTGTACCTTGTGCTTACTGATGATAGATGCATTAATGCTCTCCTTTCAACGGGTATATTTCCATCGACTTCAGCTCATTTATTCTGTAAATAGGATCTAGATTCTTATGAGTACCTTGAATCTTGCAGTCATCAGTAGTAGGCTCTCTCACCATCGATGGTTGGTAATACATCAATGTCTCGTAATCGATGGATTCTTTAGGTGTTCGACACCGAATCGTTTAATCACACCTGCAAGAATGTACTCAGTGCCTTGATACCTACTTTCATTATCAGTAGGTTGTCTCACATTTGTTAATGATATACATCAATGACCAGTAATCAAAAGATGTCTCATTGTGTTCGACCTCAACTCCTTTATTCACATGATGTATAATTGCACCTTTGGCGGATTGTGTAGAAGACTTGAGGACATCACTATGTAGCTGCAACTTTCCTGATTTGTTGCTTTATTTTCATTGGACTAGTGCCCATATGACTTCAGTGATCATGGGAGATCAGATTGTACTCCATGGTATACAGATATCTTTAGATTGGTTTTGAGACTGGTTCTACCGGGCCTTGTTCATGACTATGACAACTATTGGCATGGTAATCGCATTTGTATTTTCCTATTCATGGCCACGAGCACTTGTTTGATATATTTTCACATGGATCTGCAATGTAATTTTTGGCATCCATGTATGCAAAGTTAGTGCAGAATGTAAGGATAAAATGAGTTCGTCCAATTGGTTCCCTCCCACTCCACTTATGGGTTATTTATAATGTATTTTGACCATATCAAATATTCCTCTGACCTCACAAACTAGGGGGAATCTGTTAGAGAAAGAATCACCTCAACCTATGCAATCTTATAGAGAGGGCCTTATTCCATTTCCCTATGAAGACTTACCTTCCCTGTTGATAAAATCCAAAGAAAAAAATAAAAAAATCCCACTTGTATGCATCTTGCACACTATACATCAAGCATATACGCAGGCTGCTCCACTACAACCCGTGTACATAGGGATTTGTGCTAGAAAATGAAAATTAAATGTCGAGTTTCCATGTCACGACAAGAGATCTTTGATCCTTGGCCTTCCATATATTGGAAATGTTCCGACTTGGCCCTTTAGTTGCATTTTGAAGGCTATAAAGAGGCCAATCCCAAGCTATGGAAAAGTAGAGAAAATTCAACTTTGAGAGAAAAGTTACTCTGGAGAAATTATTTACTTCATATTGAGTCTACATCCCTTTGTCGTTTAAGTCTGAACACAATTTTCATCCCCCAAGCTCTTCCCTTATTGATGGAGAACCTCATTGTCTCCCTTCTATGAGCTTGCCTTTGGTGGAGGATTGAAGTGGTGGAGGCCTAGATGGAAGGAACTTAGTTTCTCGGTTCTGAACTGTGCCGACACGGAAGTCTGTAATATTCTCACTTCTCTAGATAATTTATTAATAGAAATACTTCTTTCCCGTCCAATTGATATCTTGCAAATATATGAGTTATTTTCCATGGGTGTATTTGTTATGTATATTGATGGATTATGCTATATAATGTTATAATCTTTTATATTGCCACCATATGCTTGTTTGTGCTTGTTTGTTGAGAACTTGTTGCAGGTATATATAGCTTTGGGTAAAATTGCTCAACGATGGACATCATCGAACATCTGGACGAGGTAGGATTGTTTCTTATCTTCCTCACACATTGGTTAATATAGCATGTTATTGGGATAGAGTTGATTTCTGTAGTCATTTCCATTTGTTGTGGTTCACCCTAGCCATTATAGAGATATTTTCCTCATAACAATGAACAACTCACGTTCATTTCCTTTGTCAGGTTCTCGATTAAGCTGATTCGATCAAGGTTTTCTTCCTGATCCATACCCTACCTAAGTATCCATGGCATACAACTTGCTTTCAAAATTTCATGCATAAAATTTGACAATAAAATATTTCAGAAAGGATTCTTACCTAATCTTTTCATACCTTGAGCTACATAAGCATGAGAATTTTTATACATGTTCTTGAATACTAGCACCCTCTTTCTGATTTTTTTTTTACCTTGTCAACAGTGCTTTAGTGGGGTTTTATAGTCTTGTCAACAATATTTTGACCACATCCTTCCCATGGTCATACTCTGCTTGAGGTTTCCCATCATTGGTAACTGTCTTCCTCAATAGCTCTAGTTCCTTTCTATACACAACATGCATCATTAGTTGTAATATCAATTAAAATGCATGTATCATAACATTCAAATCCATAAAAAATATTCAAAATGTCCTAGCCTATCTTTATTCACTTCATCACATTATCCTCAAAGGTTTTCATGAATGCAATATAGAGAATTCTCAATTGTTTCTATAGTAATACAGTCATCATCACTATGGTGTCCAAACATTTACTTTTATTAGTAAATCAACTTTCTCATTCTAGAGGGAACATAAAACAAAGAAAGAAAAGAGTTAGGGGCTCTCCCCTTTTTCCCACTCCTTCCACACAGCTTGGGGATTTCAACCCAACTGAGTTATTTTTAAATCCTTACTTCCCTTTCTTGATGTGGCTTCAACCAAGTCTATTCGATCAAACATACATATTTATCCCTTCTCTTTTCCCAACTATACTTGTTCTCACAGCTGCTCATCTAAGACCTACAACTCTCTAAGAAATTCAGATTTATTAGGGTGGACAAGTGTTCATCCTTTTTCCTCTTCTTGGATTTTGCAATTTATTCCAGGTTGGTATCTCCCTTCTCTTTTCCTTGATAATCCTTGGTTTGGCCTCACTCTAACTTTTTTCGGATACAACAACATGCTTTAATAGCAATATTTTTGTTCATAGTGGATCATGAACTTGTGCATAATGCATATTATCATTCGGTTCTCAGAGTGGTTAATATTCAGTTGTTAGTCTTCCACATACACATTTTGTTTTAAAAATGTAATCCCAGATTCTTATATCGACAGGCTTTGCATCCCATTTCCCAACCTTCAACAATCATTAGGGTTGTGACTTTGTTCTTCTGACAAATTCCTTCCACAATTTCTTCACTGAGAACTCCTTCAGCATGCAACTTACTCATTGCATATCCATCACTCTCTATGATGGCCTCAACCTTGAATTAGCTTCGGCTCATTGCTAAACATTCTTTAAGGAACATAGACATGCATTTCTAACATGCACCTAGATTATGTATCCACACATATTCTAGTTTTTGTTAACTTACATCCATGATATACTTAGCCATATTCATAATCATAAGCCTGTGTGTAGCTACGATAGGTATATTTCACATCCTACATACATATCTACTTTAAAATCAATTAAATCGTGATTTTTCACAATCATTCTCATGTGATCCTCAAAGTTATAATCATTTGCCTCTTTCCCTTTAAGCTATCATTCAAAACAAAACTTTCATGACTCTTTAGAATGGATTCAACCATGCATCCATGGTATTCATTCAATATTGGAAAGTTCTATGCTTGCCTCATATTTCACTCATCACGACAATCATATTGTGCCATTAATACTTATACTCTTACATCATACATGTACATCACTTGCACATTTAATATCATTCGTACCTAACTAGTATTAATAGCAGGCTTCATATCAAGAAGATTCACAATGCATTAAATCCATGCACTCAAGCATACACACACAACTAAGTATTCATCATGCTAGCTTAGTTTTATCATTAGTGTTATTTAGTTAGAGATTACAATCACTTACATAACTAATATCACATTCATAACTCATATTGATGTTGCCTTCTCCTTATGGAAATAACCAACCAGGGTCACTTTTCCTTTTATACTATAATAGCTGGCAAAAAAAACTTTTTGCCTCAACTTCCATAGGACTTTACCCATCTCACATTTCCTTTGGTCATGAGGAGTTATATACTCGGAGTTTAATATAAAGAATTAATTATAACTTCCAAGGATCCTACCTGATCCTATCATATTCCTTTAATCCCACAAAGGTATTAACCATTATATAATCATCCATCATCAGTTCCTGAGGTTCCCACTGACCATGCTAAGAGGAAGTGTTATGATCACCAGGTCATCTATCCTTTGGGCTTCAACTGCCCTTGACAGAACCCTTCCACCTTCATCTATCCACATTCAAGTCTTATTATTAATGTTAATTAACATATCCCTACTCTGGTAAGAGTAGTTATCACTTTGACTAAGGGCTAAATAAATTCTTCTACTGAAATTCAACAAGAATTCCCAAATCACAGGTTCAATCTGCAGTCCTTCTCCTCAAGGAGTAAATGAAAATAACAATAACTATTTATGTGAATCATGCATGAGCACAAGCAGGCCAAGTGTTGTTTCCATTCTCTTATACCAATTTGTAACACACACATGGCGGGGCATAAAAATTTCATGCTTCTTAAGAGAATTGATGTCCTCATTCGGGGATTCTACTCCATTCTTCTCTTCCAGGGCTTTCCAACCACTACCTCTATGCTCCGAACTGAACTCAGAAATGGAAAATATCCTCTTCTAAGTCCTTTTGGTTCTTCCATTCCCCTTATACTTGCATATTACCATGAGTTGTGACCAGATGCCAAAATAACAGGCACCAAGATAACCATCGCACGAATTTCGCTGGAATGGAAATTCTTTGATGTTCACAATCTGACGTTGCATGTCCTTAGGGATTTCGACCGTCCTAATTCACTTTAGGACTTTGGTGTTTGGGAGTCTTGGATTCTCACAAAATATTTCCTCTCAAAGTACTTTGTACCCAGACTTCTAGATCAAGTTCCAGGCGTCCTTTTTAAATCAACGACTTATTTTCATTTTGGGTCTTTAACACTTGGGAGATTCAGACGTTTCTACAAACTTTTTATCCCAGAGTGTTTTCTTTCGGAGTTGAGGATCATGCACTACATGTCCTTCTAGATCAACGATCCTGGTTTAATTCGGGACTTTAGTGTTCAGGTGATCTGAATGTTCCAACAATGTGTTCTCCCAGACTACTTTCTTTCAGAGTCAAGGATCGTGTGCCACACATCCTTCCTGATCAAAGATCCTATTTTAATTCTTGACTTCAATGTTCAGGAGTTTCTACCTCTCCACACTCACTTTCTCCCAAAATTCTTTCACCCAAAGTTAATGATCTATCGATGCGTTCTCCCACGAATCAATAGTTACAAATCACTTCAGGACTTCGTGCTTCGGGAGTTTCAAAGTACTCACCAAAGAAAACCTCCAGAGTGTAATCCTTTTGGAGTGTCAGATATCCGAACACGTGTCCCCCAATATCAACGGTCAGAATGAACTCCGACACTTTGGCCTTCGGGATTTCTCTCTTCACACAATCCATTTTCCTCTGGAGCACTAAACCTTGGAAGCAAAGGATCTGGTGCCACGTGTCTCCTGGCGCCAATGGCTAGGATGGACTTCAACACTTCGAGGCTTTGGAGATTTCACCTTCTCCCCACCTATAAATTTCTGGAGTGTCCAAGCTTAGAACTAAAGGATCTATCACCAAGAGTCCTTTATAATGGACGGTCGAGATCTACTCTGGCCTTCGGGACTTCGGGAGTTTGATTTTCTCCTTGACTGAAATCTCTCATATTTGGTCAGGGTCGGGCTGACCATGGCCTAAATATGATGGTCTTGATCTATCCATGTATACCCCATATCGATGGTTCATAACCTCCTTTCATGGTCCCACTGTTGCACCACACTTGGCAACACCTTCACTCGAAATTTGCATTCCCATGTGCTCTCGATATGATACCCACCTTCCCTCGATCAAACGATCGAGAGGGTTCCCTAAGGGTCCATAGATCCACTGTCCACATTACTTTGCTACTTCTTTCTTAGGGGATTTCAGCGTTACTAAGCCTCTATTCTCCCAAATCGCTCAATGTCGGGTTGACTACCTCATAGATCTGACGGTCAGGATGGCTCTTGAACATCCTCAGATCTATGACCTAGATTAACTTAAGGACTTTGGGACTTTGGGGATTTTACCTCCCTCATGCTGAACTCGATCATTTTTCTGAACTTGCGAAGTTTGAAGGACTCAAGGGTTTAACTCTCGTTCTCTTTCCCATATCCAATGGTCACGACATACCTTGGCTCTTCCCAAATGAATCTCTTCCATTCATATTCCAAACAAATGAAAACCTTCCCTTTTTATACTTCAATCCCATTATTCTTCCCGAGCTTTGTTAGCTCTGTTAGCATCGGAAGTCACCCCTGGATTGCAGCAGGAGGAGAGCCCGACGCCCATCAAATTTATGTCACGATTTGTTTAATGGGGTGATCAAATGGAAGTTAACTCAAAACGATGTGGTTCTAACTCCGAAACTAGGCCAGGCATGCATGGGCAAGTGAGGTCTTAGATAACTTCATACAGTGAGTTGTAGTAAGGGTGAGTAGGGGGAAGACTTATATAAGAGAAAAGAAAAGGTTTGTTGTTAACATTAGGTTCCTAATAGACTGTAGGGGAAAACATCTAAATGCAAGGTCTTCTTACATTCAAATGCAGGAAACTGGAGAATACAACAATGCATTGATAAATATTTTACCATAACATAATTGCAATGATTTGTATGAATCAGTCGATCACGAACTCTCTCAGTGTGAGATGAAAACCAGACGGAGTGAGAAGACTGTCTGTCATTAAACATGAAATCTTACATACCAATACATAACCCGAGAACTAGTGTCTGTGCTAAAACTTTACAATCGGGAGCTGTGCTCTACCATCGATCCCTTACAAAATACAAATACTGAGTCTATATACTCAGGAAAATTCACCTCACAGAGGTGTGCCCAGTCACCCAAGGCTTGGTGTCCCTTCAGTCAAGCTTGTACTGATATCTTTCTTCAAGTGCCACCTTAACTATGCATGGCTCCTGCAAGGAGGGTAGCTGAGCCATTAAGTGTTGGGCTAGCGTGTGCAAACTTCTCTGTCTAGTCGAGGACTTCGACATGGTTTCTTTGGAAAAATTGATACACAGGACCTCTTCGAGCAGAGCGCTTTCCAGACCCTCCATTCCCCACACTTAATGAACGAAAGGAGGTTTCAACCACCTGTTCTCATCATCATTTACTCCAAGCGAAAACTAGGATTGAGGTCACATTAGATGGCACCTGGAGATCATGACGATCCTTTCGGAAACTGGACTCAGTGCCTTTGGCCCCCCTTTTGCACAGTTCCTTTCTTCCCCAAGTGACCATGGGCTGTGACCCTGTGTTTATTCCCAAATCATTTTCGGCGTTTGCGAATGGACGAAGTTAATCCTTGCCTCTTGAAATCGCGATGAGCGAAACGCCGAGACAACTTAATGTGGTGCCACATGTCCTCTTATATTTGATGGTCCAAAACTTTCTCGACGATACTGTGGGCCCGAGTCCTGGACACTCCCAACACCTCGAGGATTAGAATACAACGGAGCTGATTTTTGCGCCTTGAAATCGTGATGGGCGAAATGACGAGGAACCTAATCGCGCGCCAGGTGTCTCCTATGGATGAATGAATGAGGTTTCTTCGCGATACTGTGGGCTCGAATTTCGACGATTTTGGCGCTTTTTGGGTTCAGGGTTTCGAGATGTAGAACAACATAGAACCCTCACCCCTTGAACTCCCGAATGCCGAATCACCGATGCGACTAGATCTTGCGCCACACGTCTTTTGGATGGACGGTTGCTATCTTTCCTGCATGCAATATAGGCGCTATCCATCGCGCCTAATCTTGGTACAACTCTGCCACCAACGATTTCCCTTCGACCATCGATCTGCTCTTATGAAAGGACCTGGACCATCGACATCATAATTTCACCCGCTTACTTGCCCAGAAACTTGAAAGACAATATTTTCCCGTGTTGCGCTTGGGCGCTTCTTGTGCAACTTGCATACCTAGATACTCTTGTGTCCAAGACAAGAAATGTTACTAACATTAGGCTCCATGGGGGGATAGATTCGTCCCTGTGATGCTCTAAGGACTCATTTTGCAGTTTCAGTGCCTTGTTGTTGGGCTATGGGGTCATTTATCAAGCCGAAACAATAAAAGTAAAAACAAAGAACAGAAAGGACAATATTTACAAAACATAGGAGCCACTGGAGGCTCAGACAAAACATTTTTTAAGAAAATGCCCATTTACTAGGATGCTGAAAATTTCTTCACCTTCCAAATCTTGCAACCTGTATATGTTATTTGAGAAAACCTCAGAAATTTTGAAAGGCCCAATCCACAGGGCTTCAAACTTGTTGTGCTTGCCCTTATCTTGTTTAGGAGCATCCCATTTTAGCACCAGGTCTCCTATCTGAAATTCTTCCTTCTTGGCCTTCTTATTGAAAACATGCTTGATCCTTTGCTAATGATCCTGAATTCTGTCCATTACCTGCTCTCTGGCCTGATAGACTTCTACCAGTTGATGAATCCTTCTGATCATGTCATTGGGCTGTTCTTGATAATCCTGGAAGAATTTTTCTATGGTAATAGCCAGCTGAGAAGGGAGGACAACTTCTGCTCTATAAACTAACTGGAAAGGGGAGATGCCTATAGATCTCTTTGTGGTCACCTGATCAACCCATAGAGCAAATTTCAACTTCAAGTTCCAAGCCCTTTTGTTGTCTTGCAACAGTCTTTTGACGATCCTTATCAGGCTTTTGTTGGAGGATTTTGCTAAACTGTTTCCCTGTGGATAATATGGGGTGGAGTGAATCATTTTGATCCCAAACTACTCACAGAACTTGGCTAATGGATCGGACTCGAAAGCGGCTGCATTATCAGTGACAATCTTACTTGGGCAGCTGAACCTTGTGATGAGGTCCTCCAGGAACCCAATGATTACCTTGTGGGAATCATTCTTGGTGGGGATGGCCTCGATCCACTTAGTAAAGACATCCGTGGCAGTCAAGATCCATATTTTCTTCCCGCTGCAAGCAGGGTGGATTTCTCCAATAAAATTCAGGCCCCATTGCTGGAAAGGTCCTGAAACAACTACCGGCTTTAAAGGCAGAGACTTGAGCTGCTTCTTTCCTGAATTTTTTTGGCATGGGATATAGGTCCTAACTCTTCTATGGACATCAACAAACAAGGTGGGCCAGTAGTACCCAGCTCTGAGAATTTTGTGAGCCATGGTCTTCCAGAAATGGTGCCCTCCGCATAGGCCGCTGTGAAATTCAACCATGATTCTGTCGGCCTCTTGTGGATCCATGGATTTTAAAAGCACCCCCAAGGGGTGTTTCCAGTATAAAATTTGATCAATAAGGCAGTACCTGACTGCCCTGAGCTTCAAATCTCTTGCTTTGTTTCTTTGCAGGCCATCTGGGGGCTGCAACTCCTGCAGAAAATATATGACATCCTTATACCAAGGACATTGAGCCAACAAGGGTTCTGTTTGAGGGTCTTCATTGGACAATTGATTCTGCTGATTTTCTGATCGTGCATTGATGAAGTCCACCCCCAAATCTTTGTGATTAGCTTCAACCAACATCTTGGCTAAGCCTTGACCTTTGATCAATTTGGTAGGCCTTATTTCCAAGTCAAATTCCAGGATCTTGGCTATCCATTTACTTCTCCTCCCATCTATGTCGGGTTGTACCAGGATGTCCTTCACAAAGGCCGAAGGAACATAAGCGGTCACCTTTGAGTGCAAGACATAGACTCTGAAAGCTTTGAGAGATTTCACTAAAGCATAGGCCTTTTTCTCCATGATTTCATACCTGACCTCTGCATCTCTTAATGCCTTGCTGAAGAAGGTGATAGGTTGCTCTCACCCTTCCTCATTTTTCTGCAGCAAGATCGCTGCTACTGTATCAAAAGAAGCGAAAGAGAAGATTAGGAAATATTTGGAATAGTCGGGACTGATCAGCACAGGTGCCTCAGTCAATGCTCTTTTTATTTGGACAAAAGATTCCCTGGGTTCGGCCGTCCATTTTACTTCATTTCCCTTCTTGAGCATAGTTGTGATGTGTTTCACCAGTTCAGCAAAATTCGAAACGAATCTCCTTAGAAAATTAATCTTCCCCAAAAAGGCTTGAACTTCCTTCTTTGACCTAGGAAGCAACAGGGTCTGAATTGCCTCCAATCTGCTAGGATCAATCCTCACTCCTTCTGGTGATACTATATGGCCTAATAACTTCCCCTCCTCCATAGCAAACAAAGATTTCTTGAGGTTTAGAGAAAGGCCAAACTTTCGATACTTTGAGAAAAATTTTCTCAGGTGACAGCAGTGCTCTTTATCTGACCTCGAGAAGATTGTGATGTTGTCCAGATAGATCACCACAAACTAATCTTTCTCCCCGATAAAGTTTATTTCCATGGCTCGCTGAAATGTGGCTCCTGCATTCATCAACCCAAAAGGAATTTTGGCATACATGAATGTGCCCCAAGGAGTGGTGAAGGCCTTTTTTTCTTTGTCCTCAGGCATGACCGATATCTGATTATAACCAGAAAAACCATCGATCATGGAAATCCTAGATGCACTGGTTACCCTCTGCAATATGTGCTCCATGTTGGGCAGGGGATAATTGTCTTTCTTTGAGATCCTGTTCAGGTTCCTGAAGTCGACACAAATCCTGATTTCTCCACTTTTCTTCCTTACCAGAACCAAATTGGCCACCCATTCAGAATATCTAAGGGGGACGATGATTTGGGTCTCTAACAACTTCTTTACTTCTGTCTCCATGACAGGCAACAACATGGGATTTATCTGTCTTAGCTTCTGCCTGAAAGGATTAGCCTCTTCCTTCAGTGGGATCTTGTGTTCAATGATGAATGTTTCATATGTCTTGAGGTCTTCGTAGGTCCATGCAAACACATCAACAAACTCTCTCAGCAACTCAGTATATTCGGTGCTCTGTTCTCTGGTCAAACTCCTTGACAACTTGACAAACTTAGGCTCCTTTGGTGTGCCAATGTTGCACTCGGTTGTGTCAACATATTCATCTAAAATCCTTCCCTTTACTGCCAGATCATTCCCATCGAACAATATTTCTAACGGGACTAGTCCCCTCAGAATGTGATTGCTAGGTAGCTGAATAATTTGGTGGTTAGCAATTTTATTTAAAAACACCTCAGGGTGAGGGTCACCTTCCGTGTCAGGATCCTGATCAATGTGCAACGCAGAAAATTCATCAACAGATTGGAGAAATTTCCCGATTTCTAGATCATCTTCAAATACCTTCCAATGCTTGACCTTGTCCAGTACAGAGGGCCTATATTTTATCTCAACATCATATTTGTCCATAGACGGCCGAGGGACCTTGAATTGGCTAGCTGAAACAGCTAAAGAATTGGCCACAGTATTATCCTCCCTTCGAATAAAAGAGATGTTGAAGGCTGAGAAGAAATTGTCAATTAGGTCCCATACTTCATTTCTATAATTTCTGAGTCAAGGGTGCTTAGCCTGATAAGCGTTTCTGATCTGTTGGACGACCAACTCTGCATCTCTGAACACTGCTACCTCCTAAATTCCCATTTCCCTTGCAACTCTCAATCCTAGAACAAGGGCTTCATACTCTGCCACATTGTTGGTGGTTTCAAATTCCATCTTGTATGACAGGGATACGGTCTCTTGAGAAGGTGACACAAAAACCACCTTGGCGCCAGTGCCTTCCCTAGAACAGGATCCATCAAAAAACATTTTCCAGACGGGGGTGATGGAGGGAGTAAATTCACGAGTAGTGGTGGGCTGCTTTCTGAGTTTAAGAGGGGGCTCGGGAGTGTGAGTGAGTTGCAATAAACTGGAACCTAAATCAGTGTCTAAGGAAAAAATAGGATGGTTGGTGGGATTAAATTCATCACTGATTATATAGGCCAACTAGGCTTCCCTATATAGCCTCCTATGTTCTCCCCCAAACACCGGGATAGTAGCATAGGTTAGGTCCATCTGCAAAGTTCCCCCCAGTATTTTTATCCAAGATCTTGATAACATCATACCGAACTTAGGGGGGACATCAGCCACTACGATATCCATGACCACACTTTTCATGGGAAACTGAAAAAAGGTCACGACCAGGTCTTTGATAACCTCGAGACATTGAACTTTCCTGGAGTCGAAGGAATAGAGGTCATGATGGGCCCGAGTGACTTCTAGCCCTAATTCTTCCATGACATTTTTGGGCATGAGGTTGTGAGAAGCCCCTGAATCCATCAAGCAGTTGTGCAGTGCCTTGTCATGTATGTTCAAGGAAGTGTAGAAGGGAGGGGATGAGTCATTCCTATCTTCTACCATAGGACCTAAAATAACTGTAGGCTTTTGATCTTGCAAATTAATGGAGTCTGTGGGAAGGCATGAGATCTCAGACTGTAAAAGCTCAGAGAAGCGTTTCTTGAACCCTTCATGTTTAATCAACTCGGTTAGGGGCACATGGATTCTAATTTTCTGAATTTCATGCTCGAAATTAAAAGAAGGTGTAAGCTTCTGGATTTCTCTTATTTTGAGAACATGACTCTGAACTATGGGAGAGGGGGATCGGGTCTTCTTACCTCTGTGACTATTTTCTACTTCATTAGTAGGTCTCTATGTTCTAGTGGACTGCTCAGGAACATCGGGTGTTACTGTCTTTCTCTTAGACCTCAGATCATACCTGCCTTGGTTGCCACTAGCCTTGCCTTCCTTTCTCAGTTCATTTAGTTGACTGTCCACGAGAGACTCCTCGTATTCTGATTGAGTGAGATGAGGAAAAGGAGGAGTGTCTCCGAAGCAATGGATTTCAGGATCAAGCTCATTTGTTTCCCCTTATTCCCCCTTGGCCACAAAATTGTTTTGAAAAGGGGCCTGAATTTTCTGGTCTTCTCTGTCTCTTCCCCTTTCTCTTTGCACAGTCCGGGGAGTAATATTGTTTGGCCTCCTGAAACCTCCTTTGTTTTCGGCATTCTGAGGGCCCTTGTATGCTTTCCTCCCTTCCACCTTCATTCTCTCCATCTCTGCAGACAGAGACTTCACCATCCTGGTTAGCTCATCCACTTGAGGGTGGGGCACTGATGGGCCAGAAGTTAAGGCTTCCGACCTTCCCTTTCTTTTGTCTGCGTAGACCTTGTTTCTCAATCTATCAGTTGCTAATACATTGGATTCCACTTCTATGGCCACATATTTCATTTGAGCTAAGGAGGTGGCTCTTCTTTCTCTCAGTAAAAGACATAAATCGGGGCCAAATGCACTAGCATAAGAAATCTTGGCTGAGGCTTCTGAAGGCTTTATCTTGGCAGGGATTTTGTTATACATCTTATTGAATATTTTAGAGAAGTCGGAGACAGACTCTCCATCCATCTTCTTCAAAGACCCGAACTCTGTCATGTAATACATGAAATCCTTCCTATCGCCCCACTGCCTCAGGAAAGCACTATCCAGGGCTTCGATCCCAGCAATAGATCCAGGGGCCAATCCTCTAAACCATTTCCTCACCTCACCATCCAGGCTTTGAATGAAGACTCTCATCCAGACATCTTCATTTTCAATGTTCAGGTTGTCCGCATAACTGTAGAAAGAAACAAGGTTCTCTTCCACAGTTATGTCCCCTTCCCTAATGAACTTGGGCATATAGTTCAAGTAATCTCCAACAGAGAGAGGATTCATAGGATGAGGTAGGATTAAGGGAGAATGTCTGGCAGTGACTATGGCGTCCATTCTATTTAGAGGGGGATTAGAACCAGCCATATGAATATTAGGTGGAGGAGAACTTGGAGGAGAAGGAGTTCGTGAAGGGGCTATTGGGAATGAGTCCCGGAGCGGGATGTGAAACAAAAGGGGATTTAAGGAGAAGGCTAACGGGCTCAAGTCAGTAGATGCTCCTCTTTGTGCAGGAGTGGGGAAATCTTCTGTAGTACTGGGTCTACTCCAAGGTACAACTTTAGAGGAGAGGGGAGTGACAAGGATTTCTCCCTCCAATCCCAGACTAGGAGGGGAAAACTCAGCAGGAACACTCCCAAAATTCAGGAAACGGAAAACCTCTAAAGGAGGTCTATTAAGAAACCGAGGAGGAGAAAATGGAGTTCTTACAGAAGGAGATGGAAGATTACCTATTTCTGTGGTGGAAGCTTCTTCTTCAGGGGCCTTTCCTTTTCTGAGAACCACCTCTGGATCAGTTTCAGGTGTAGCTAGAGGCAGTTGTGGATGAGACCGTGTGTGTCTACCTCTGAAAGCCAAAATTAACATGACAGGTTTGCCACAGTGGAGTCATCACAATGGAGTCGCCAGGTGCACAGTAGCAATCTTTAAAGGCTCTGATACCTAATGCACCTTCAGAATTAGAGGCTCAATGTTGTTCAATCCTGGGGAAAATTTTCAACTTCGTCCCCAACAACGACACCAGAAAATGTTAGCGTCGGAAGTCACCCCTAGATTGCAGCAGGAGCAGAGCCCGACGCCCATCAAATTTATGTCACGATTTGTTTAATGGGGTGATCAAATGGAAGTTAACTCAAAACGATGTGGTTCTAACTCTGAAACTAGGCCATGCATGCATGGGAAAGTGAGGTCTTAGATAACTTCAGACAATGAGTTGTAGTAAGGGTGAGTAAAGGGAAGACTTGTATAAGTAAAAAGAAGAGGTCTGTTGTTAAAATCAGGTTCCTAACAGACTGTAGGGGAAAACATCTAAACGCAAGGTCTTCTTACATTCAAATGCAGAAAACTGGAGAATACAACAATGCAACGATAAATATTTTACCATAACATAATTGCAATGATTCACATGAATCATTCGATCACGAAATCTCTCAGTGTGAGATGAAAACCAAACGGAGTGAGAAGACTTCCTGCCATTAAACAAGAAATCTTACATACCAATACATAACCCGAGAACTAGAGTCTGTGCTAAAACTTTACAATCAGGAGTTGTGCTCTACCATCGATCCCTTACAAAATACAAAGACTGAGTCTATATTCTCAGGAAAATTCACCTCACAGAGGCATGCCTAGTCACCCAAGGCTTGGTGTCCCTTTATTCAAACTCGTACTGATATCTTTCTTCAAGCGCCACCTTGACTACGCATGGCTCTTGCAAGGAGGGTAGCTGAGCCATTAAGTGTTGGGCTAGCATGTGCAGACTTCTCTGTCTAGTCAAGGAATTCAGCATGGTTTCTTTGGAAAAATCGGTACAGAGGACCTCTTCGAGTAGACCTCTTGCCAGACCCTCCATTCCCCACACTTAATGAATGAAAGGAGGTTTCAACCACCTATTCTCATCATCATTTACTCCAAGAGAAAACCAGGATCGAGGTCACATCAGATGGCACCTAGAGATCACGACGATCCTTTCGGTGACTGGACTCGGTGCCTTTGGCCCCCCTTTTGCACAGTTCCTTTCTTCCCCATGTGACCACGGGCTGTGATCCTATTTTTATTCCCAAAGCGCTTTCGGTATTCGCAAATGGAAGGAGTTAATCCTTGCCTCTTGAAATCGCAATGAGTGAAACACCGAGACGGCTTAATGTGGCGCCACGCATCCTCTTAGATATGACGGTCCTGAACTTGCTCGACGATACTATGGGCTCAGGTCCTATACACTCCCAGCACCTCGTGCATCGGAATACAACGAAGCTGATTTTTGTGCCTTGAAATCGCGATGGGCGAAACGGCGAGGAACCTAATCGCATGCCAGGTGTCTCATGTGGATGAATGGCTGAGGTTGCTTCGCGATATTGTGGGCCCGACTTTGGGCACTTTTGGCGCTTTCAGGGTTCAGGGTTTCAATATGTAGAACAACATAGAACCCTCACCCCTTGAACTCTCGAATGTTGAATCACCGACGTGACTAGATCTTGTGCCACGTATATTTTGGATGGATGGCTGCTATCTTTCTTGCATGCAATATAAGCGCTATCCATCGTGCCTAATCTTGGCGCAACTCTGTCACCAACGATTTCCCACCGACCATCAATCTGCTCTTATGAAAGGACTTGGACCATCGACATCATAATTTCGCCTGCTTACTTGCCCGGAAACCCGAAAGACAAGATTTTCCCGTGTTGCGCACGGGTGCTTCTTGTGAAACTTGCAGACTTGGATACTCTTGTGTCCAGGACAAGAAATGTTACTAACAAGCTCTAAAAGACTTAAGATAATTGCGCTCTTTCTATTGAACTTAATGCTTATAAGGACCTTCTGCACACCCCTTGCACTCCTTCATCAATCTAAAATTTAAGAAGTTCTCAGTCATTGCCCGCCTGGTAGAGATACCATGCATACCTGTAATAACTCTCCTAAGATTAACATGATTCTTCCTTTCTTATACTCACAATCAAATGGAAATAAAGGGAGATAACATAACAATTAAGAAATCATGCACATCCCTAGAAACATTCACAATATATCCAATTTTATTACATAGCTACAACTCAATTACACAGGGTATGAGAATACTTATCTATTACAATTTGCAACCAACTAACTGATTATGGGTGTGTCCCTTTCCACCCAACGATAGATTCAGAGGAATTCATCCTTATAACTCTGGCCACCCCCGTGCCAAGCCATGATATCATTAGGGAACAATGCCATCTCGCAGAGACCTTCTCTTTGTCACAGTATCCCTGCAAAGTTTATCTGATGCTTCCTGAACATTAAGCTCGTGTTCGGGTCCTTCAGGTTGTCTTCTCTACACTTCCTTTTGGTTCACACATATCCTTATTAGCTCGCGCTCTCTTCTGGTGTCTCCTCTGTGTGTGTGTGTGTGTGTGTGTGTGTGTATCTTACCTTCCTTCTTTAGGAAGGTTCCCAACCTATCATGTTCCTTCTGTCAGAAGGAATATTGGGTCTGTAGGTCTCTGTGGTACTTCAGGCTGACAACCCATGTTTCCATCAATGGGGGTGGTTGATTATTCAACCACTAGTCCTTATCTTCGTTAAGTGATTCTTTCCTCTAGAGATATCATGGCTCGTACTTCAAGGATTCACCCCCCAACAATAAGTTATGGGTAATTTAATAATAATACATTTACATCATCCACATGCCTTAGCATGGTAATCCTATTTTAGGATTAATAACAAGCTCGGGGAAACAAGGGTGTTACAATCCCCTCCCCCTTAAAAAGGAAAATTGTCCTCAATGTTCTTTCTCAATAACACCTGTTATGAATTCCTCATCTAGTTGCTTCAGAAATATTGATCCTCTTTCATGGTCAGGTCCTTTACAGACTCTTTGTCTTCATCACCTGTCTTCAATAAATTATTAGACAACAAGAACATTAATCAAAACTTTATGCGAAAACATCTTACTGTTGTTCAAAATTCAAGAGGAAAATTTCATAATCAAGCACAATACTTATCTGTGCAGTTCATGGGTTTTCATCCACATGGTTGTCTTGCTATCCAGGCTCACATTTTTTCCCATACATACCCATCATGTGCATGATCCCAATCAATAGTTTACAAGAACTATCAGAGTATCCTCTTCCTTGTGGTCACACACCCTCCAGGCCCAGGCTCTGGCATCCCCTTCTCTGCTATACAGTTCCTTGGGTGATCCATCTTGCCTTGGCAAGGATTTCTTGCACAGGAAGAATTTCAGAGACTTCATCGAGCCTTACAGTCGAGGTGTCCCTCAGACTTTCTCTGTCGAGGCATCCCTCCGGCTTGTGTTACCTCAATCACAACATATTCCAGGCGATCATGACTTACCACGGGGTTCTCATGTCTCAACAATGGCCTCTTTCATGATTTTTATCTTGACAGCCTTCATATGTCCTTTCTGGACATATATTTTCTTCTCACCTGTATCACAGATATACAAAAATTCATGAGAAATCATCATAAATTCTGAATTTTCAAAATTTTATTGCAAATCTGTCACCTACAAATTTCCAATTCCACATTTTGTTTTTTCCGGATTTGTTACTCACAGGGAACAGATTCACAAGCATGGAAATTTCCTCCACATAGCAGTTTATCTTAGTAGGCAATTGGTCTTCCTTATGGGCTTACAATACTACCATATCCAAGACTCTTTCTTCCTACAATTCATTCCTCAGCTAAACAAATTGTTAGCTCTCATGCACATTATATTTTCGTCACATACTTTCAGTGGCTCACAAACAATTTTAGAATTGTGCATACTAACAATCGGATTCACTTTCTCAAAAATTAAATACCATTCCTTGTAGTTTGGCTCAATAGGCAATTGGTCTTCCTTATGGGCTTACAATACTTCCATATCCAACACCCTTTTCCTCCTACAATTTCAACATTCCTCATCCAAACAATTTTTTAGTTTTCATGCATATTATCTTTTCAAAATCAGGCATACTAATATTCCAAGTCATTTTCATCTATTCAAGGATACAAAGAAAAAGGATGCATCATCCCTTACCTATGCATCATTTCAGCCTACCAAAATTTTCAAAATGTAATTCAGATATCAATTGACTTTAATGAATGTGCCAACATTCGTGGCCACATTCATACCCAATGCACCCTTGTACTGATTTCAAGTTTTCCACAATTTACGACAAGTACTTTTCCATGGTGCATTGGAGCTTAGCCAAGATTTTCACCATATGGATTATTCATTCTCATTCATTGTTGCAACAAGACTATGCTTCCGACTACAGGATGATCATGATCCCAAATCAATACATATGAAACTACAAGTTTCTCTTGAATGCACCCAAGACTTCTTCTTTCATTAGTAACGAAGGTGCCAACACTCATGGCCACCCAAATTTGATTTTCTCTAACACTAACACAATGTAAGTAGAAATATTGGAAGGTCCTCCTTCCTCAGTGGGAAATCAATTGTTTGTCCTTTATGAAAACATGCATTTACTCGAAGCAATTCCATGCAATGTGCTAACTATGAGCACCTTCATTCACATAGAACCAATGATCACGACCACACTCTAACGCAGAGTGCTAAACTCTATCTTCCTTGATTGGCCCGAAGGGACTCCATTTTCTCTCCATGCGATCGAGAGCTCCCGTTTCCAAGCGTTATGATCTTGGCTACACCCCTTGCCTACAAATCGACGGTGCAGATCTCTCTTTCGCTGGATCTAATAGTTGCAAGAGATTGCGGAACCTCAACCAGCTTGCGGTTTAATTCTCCTTTCGATCTATGATCGAACCCCAAACTCAAAACAAAATTATATTGAGTTTAATTTACGGGCACAAGATCCGACATTAACCTGCGTTCATATACCTTCCCTTTAATGAATATGGGTTGTCAATCTTATCCCTAGATCGAGTCTATCCACACAATTCCAAACATAACAATTCCAACATAGAAGTATTTGACCAAGAATTTAGACAGAGAGATTGATTTTACAAATCCAACCATAGATCCCAATCACAGTACGAGTTTATGTGGAATTAACGCATGGGTTCCTTGCAAGTCCACCCACCAATCATTCACAGATCAATGATTCACAATGATTGTAGAATCCCCAATCTGATCTCTCTTTATCAGAGCGTTCAATCTCTGTAATTTGTAAAGTTCTCTCCCAACTCTTTTAATCGCAGTCATTGATCATCCACCCCGATGTGATCAATGGTGTAGGTTGAATGCGGGCCATGAACTAGCGTGCTTGTTAATTCTTCCTATGCGCTTTGCAATGAATACGGGTCGTTCGATCTATGATCAGGCCCCAAACTCAACACAAAACTATATTGAATTTAAATTTTGGGCACAGGCTCCGTCGTTAACTTGTGTGCCTATTATATCTACGCAATGATTACTGGTCATCAATCTTATCGAACAACTGGCGTTTGATCTGTTAAATCCAGTGGATATTGAAGTCAATCTGACGAAATAGATCAGTTTCCTTCTGATGAATGACTCACGTTCATCTCCTCTGTCAGGTTCTTGATTAACCTGATTCGATCAGGGTTTTATTTTTTATCCATACCCTACCTAGGTATCCATGACATACAACTTCCTTTCAAAATTTCGTGCATAACATTTAACAATAAAAATTTTCAGAAATCATTCTTACCCAATCTTTTCATACCTTGAGCCACACAAGCATGAACATTTTTATGCCTGTTCTTGGCTACTAGCACCCTCTTTCTGATTTTTTTTTTACCTCGTTAGCAGTGCTTTAGGGGGATTTTTATAGTCTTGTAAACAATCTTTCGACCGTAGCCTTCCCATGGTCATCCTCTGCTTGAGGTTTCCCATCATTGGTAAATTTATTCCTCAATAGTTCTAATTTATTTCTATACAGAACATGCACCATTAGTTGTAATATCAATTAAAATGCATGTATCATAACATTCAAATCCATAAAACATCTTCAAAATGTCCTAGCATATCTTTATGCACTTCATCACATTACCCTCAAAGGTTTTCATGAATGCAATATAGACAGTTCTCAACTGTTTCTACAGTAATACAATCATCATCACTATGGTGTCCAAAAATTTACTTTTATTAGTAAATCAACTTTCTCATTCCAGAGGAAACATAACACATAGCAAGAAAGGAGTTAGGGGCTCTCCCCTTTTTCTCACTCCTTCCACATAGCCTGAGGATTTAAACCCAACTGAGTTATTTCTAAGGCCTTACTTCCTTTTCTTGATGTGGCTTCAACCAAGCCTATTCGATCAAACATACTTATTTATCCCTTCTCTTTTCCCAGCTGTACTTGTTCTCACAACTGTTCATCTAAGACCTACAACTTTGTAATAAATTCAGAGTTATAAAGGTGGAGAAGTGTTCCTCCTTTTTCCTCTTCTTGGCTTTTTCAATTTATTCCAGGTTGGGATATCCCTGCTCTTTTCCTTGAGCATCCTTGGTTAGGCCTTACTCTAACATTTTTTTGGATACAACAACATGCTTCAATAGAAAGATTTTTGTTCATAGTGGGTCATGAACCTGTGCATCCTACACATTATCATTCGATTATCAGAGTGGTTAATATTCAATTGTTAGTCTTCCACCTACACATTTTGTTTTAAAAATGTAATCGAAGATTCTTATATAGACAGGATTTGTAGCCCATTTCCCAACCTTCAACAATCATTAGGGTTGTGACTCTGTTCTTCTGACAGAGACCTTAAACAGTTTCTTCACAGGGAACTCCTTCAGCATGAAACTTCCTCATTGCATATCCATCACTATATGTGATGGCCTCAACCTTGAATTAACTTCAACTCGTTACTAAGCATTATTTAAGGAACACAGACATGCATCCAGATTATGTATCCACACATATTCTAGTTTTTGTTAAATTACATCCATGATGTACTTAGCCATATTCATAATCATAAGCCTGTGTGTAACTGCCATAGGTATATTTCATAGCCTACATACATATCTACTTTAAAATCAGTCAACTCATGATTGTTCACAATCATTCTCATGTGATCCTCAAATGCATAATCATTTCCATCTTATCATGATAACAAAGTATCCTTGCTCATTTACTCTTTCATCTATTTGTACTGGATTTTCCCAGGGAAATGGAGCACATTCCCCTTAAGTTATCATTCAAAACAGAACTTTCATGACTCTTCAGAATGGAGTCAACTGTACATCCATGGTATTCATTCAATCTTGGAAAGTGTTATGCTTGCCTCACATTTCACTCATCAGGGAAACCATATTGTGCCTTTAGTATACTTATACTCTTACATCATACATGTGCATCACTTGCACATTTAATATCATTCGTACCTAACTGGTATTAATATCAGGCTTCATATCAAGAAGCTTCACAATGCATTAAATCCATGCACTCAAGAATATACACACAACTAAGTATTCATCATTCTAGCTTAGTTTTATCATTAGTTTTCTTTAGTTAGAGATTACAGTCGCTTACATGACTAATCTCATAGTCATAACTCATACTGATGTTTCCTTCTCTTTATGGAAATAACCAACCAGGTTCACTTTCCCTTTTATACTATAACAGCTGGAAAGAAAACCTTATTGCCTCAACTTCCATAGGACTTTACCCATCTCACCTTTCCTCTAGTCATGAGGAGTTATATACTCCGAGTTTAATATAAATAAGTAATTATAAATGCCAAGGATCCTACCTGATCCTATCAGATTCCTACAATCCCACAAAGGTATTAACCATTATATAATCAACCATCATTAGTGCATGAGGTTCCAACTTTCCATGCTTAGAGGTAGTGTTACGAACACCAGGTCATCCGTCCTTTGGGATTCAGCTACCCTTGACAGAACCATGCCACCTTCATCTATCCACATTCAAGTCTTATTATTAATGTTAATTATCATATCCTTACTCCGGTAAGAGTAGTTATCACTTTGAAAAAGGGATAAATAAATTCTTCTGCTAAAATTCAACAAGAATTCCCAAATCACAGGTTCAATATGCAGTCCTTCTCCTCAAGGAGTAAATGCAGATAACAATACCTCTTTATGTGACTCTTGCATGAGCCCAAGCAGGCCAAGTGTTGTTTCAATGCTCTGATACCAATTTGTAACACAACCATCATTGGGCGTAAAACTTTTGCACTTCTGAAGAGAATTGATGTCCTCATTTAGGGATTCTACTCCATTATGCTCTTCCAGGGCTTTCCAACCATGACCTCCATGCTTCGAACTGAAACCAGAACTGGAAAATAACCTCTTTTAAGTACTTTGGGCTCTTCCATTCCCCTTTTACTTGCATATGAATGTGAGCTGTGACTAGATGCCAAGAAAATAGGCGCCAGGACAACCACCGCATGAATTTCCCCGGAATGGCAATTGTCTGAAGTTCACAGTCTGACGTCGTGTGTCCTTGGGGATTTCGACGGTCCTGATTCACTTCGGGACTTCGGCATTTGGGAGTCCTAGACACTCGCAAAACCTTTCCACCTGAAGTACTCCCCAGTGTGTCACCTTGGGATGCCCTAGTATTATTTGTGAAGAAAAAGGATGGAAGATTGAGACTTTGCATTGACTTTAGGTAGTTGAACAAGGTAACTGTGAAGAATAAATATCATTTTCCAAGGATCGATGACCTTTTTTATCAGTTGAAAGATGCAAAAATTTTCTTCGAGATTGATCTCAGGTTAGGTTATCATCAGGTAAGAATTAAAGAAGAATACATCAACAATACATCTTTCAGAACAAGGTATGGCCATTATGAGTTCACAGAGGTTCCATTTGGGTTGTCAAATGCACCATCTATCTTCATTTGTTTAATGAATAGTATTTTTAGAGAATACTTAGATAAGTTTGTCATTGTATTTTTATATGACATTCTTATATATTCTAAGTCAAAGAAAGAGCATGAACAACACTTGAGGATGGTATTATAGGTATTAAGGGAGCATCAGTTGTATTCCAAATTGAGCAAGTGCTCATTTTATCAGAATCAAATTCATTATTTGAGACATATAATTTCAAAGGAAGGGATAACAATGAATCCTGGGAATATTGAGACCATTATAGGATGGTCAAAACCAAATAATGCGATATATTTCAGATCATTCATGAGCCTTGCATGATACTATAGAATATTTATTGAAGGATTCTCAAATATTGCACGCCCGATCACTTCCTTGTAAAAGAAGGGGGTGAAGTTTCAATGGACATTGGATTGTGAAAATAGTTTCCAACACTTGAAGCAATTATTAACAAGTGATTTGATACTAAGGATCACTTATCCAAATGAGGACTTCATCGTATGCACTGATGCATGTAAAGAAGGTCTTGGAGGAGTCCTCATTCAAAATGGGTGTATTGTATGTTATGAATCAAGGAAGTTGAAGGAGCATGAAAGACACTATATTACTCATGATTTGGAGTTGGCAACCATAGTGCATGCCTTGAAGATATGGAGGCACTACCTCATGGGGAAAAGGTTCAAGTTGAGGACATACCATCATGGTATGAAATATTTATTTGAACAACCAACTCTAAATGTTAGGAAAAGCAGGTGTTTAGAATTTCTCAGTGAATATGACTCTGATATAAAGCATATCAAAGGGAAAGAGAACAAGGTGGTTGATGCACTTAGTAGAAGGGTGCATGATTTGCATGCTATAGCCATTATCATGTAACAATCATATTTGAAAGGAAAAATCTTAGAGGCTGCAAAATCAGATTTGCAATACATGGAAATAATAACAAAATTACAACAAGGCATGTTGCAGTAGAAAATTTAAGACTATAAGCTAGAAAATGATGAAATTCTCATTTACTAGGGTAGAATTTACGTATTGAATTCCCAGGAATTGAAAAATATGATATTGAGAGAGATTTATAATGTACCTTATGTTGGGCATCCAAGTTATCAGGAAACTATTGCAGCTATCAAGAGTGAATATTATTGGTTAGGCATGAAGAAAGAAGTTGTGGAATTTATTGTCAAATGTTTGGAGTGTCAAAAGGTCAAGAATGAGCGTAGACACCCAATTGGTTTTCTACAGCCATTACCCATTCCTGAATGGAAATGGGAAGTTGTAACAATGGATTTCATCACCAAACTGCCCAGAACAAACAAGCAACATGATTCTATCATGGTCTTGGTGGATAAGCTTACTAAAGATGCCCATTTTATTCTAGTAAAGCTCACTCACAAGGAAGCCAACATTTCTAATACGTGTATAAGAGAAATTGCTCGAATACATGATATTCCCAAGACAATTGTGTCTGACAGAGATCCAAAATTTACATCAATTTTTTGGAAAGGATTATTTAAGGGTTTTGGAACAAATTTGAATTTTAGCACAACTTATCATCTAGAATCAGATGGAAAAATAGAAAGGGTGAATCAAGTGATTGAGGATATGTTGAGAATGTATGTGATGGATAAACCATCAAAATGGGAAGACTATCTACACTTAGTAGAGTTTTACTATAACAATGGGTACCAATCATCTCTAAAGATGAGCCCATTTGAGACACTTTATGGCAGAAGGTGCAACACACCGGTAAGTTGGGACAACCCAGCAGATAGAGAAGTGGTTGGGACATAATTACTTAGGGAAATGGAAGAGAAAATGTTGAAAATAAAATAGAATTTAAAGGTTTCTCAAGACACAGATAAAATCTATGTTGATAAGGGAAGAACTCACAGGGAATTTAAAGTGGGTGACCATGTATTCTTGAAAGTAAAGGCCGAAAAAAGTTCCCTGAAGTTGGGAAATTGTTCAAATTTAGCAGCTTTTTATTGTAGGTCATTTGAAATCCTATACAGGATTGGGCCTCTAGCATACATGCTTTCATTTCCTGCATCAATGCCTATTCATAATGTATTCCATGTATCATTTCTCAAAAAATATATACCTGATGATAATCATGTCATTGATTGGAATGTGATTCGAGTGAAGAAAGAAGGTGCCTTTCAAGTGCATCTGGTGTCAATGTTGGACCGAAAGATCAAGAAACTCTAGAATCAATCCTTAGATCTAGTAAAGGTCCAATGGACCTGGTACGATCCTGAAGATGCAACATGGGAGCACGATGACACTATGCAGGCATAATACCTGCATCTTTTGAGGATTTTTGAAATTTTGGTTATAAATGTGTATATATTGCACTGACGATAATGCATAAATAAGGGGGAGGGGAATGTAATACCCCTAGGCCAAACCCCAACTGTAAATGTAAATACAAATATACTTAGGCTAGTAAGCTAGGATGCAGAAAGGATAGTATGTCTGTGATGTAAAATTAAATGTATTCACATGCAAATATTAATGAAAAACACATCAATGTGTGTAGACCAACCATGTAAAAGAGTAAGGGGGACTAAACTCCACTAGTTAGGGAAAGGGGGATAAACTTTAAGGATAAGGGGCTAAGTTAGGGTGGTTAATCCAAAAAGGAATATTATATTAATATTCCTTAAAATATAAAGTATGGATAATTATTTTATCCTAAGTTATAAGGATGGGGACAAGTGGGCCAAAGTAGATCTCAACATGGCAAGTGTCAAATTAGGAGCATGCATACAAAAATTTTGGACTTTGTGCATTTTCCATGATTTCATGATTCCTCCATTCTCTCACTCATGGATTTTAGTTGTCCTGCGTCCCTCTCTGTCACTAGCAGCGTACATGTACGTTAATTGAACTAGGACCATACCCGTACCTGTACTTGTACCTATGCCAGGGGAGCTTAGGAACTCGACTAAAGAAGAGGTTTGTCATGCCCATGGGATACTGAAGAGGCAAGTTGTCAGACCCGTGATAAATTCTCTCCAGGTGAGAGAATTGTTGGGAATTGATTTCTCGAAGATGCCAAACTACATCTACAGGGCTTTGAGACTTCATGTCCAACCTCTTGTTGAAGACCTGAAAAGGAAATGGGGTAGCCAAAGGATTGTTGAGCAGAGAAGGGGCACATTTCCTAGGGTGGGATAGACATGTGGGGAATGAGGCACTGTAGGCTATTAGTTCAAGTTATCACTTGTGACAGAGTTTTTCATGTCGTCTGAGATACATCATCCTCATTAAGAATTCGTTTACTAGGGTGGAGTTTAGTCCCAGCTCAGGGGTGACCCACTACTGAGAGTTCTGAGCAGTGTGGTCTAAGGCTAAGAGGAACGTGGAAGGTATTCATGTAGTTGGTTGTATTTTATTCAAATATAAGTGTCAATTGTGTGTTAAATTACATGCTTCATCATTATTTATGTGTTTATTGTTATGGGTTTTTCCTGTGCATGTTGCATGTGTCTTTCCATTATTATTATGCAAGAATATGTGTGTTTGCATAGTTTTTGGATGTTTAAATTTGGTATACAGTTTGAAATTTTTTACATGGCATACCCCAGAAGGTGGTTGGGGATGTTACAAGAACCTAGAAACAAATAAGGTAGTGTATAGATGAGATTTTGTATTTAGAGGAATCAAATATGTTGTCAAACAAGAAGTCCTACCAAGGAAGGAAGAACCAAATAAAATAGAGTTTGAGTTGAAGGGTGATGAATTAGACTCTACAAAAGAACAAGAATCAAAATAAGAAGATCCCCATACCCTAGTATTGAGGAGATCAGTTCAGGAAAGAAGGAAATTGGAAAGGTATAATCCACTTGATTTTTGTTCAAATTTTGCTTTGTCTATTACTCATGATGATCCTAGAAATGTTAGGGAGACAATGGATTCAAAGGATGGAAAACTATGAAAAAAGGTTGTGGTGGAAGAAATGGCAACCTTAGACAAGAATGAGGCTTGGGGTCTACTGTAGTTTCCAATTGGAAAAAATCTCATTGGCAACAAATGGGCATTTAAGAAGAATTTAAATGTAGAATTCCAAGTGGAGAAATACAAAGCTCGGTTAGTAGCAAAATGTTATTCCCAAGTAGAGGGAAACGACTTTGGTAAAAAAAAATCTGTCGTTGCCAAGATAACTTCAAATAGATTTATTTTATTTGTTGTTGTTTCATTTTGTTTTGATGTACAAAATATGGATGTGAAGACAACATTCATAAATGGGGATATGGAAGAAGAAATATACATGAAGTAGCCAAAAGGTTTTTCTATGAAAGGAAAGAAAGAGATGGTATGCAAGTTGAAAATTTCCCTATATGGGTTAAATAAATCACCAAGGATGTGGTATAAACAATTTGATACTATATGTTGGGACTTGGATTCACAAGGAGAAAAGAAGATCATTGTGTATATCTCAAATTAATCAGTGATCATCTTATTTACTTGGTCTTGTATGTGGATGAATCTATGTTGTTGATAGGAAATGACAAGGAGATTATTCAGGATGTGAAAACTCAGTTTCCATCCAAGTTTGACATGAAGGATATTGATGGTGCAAATTTCATTTTGGTCATGGAAATTAAAAGAGATCAAGAAAACATGAAACTTTGGTTAAATTAGAGGAAATATGTCGAGACAATATTGCAAAGGTTTAATATGCAGGAATGTAAACTGATTAGGGTCCTTATTCCTATAGGTGTAAAGTTATCTGCAAATTAGTGTCTCGAGACACATTAAGAGGAAGATGACATGTCTCATGTTATATATGCTAGTGTGATTTCCATTTGATGTATGTAATGGTCTGTACCAGACCAAACATTGCACATGTCGTGGGAGTTTTGAGAAGGTATATGTCAAAACTAAGGGAGGATCATTGCACAATAGTAAAGAGAATTTTCAGGTATTTGCATGGCACTACTAGTTATGGATTGTGCTACCAAGGAAGACTAGGATTGGACATATTTTTGGACATACATGGGTTTTTTGATGAATATTGGGCTAGAGATATGGATCACAAAATATCTACAAGTGGGTATGTGTTTAACCTATTTGGAGGAACAATCAGTTGGATGAAAACAAATATTATGTAGTGTCTCTCTCAACTATAGAAGTTGAATACATGGTATCCACTCATGAAATAAAGGAATCGATATTTATACATAGATTGTGTTCAGTTATGTAGTTGGTACAAGAAGATGTAAGGAAATATTGTGACAGTTAGAGTGCAATATTCCTGGTGAAGAACCCACCTTACCATTCAAAGACAAAGCATATTGATGTTCAATATCAGTTTGTGAAATACATGGTTGAAGAAAAGAAGGTGTTTGTGATGATGGTGGAAACATTGAAGAATGTTGTGTTTTCATTAACAAAATCTCTGAGCACTAAGAAGTTCTCTTGATGTAAAGAATCTATAGGCATTGTTTCCATGGATTGTTGACTATGTAACCCTATAACCCCCTTGTATGCATGAATTTTTACCAAATGATTAAAAATAAACTACCTATTTAAGACAATATGATGGTGACAAATGTTCATGTGAATGGTTAGATATATATGAATCAAAATGATTCCATTGGATTACAACTCAATGCTCTAGATGCTTGTGCTATTAGCTTTCTTAATCAATTATTTAATTCCTACATGCACAAATTTTTGGTTGTCCATGTGGAGAGACTAAAAGAACTAAAAGAAAATATGGTTGGAATGACAAGATGGTTGGAACACAAACCAAAATATGTGCCCTCTTTATTTATATATTCCATCTATATTCTTATTTGGAATAATTATTTAGTATAAATCTAGGCTAGATGGTATATCACAAAACTAGGTACTAAACAATAACTTGAATGGTGTGTCAGCTTAATATATTTTCATAAATAAGACATTTATCATTTCAATCCAGGTTGGTAAACTTGTGAGGCACAATCACTATACGTGAGGGAACTAGCTTCAAAACACAAACTAAAAAGGAAATCCGATCTTGAAAGAAATTATCAACTATTATTTGAAATCAAGAAAGTATAATATCACCTAATATTTGAAACTTCAAGTCAAATCTAATTCTTTCAGCCTTAGGTTGTCACAGTTCCACTCGTAGAAAATCAGGCTGCAAAGTGAAATATTTCATTGATTGTGAACTCTTTACAACAATACTCTATCAACTAGTGAAGTTAAAGGTTTTGAAAGAATGTTCTAATACACTTGCAAAATGAAAAGACTTGAATTAAATCTAATTCCTTCAACCTTAGGTTGTCACAGTTCCACTAATAGAAAATCAGGATGCAAAGTGAAATATGCCACTGATTGTGAGCTATTTGCAACAATACTCTATCAGCTAGTGAAGTTAAAGGTTTTGAAGGAATGTTTTAACACACATGTAGAATAAAAAGACTTGAATTAAATCTAATTCTTTCAACCTTAGGATGTCACGGTTCGACTGGTAGAAAATCAAGCTGCAAAGTGAAATATGCCACAATGATTATGAACTCTTTGCAACAATAATCTGTCAACTAGTGAGATTAAAGGTTTTGAAAGAATTTTCTATGAAAGGAATTGAAAATTTTCAACTATATAATTGTCACATCAGCTACAAATTCAAATGGAAAGTAAAATGGAATCTGAAATTTAAACATAAATATTAAAGAGTTGTTGTATAAATAAAGGAAGAAAGAAAATTACCTACAGGAAAGAAGATGAAGAAATCAAAATTATATATGCAATGACATGTACCAAGATAAGGGGGCCCTCTAGGCCCGGTTCATGCATAGAAAATAAAGATCACTATATAGAAAATATAAAGCTTCTGAATTAATCATCAAACCAATTACAATACTGAGTTTTCAAAGAGATCTCTTCTACCATTTGAATCCCCCCCCACAATATTCAAAGTCCATCTTATTTATACAATGAAATATGTAACAATAATCCTAAAATAATTATATGGAGTAATGGAATAGATTATCAGATCCTAAAAACACTTATTCGACCTTGATTTGATGAGGATCCCATGTTTTTATGAACAAAATCGGGTTGTTGGTTTTTCTTTTGTAAAAACTACTTCCTGGTACCCGAGTTGATCATGTGTTGACTGGAACGTTTTTGACTTGTGTTCATACATCCAGGAGGAAATATACCATGGCATGAAATCAAGGAACAAAACCCAGGTGTTTGTTTTTCCCAGATTGACCTGCACATATCTCTATGAACGACTAATTACAAGAATTGATTTTTTCTTGTAAAAAACTGATATAATCCGAATTTAAACTATTTTAAAACGATAATTTCAAACAATTAAAATAAATATGTACCTAACTATGTCTTGGATGGTATTTATTGGGATAGGATACATGTAAAATATGTCAAAAAGGAGAGATATAAGGTCAAAAAGGTGATAAGTCTAGAGGCTTATAATTGGCAAAACAGAGTACTCACATTTTCCCTCTGATTGATTCTTTTGCATGACCTCGTGGAAATAAAAATTTGATAAAAAAAAAATTCTTCCTCTTTTATAGATGGCACCTACTACTCTAAGTAAGACATCCACATTGGATGTGGAGGTCTTACTATCTCTCCTCTATTGTTTTCTTGTAGCTTTTACCTCTATCTTTTCTGCGTGTGGCTTCTCATGCTTTATCAATGTGTACCTCTTTGAAGACTGGATTGTTGTCGGAGTTTTCCCTTGAATGAGATCATTATTTTCATCTTTTAACATTTTTTGTTCTTCCTTTAACTACTCATTTGCATCCCTTATCTTAGCGGTAGTTTCCTTCAAGAGTGCATTTACAAGTTTTATATGTCTTTCCAAAATTAGCATGTCTTTGATTTTACTCTTTAGCTTTCTGATATGTCTCTTATTCCTTTTCACTTTTGATCTTGCAAGCAGGGTAGAGAATGGCACTTGATATTCTCCCAATCCTAAAGATGCATTTGGCATGTGTTCTTCCATTTCATCAAAATTTGTAGAAGCTTCCTTTTCTATGGTTGTTGTTTGCACATTTCTAGTTGTACAAGGTTCTCCCAAATCTTGGTCAATAACTAGAAAGGGTACTTTGACCAATGAGGAGGGATATATATCTTATTTATCTAATCTCTTCGCATAATAATAGAATTCATGTTGGTTTCTATCAGTCTCAAGAGTTGATCTTCTTGTTTTGCAGTACCTTGTTCTATGTCTTTTGGTAATACTCTCAAAACCTTTGTCCTGTTGTTTATTCTCTTCAAGATGCCTAGTCCGTGCAGTTGTCATTTTTGGATGAATTGAATATTCAACCACTTCTTTTACTTTCATTTATCTCTTTCTTTTCTTACCTTTCTTTTCAATTATATACCTAGGATCTCCAGGAACCTCCCCAATTGCATCATCTGATTTAATTTCTACAATGTTCCTTGAGATATCTTCCACAATTTCAAAACCATTGACAACCAAAAATTCAGGCCATACCATCCCATGTTTCACCAATTTCATGTTTGATGATCATATTTATCAATCCATGATGATACAAAGATCTATCCATTTTTTTTGTTTTCCTCTATATAGTTTTTGACAACTTTGTTAGACTATAGAGGATGTAGTAGGGGATTTTTAATGGCTTCTCTTCACTTAAATGTGTCAGCAATCTAATGTGATATAAGAAAATAAAACTGAACCTACCCTCACAAATTATATACTTTTTTATTATATAGGAAAAATCCTTTCAAGGGTATTTGATCCATAGCCTTGGGACATATGCTTCCCAATCCAATTTATTTTTCCTATTTCTTAACAAAAAGGGTGTCCATGATCTCATCTCCATAGGTTTGTTTTTGAACCACTTTTATCCTGATTGTGGAAAGCCTATGATTTGTGAAATTAAATTTTCCAAAATGTGTAAGGATAAGTCACCTACCTGTGCTTGTTCTCTATCAAAAGAATGCACAAATTCCCTTGTTACCTCTATGTTGAAGCCATTCAAACATCTCAAAAAAATCATCCAACCTGCTCTCCTCAAGATCACACAACTCTCTGGATGTATCCCTTCATGCTCAACCCCTGTTGGTTCAAATATGACTACCATTGTATTTGAAAACTCTTCTTTCTCTATGCTCTGTTTTTAAAATCAGTCTCAAGTTGTTCACAATTTTAATAGAGGCTATGTATTTAAACGGTGTCTTAGTTTCTTGACAATTTTAACAGAGGCTTTGTCTTCAAACTCTATCTCAAGTTCTTCACAATTTTAATACAGGATATGTCTTCAAACTCTAATTTAGATTCTTCACAGTTTCAATGTAAACGTTGCGTAGATTTCTCACAGTTTTCATGTAAGTGTTGTCTTGAAACTCAATTCAGGTTTCTCAAAGTTTCAATATAAGTGTTGTTTTGAAACTCAATTCAGGTTTGTTTTATTGTTTTCTTGTAGAATCTGTTTGCAACTTGAATTCAAGTTTTTCATGTAGACTCTGTCTTGAATTCAGGTTTCTCACTAATGAAACCCTAAGTGTGAATTGAAATCCTTTGAATAAAAGTATTTTTTGAAGAAAATCCAAATCTTATAATTAAACCTGCATCGAAGGAAGGATTTTCATCATAATTTGACTTGCAACAAAAGAAAAACATCTCTAAACTTCGTTATAATAAAAAATCATTTGAATATTAATTCAAAACCCTTTCTCCTAAATGCTTAATATGGCTATGAATTTACTGGTATTATTTTTCACTAGAGGAGGATTGTTTGTATCGAAAACAAATCCTTGTTATTTTCACTGCGTTTTACAAAAAATAAAAAAAATTCGTGGAGAGAAACAATTTGTTTTACCAAAAAATAAATTAAATCTAAAATCTTTCAAAACTCTACCACCTGATGATATTTTGCACAATTTGTTGTATGAAAATAGAGGAATACTGATATTTTCATCTTGTTTGTGACCTGTCAAACCTTAGAGCCCAAACCCTTGTACTCTTGTATTTTAAACATTTGCAGCCCTTTCATTTAATCCTTGCTCAATTTCATATGAATAAGTATATAGTGTTAGCTTGGCTTGACCCTTCACTCTCTCTGTCAGGAGGGGAAGGTTTTTTCAAAATTTATTTTCATCAACGAAACCCTTATGTTGTTGACATCTATCAATTTGAAGTGTTTATACTTGTGTTTAATTAATGTTGGAGAAATTGTTTTATGTTTGTTCTCTAAGTCCCGATTTTGAGAATAAACAATGAGGAAAAAAGTACTTTGTCTCACAAGAAACTTTTGGATTTTGTAAGGTTGTGTTTGGTAGTATGGGTAATATGGTTGTGTTGTGTTGGTTTTGTCACTTGGGTGAGTAGAAAACCAACCAATTGAATACCTTGTCAAGCCATTAAGGCACCATTGTACAATGTTACTTGGTTAGTGGGCCAACAAGTAAAGTAAACAAGAAATGTAAAGGAAATAATCATAAAACTAAAACACACATGAATTACAACACAAAACTAAAAAATGGAACAAGTTGAGATAGTCACCAACATATAGGATTTTGTTAATAACACTTTAGATAAAGGAAAGTAGCTTATGAGTTCCCCTCTTCCTCCTTGGGAGGGTCTTGATAATCCCCAATGTAGAACTTCTTCTCCTTTTACAATTCAAATATGAAAATGAAGAATTACAACCAACTTCTCAAGAGGTGAGAAGATTGTCCTTTGTTATGGATGTTGGAAAGGTTCTATGAGAATAGAGGAGACTCAAGGAGAAATTTCAACAAAATAACAATACATATAAACTCTTGATTTAGTGCACACCCCAAGCTTGTATTTATAGAATCTATTGAAGCTTTTTCAAAACTAGTTTGCAATGTGAATAGGGTTCCTTAATGTAGGTACTTCCCCTAGTCTTTAAATGGCCCCAATTCTAGACTTAGACCTGAATTGGATGACTTATCATGGTACACCCAAGTTGGAGGTGGGTGAGACCCGACAAGAATCATACATGCATCATTTCTGCATCAACGCAGGTTGCTTCAACAACAATTGCGCTACCCACACTATTAGCAAAGATTTGAGTGTGTTCTCCCATGTTGTTTGGCACAAAAATGCCTTTGGAAGACTACACTGAAATTCAGGGATCCATTTTCTATTGTTTTGTGGCTTTTCTTAATGGAGCTTATTAATGTTGGAGGTATATTTTTTGGTGTGTTGCACTGGTAATTTCTTTGGCCATCACTTGCATTACTGTGAGTGATTTTTTGGTGATAACATGTGTGTGTGTGTAATGGTAATGTGAAGAATATAGTGATAGATGGTGAATAGATAATTTTTTTGGTGGATAGTGAGGGGATGTTGTTACACATTATTTTGGTCACCTCAGTGATCACTTGACAACATGTGTTCATGTTCCCTAAAAATATTAAAAGAGACTTTCTACATGAGAAAAGTTATTTGATTTCCTTTGCCAAAAACCATATGAAGGAAGGTCGTTGCACCCTGCTCTATTCATAGGGTGAGACGATGTCTGATCTTCGCATGCTGCACTATACTTGGATTGCGACATTGTCACAGGATGCTAAGTATGTAGGGTACGCCGATGCTTAAAGCTTGGGAAAAGTCAAATTTCATGAATGTTCTAGAAGGGGATCTTCTAGAAGATGAGGTGGCCTCTGATTGGTTTGGATCTTACTCGCTTCTTTGATTTGGTGGGATCATCCTAATCTCCTCATCCATCTCTCTTTCACATTATATAAAGAGGGATATCTCATGGAAAAGGTGAAGGTTGAATAGGCTAAGAATTGTATGGAGTGTTGTACTTTAGATTATGCTTTAGAGATTCACTTTAGTTCATCAAGTTAGATTATGGTTCTTCTTCATTCAAAGAATTGGAGAAAAGGTGCGTGTTTTGGAGCAAAGAGACATTGAAAGGGGACCTTGCGACATCAAGGCATATGTTGTATTCTCCACTTTCTATTTACTTAATACAGTAATGTATTTCTTCCCTATATAAGTGTCTCGTCTTCTACTGTATAATTCCTTGATCATATACATGGACTTCATTAGAATGTATGTATATTTGTTTTTCTTCATTGTTGGTTTGTGATTCTTAGACATGATTACCATTTTGAAAACACAAGGAAGGAGCTACAAAGATGACACTAGCGAGGACAAGCATCGTTTAAAAGGTATGCCACTTGTAACTCATTAAACTAGTTCACATGATGATGAAGTTTAAGGCGAAGTGTGCATTCTGTTTTGTTTTGTTCTATTTTCCAGTGGGATCTAGGGAGATCTGTTTATGTCTGCATTTACTGATTAATCTAATAAAAAAATTGGCGACTCCACTGGGGATACGACTTTATTTTGGTTTTTTCTTCTTATTTGATTTTAGCCTGCCTTATTTTGGTTAAATATATTCTTTGAGTCCATGGGTAATCCATATGGACTCCCTGGGTCTGAAAGTTCAGTTAGATTTTTTGTCTTTCTTCCATTTTTTCCTTAGTTACAGAGATCTTCACACTATACTATATAGACAGATGGAGAGGAACCTCTGACGTCGCACCCTTCTTGTACAAACCAATGCGATGATATCACACTATGCTTTATTGGAAGCCTACGATGACCTTAGCTCGTCGCACTGTGCCCCACTATCAGCCTACGATGATTTCTGTAGGAATTGTTGGAGTGAGCCAATTTGTCTTTTTTCACCCAGTTTTGCCTCAATTGCCTGGGATGAAATTGTGATACCAGTGATTTAAAGCTTGCATTTGTTTGGTTTTTAGGGATTGAAATTCTTTCTTTGTAAATTTTGCAAGTTTTTCTTTTGATTCTTGTTGCAAGGGTATAATCTCTGGATCTTGATTCGAGTGCTTGTTTGACAAAGGGTATTTAATTTGTTTGGAGTTTTGGATTGTTTCACTTTCAAGATTGTGTATTGATTGAGAGACATTTTTTTTTTCATTTGACAAAAGGGTTTTCTTATCATTTTCATTTTTGTCTACATTGCAAGTTTTATTTGGGAATTGTGTTGAGAATGTGTTAATTTTCTTGGATTATGCTTTCTTTTCTTCATTACATCTCTGATTTGATTTGAGAAAGAAAGATCTAAAGTGATTTCTTCTTTTTTATAATTGATCACAAGAAAGTTCTTGCATTTGACATATTTGTTAAAGGAGAAAAGTTGGAAAATTTTGTAGTTTTGATGGTTTGGGATTTTGTTCATTCAAGAATTGAGAAATTGTATTTCATAGCATGTGTACTTCAAATAGAAATACTTTATCCCTACTTTAATTAGAGTTCATTGAATTGAAATATTTAATATTCATCTCTTCTTGCATTTTATTGGGTCAAGGTCACATACATCATCATTTTCATTTCCATCTCCCTTTTGAGTAAAAAAAACCTTTAAAATACAACGTAATTTTAAAACCTATTAGCAAATTTTAATTTCTAGAAATTCTCTTCACCAACATTAGCTAGCATAGCGCTTTGGAATAGGTTGTAACACACACTCTCCAAATCATAAAAAAACACAATAGTATCTTGTTATAGGGAGAGTTCAAATCCACTTGCTACATTTTGTCCTGGGAGCCTCTTCTAACACAAGGGTCAATCATGAGGTCGCATTAGGACTGGAAGAGTTACTCACCGTGATTTGTCGATATTAGTGTAGAGATCACACATATTATTGGGGGTCACTTAAGAGTATACCCACGATTATATGTGGGAGCTTCTCGAGTTGATTTTGGGTTATATACCCTGCCTTGCACATGGATCAGATTATCGATTGTTTCCCTAGGCATAATTTTCATAATTGGTAACCTTAGTAGCTTATCTCTTTAGGGTCTTTACACGAGGTGACTGTGGACGGGCAAGTCTTCACGGTACTTGGAATCAACGTTTTCCAAACTCACTCAGGTTCCTTGGAGGGTATACCCACGATTATATGTGGGAGCTTGCACCAAGGAGTAAGTTCGTTAAGAAAGTCGTCAACATAACTTTTCCACCCACTTTATCCAAACCCCTTCTTGTCTTCATTTCACAATGTTGTATTTAATCACCAACTAGTGACTTCGGAATAAGAAGGTTTGTTTGTTTGGTTTGATTTCTAGATTTTATTAGTGAGTGTTGTTTGTTTCTCTAGTTGGCCATAGTTTTGTTTCATTCTTTATTTGGTTTGGCCAACATCGACCTTCATCGTTCACGTAGTATGCAAGGGATACCCCCAGAAGATTTGGGAGATTACCTCCCTTTTCTTCCTAACTCACTAGAGGGATCTCCTGAGGGAGAAGTCAATAAAGAAGTGGCCTCTGAGGTTGGAAGTTCACATTATTTACATGGATTCCGAATTGTTTCAGACTCTTTAGAGGCATTCTGACTTTTCCCAAAACTATTATTGAGTATTAGACAAGATGCACATTCGCTCTGGATGAACTCATTGGGAGAAATTGTTGTTGTTGAGAATCTTGAAGTACCTACTAGACCTAACGCATGATCTGGGGTAGACGATCCACTTTTTCAAAATGAATCATTTAGAACCCCAGTTCACATTGCTGGAATTTTTAATCCTAGTTCTGCCCTTTATTCAAGACACGATATTGTTGGCACACTAGGAACGAGTTATAATCAACCTATGGCATCGTAAATTCCTGAGACGTTTGTTACCTATACGGTACCTTTAGATCATTTTACTGGTGCAACAAGTAATGTCGCCATAGTTTCAGACCAATTATTGGTTGGTTCCCACTCAATTCTTCCTCTCCAGATGGCCCACTCTACCATGGTCCCACAAGCTATGACTATTTCTACAGGCAATGTGGTTATCACCCAAGCTCCTATTGGAATGCCACTTTTGCTTAGACCAAATCCGTTACTTCCCCCTAGGTATAACGCTTTGAATACTTCCATTGCTATTCCTACCCAGAATCCATCCAGAGGGTCTAGACCTTTTGTTCCTCTTGGGTATAATGCCACTAGTTAGTTTGTTCCTACACCTACCCAGGTTCTCTATGGGGGGGCTTACATTCCTCCTCCACCTTTGTTTGGAGGATCTAATCATCCTCGCCCTAGTGGCTCCAATCTGGTTGGAGGCACTAATCATTCTTTCACTTCCAGTTTTCAGATTCCTATTGCAGGCCAATCTCAATTTGGGGGAAACCCTCATATTGGGGGACAACCTCAATTTGGGGGGAAACCTCAAGTTGGAGGCCATAACCCCGGTTATGGAAAAAGTATACTTGCGTTACAATATCAACCTTGGAATATTCCTTTCCAAGGGAATCAACAACTGTATGAGGGGCAACATCCTCAAGTTAATTCTTTTGTACCCCCTAATCTCGGTCAACCATATCCAGGTTCAATGAATCCTACCTAGTGTCAAAATTTTCAGTCCAATGTTCCTTTCCAAGGGAACATACCGAATCAACCAAACCCTGATGAATTTTTGACTCAAAACCATCCACAACCGAATTTGTAAGGACTGTCTAACTATCTACAGACTTCTTATGGTCCCACTGGTATACCTACAGGGCTACCTCCTGAAAACTACCAGTTTCCTCAAGTGAACAGATAGTTTCCTTTTCTTTCCACTTTGGATTTACCGGATTTATCTATGATTTTGAATGATCCTATCTTGCATTCTCCTTATTGTCCTATCATACTAGCCAAATTACCGTATGACATTACTAAGTTTGACGGTCAATCAGGAGAAGACCCAAATAATCACATCATGACATTTCATATTTGGTGTTCATCCAACTCGTTGATGGATGACTCCATAAGATTACGAATTTTCCAACGAAATCTCACGGGTTCGGCAACCAAATGGTACATTGAGTTACCGCGAGGTTTATTTAATTACTTTAATACCCTAGCCATGGATTTCTTAACGCATTACTAATTGTCAATTCAATATGAGACAGGAACTGAAATTTTGAGTTATTTTAAACAATCTTCTTCCACTCATATTTCTAATCACATCCATGAGTGGAGGAGGAGAAGATTCTTAATCAAAGTTCCCCTTCTTGATAAACTATTGGCTGAGTGGTTTACCAAATCACTCATTGGGCCTATAGCCCATGATGTTTCCATGGGTGGTGTCATCACTGAATAGCAGGCGATTAGTTGTGCTCAGTATCTAGATCTCATTTATTCACAAACGGGCACACTTTACAATTTGATCCCTGACGCCCCTCGTCCTTCTACGAATCCTACCCCAACACCTCCAGTAGCTTCTCATGTTGTTGATGGCGTGATTGGAACTTTTCATGATGACTCAGTCTACACACACCAGTCATGCCAATCCCAAGTCTACCACTTCTAATGTACAAAATACTCCTACTCCTACTCCTTCCTCCGGTAAAACTTTTGAAGTGAATTCAATTCAATCTACACCTACCGGTAAAAATCAAAATAAAAAGAAAGGGAAGGGTAAGAATAAGGAGGACAAAAATAATAATCAACAATATGAGAATCCCAAAACACATCTCGTTGATGACAAGGATAAATGTAAACCTCGTTACCCTTTCCTTATTTGTGGTGACGATCATTATAAGAAAGATTTTCCATGATGCATTGAGGTTACTAAGTTGTTGCAAGCGACCGATAAGCCTTCTACACTTGTCGTCTTGTCACAATTGTTTCCTTCTCAGTAGCAGGCCCAATTGGTCATCCATGACCAACCTTCTCCTTATACCACATATTATGTCCTTATGTGTACTAGTGAATCCAAGAAGAACGAAGTTGCAGTTGCAACTCAAGCCAAAGATTATTATCCATCAAAAGAGAAAGTTGATGATTTACCACCTCCGTTGGTTCAAAGTCCTCCTTCAACTTCACCTTCAAATGATCCTCTTCATATCAAATGACCAAGCCTAGATACAGTTCTGCATCTTCCTCGCAAAGGCATTGTTCAAAATTCTTCATTCAATCCTCATGCACGTGCTGCCCAAAACTACAACATTGTAGAAGACCTTGTACAAGCACCCTCTGCTATTTCGTCTCTCGAAGTCCTTCAAAGTTGTCCTACTCAATTAAAGGCGTTGTTAAAGGATATTGGTGGAATTGATCCTACCGATACCAATTTGATAATATTTGACTTGGAAGATCATATTCCAAGGATCCCTCCTCAATTAGCGTTTCAGATCCAAGTTGCAGTGGAAAAAAAAATAAAATCGAACCGTTATTGATGAAGGAGCCTCGACTTGCATTATGTTCGTTACTTGTTGGAAAGATATTTCCTCTCCTGCCCTTATAGAGTCACACAATACTCTTAATGCCTTCAATCGTAAAGGTTTTAATCCTTATGGTGTTCTTCCTTCATTGTCTATTACGCTAGAAGGTAAATCGATCAATGTCGAGGTTGAGGTCTTTGATGCACCTCTTGATTATAACCTTCTACTTGGTCATAGTTGGGTTGATTACATGCACGCAGTTGTGTCTACCCTTTTCCATGTGTTACATTTCCCACATCAAGGAAAGGTCATTAATGTCGACCAACTGGCCTTCTTTAATTCTGATTCACGTACTAGAAACGTACCTTTTATCTCGAAAGTGCATCCCGATTATAAGAATGTCGACACAGGTCTTTTAAAAGATTCAACCTTGATGGGTACATTTCCTATTCCACCACCTGATATTCCTCCTTTCGTCGCTTTGATTAACATGATCTCCACCTTTGTTTTTGAAACCCATGAGTCTTATGACCAGTGGATAGTACCTAACTCTAGTGATTATATATGTTACGACGACATGATGCCTTTAAGTTCGATCGAATCAACTTATCAAGCTATTCAATCGACAAATCCCTCTCTTCCTTCTCTCTATGATACATCTCCTGATCCATTTCACGTGATATTTTCTACTGATGAGATGATCATGTCAGTCATGTCTATGGAATATACCCCATGGGATGATGGGCATCATCGTTCTATTCTCTTCCTAGAACGTGATACCACAGAGAGTTACCAATGGATTTTGACTCCATCGATCATTGTTGTTATTTCTTCTGTTCCTAAGTCAACACATGATGTTTTGTATGAAGGGAACTTTAGTAATATTTCTCCTATCGTTCCTCTTGACATATTGATCAAACCTAGAGTCTTGGAAAATGTTCATATCGGTGCCTCATGTTCTACTGATGAGGTCCACACCTATAAATCCATTTTTCAATAATTATGTGACGTTTTTGCCTGGAGTTATGAATAAATGCTAGGTCTTGATTATGATATTGTTTTGCATGAGATTAAGACTTATCCGGGCACTAAACCCATTCAACAGAGACTTCGCCCAGTACATCCACGTAAAGCTGTTGCTATCAAGGTTGAAGTTGAAAAAATTCTTAAGGCTGGCTTTGTCTATCCTAGGGCTTTGACCAATTGGGTATCCAATCTTGTTCTGGTAAATAAGAAACAAGGGACGATCCACGTTTGTGTAGATTATAGGGATATAAATAAATATTGTCCTAAGGAAAATTATCCAACCCCTTTCGTTGACCAGATCGTTGACGAATTTGCTAGGAGTGAAATATTCTCCTTGATGGACGGTTTCTCTGGCTATAGTCAAATCAATATTTTACTAGCGGATCAACACAAGACTGATTTTATTTTCCCTTGGGGAACCTTCGCCTATCGGAAACTACCCTTTGGACTCAAAAATACTGGGGTGAATTTTCAACGCGCTATGTCTTACATTTTTCATGACATTAAGAACATTGTACAACCCTATCTAGATGATCTACTGATGCATTCCACGCATCGTTAAGATCACTCGACACATTTGCAGGCCATTTTCCTACGCTGTCGTTATTATCTCATATGTTTGAATCCACACAAATGTGTTTTTTGTGTGGAATTTGGTCGACTTCTTGGTTTTATTGTGTCTATACATGAGATTTGGGTATACCCCTTGAAGTTTGAGGCTTTTCTTAATCTACCTCCTCCTTTCACACTACGACGGCTCCAAAGTTTGCAAGGGAAGGAATTTTTTTTGCGTCAATTCATTCCCAATTACGTTGAATTAATGAAAGGATTTTCTCAGCTCCTCAAGAAAGGTCATGATTTGTATGGGACGATACTGCAGACAAAGCCTTTGAAGCTTTGAAACTCACCTTAACCCGTACACCTCTATTGTTTTCCCTTGAGTATAATTGATATTATTTCCTGTACTTAGCTGCTTCAGACTCTACTATTGATATGGTCTTAGTCCAAGAGGATGATTCACACGATGAACATGTGATATACTATTTGAGTCGAATTCTCATGACTACCGAAACCAAATACCTACATGTAGAGAAGTTGGCCTTGGAAACTGTTCAAGTTGTTCAACGTTTTTGTCACTACATCTTATTACGCAGAACCACAGTCATTTCCGATTGCAACCCCATGCAATATATCCTTACCTGACAATTGTTGGGGGGAAATTACTCCAAATGGATATTTATTCTCCAGGAGTTTGACTTGGAGTTTGAATGCACCAAGTCAAAGAAGTCTTTGGTTTTTTACGAATTGATATGTGACCTTCCCTCTACTGAGATAGAAAATGTGGCAAATGATTATTTACCTGACGAATCCCTCTTTCTGATAAGTTCTAATGATGTATGGTACAAAGATATTATCATCTATTTCCATACTCAAACTTTTTAGCCTGATCTTTCTAGTATAGATCGTTGTCATATATGGTATCAAGCCCATCAATACATCATCCTTGGTGATACCCTGGCTTTACTTGAAGAAGTACTATGCTTAAATCATTTTTGCATGAGTGTTGTGTATTTTTAGTGTATCATACTCTTGTGTGCTTTTTCGTTGTTGGGTTCCACCTTTTGACTACTTACCTTGCATTGTGCTTGGTTTCTAGATGTCTATGTCTTCACTACCCTACATTGGCTTCGTTGATGGTGCTAGTCACAGTACTCAAAACTTATCATCTGCTACTTGGGAAATCTATGCACCTACAAATGAATTGATCAATCTACATGGTGTTTGTCTTGGTCGTGCAACTAACAATATCGAGGAATACAGTGCATTCATAGAATTATTGAATGACGTTGTTTCACTTGTACTCCATCATATTATTGTACAAATCGATTCACAATTAGAAGTACTACAGTTGAGTAACGTCTATTCCATTTGGAGTCCTACTTTGTTAAGGGTATATTTACAAATTCTTCTCTTGGAACGTCATTTTGATTACATTAAATATCAACACATTCCTAGATGTCTAAATACATTAATAAATGCATTAGTTAATTATGTGTTAGACAAACATTTGAGACATTTATAAAATCCAATCACATTTTTGTACATAAAACAAGTAAGACGGTAGGAAACTCATATTAATAACGATAAAAGTTTACAAAAAGTGTTTTTGTCCAAAAACCAAAATATCAAAAATGTGAAGAACATGGCTTCATATACAACAGATCATCAAGGATGTTGCTTTCTATAACATGCGACTGCCCGTGCTACTCTATGGAGCAGTCAACCAATAGATGAAGATGTGCCCACTGTGTGGCACTGATAATGCCTAGGAATATCATCTATAGAGGCATATGGGATGTTCATTGTGAGTCCCTCCATATTTTGTTCTATAGTCTCGAAGTCAACAACATATATTCCTACTACGACACCTCTCTCCCCTCACCTCTGGATAGGGGATGAAACTGGAGGATGATAAGGTCCCACATATGCATTTTCGAAGAGCACTCGATTAGTCATCGGATAAACAATATAAAAAAAAACATTTTATATTATTAAAAATAACAAAAACATTATATAAACAAAATTTCCTTCTTACCTATGTCACCCCACTGGGAACCTTCGAGAATATATAGGTCCAGATCTCCACAGAAATCTAACCCAGCATAGGCATAATCATCGACCATGAGCATTTGAGTCCTCAGCTATTCGAAAAAGACATCGTTATACTTGACGATATGACCACCTCCATGTCAGGCCATGAGGTCTACCCACCTCTTCATCCTTGGATCTTGTGGAGTTGGTATACCCCACTCTATCTGCAAGCATAATACCGGGACCCTCTCTAGGAAGAAGGATACTAAAATATACCCGTATCCGAATTGTTTCAACCCACCACTTCTGCACTTGGTAAGTTGTTTCTTCATACTTTTAAGGACCCCTTCACACAAGTTAAAGACTCGGGGCTCCATACACTCCAACACATACTGAAAATGGATTTGTAGAGCCAGTCAGGAGCTGCAATCCCTTCCATACGAGTAATAGTATAGAGGATACTCCATAAAGGAAAATATCGGACATCCCTGATAGAAACTTTACCGCTATGTTTATCGGTTCCCGACACACAATGATGATTGATGTAGTAGTTCATAGGCTCACCGCCACCTATGCTACATGTAAGTGTCACCCATGAACCTTGATGCGATAGTCCTGTTAGGAAATAGATATCCTCAATATCTATGGTGACTATGTGTGCACCAACATGAAATTTCTGCTCGTTCACATCCCACGTGTGAATTAAGTACTCAAGTAGTCTCAGTTGGGCCCACATACCATGAATCTTGAAGAATTTCAGCAACCCACACTGTTGGAGGGCCATAACTATTCTCGAGTCATTCCCAATGAATTAATCTTCTTCTTAATTCTCTCGCTCATGCCATTCCAACATCTTGACAATGGAAGATCTGCCAAGGAACCATAAAAAGAGATTAGCAACATAATTTTATTTCTTGGGGGTTTTCCCTTTTTGGATTCATTTTTTAAAATTTTGGGCTATGGTCGTCCCAGTATTGTGCATTCGCACAGTGCGGCATCATCGCACCCTAGCTATAGGGTTTCCTACGATGATCCTAGATCATCACAGGTCGCGATATAGGGTACCTGCGACGACCTCAATGCATGGGTAACCCCCCAAAATCAACCCAAAAGAACATTTTCAACCAATGAAAATCAATTTTTAATCCATGAAAAGATGAAGGAGATGGATATTACCTTTTCTGTAGAGACGATTCATGGAATGATCCACCATGCACTACACAATCAACACTTGAAAATCAAGGTAAAAAGGGGGTTTGGAGCAATGTTTGGGTGAAGTTACAAATAAAATACTGAAATGTGGTTTTTTACCTATTTTATTTATTTTTATTACTTTTTCATTTGTATATTAATTATTTTTTATGCTTCATCCAAGTCCTAACATCCTAACAACTTTACAAGTGATTGATTTTTGCAGTTTGAAAAAGTCTAGAGGTGAGACATCGGAACAAGGGTTCGTTTCTTGGTTTGTTTTTATATAGCTATCGCATGTACAGATCCTTTTAGGGTTTTTTAGGAAAAACTCCAAGCAGAGTCTTAGTTCTTTCTCATGCTCGTAAAACCATGAGAACGTAATCAAGTAGTCTTTTGTCATTTTTTCGAACTCGTAATGGTGACACGAAAAATGAAAACCTATGGAATATCCTTTAGGCTCTTTTCACTCTCCCTAAACATGAAAATATGGTCGAGCGACCTTGCTCTTTTCACGCTCGTAAAAGTATTTGAAGAAAACATTTGACGAGTGGTAGATTATCACTTTTTCGGTCTCGTCATATTAATTTATGAAAAAGGACCTGATGGAGTTCTCTTTAAGTGTTTTTCAGATTCTCTAAAATTAAAAAACCACCGAGTTTCCTCTCTTTGAACTCATTAAACAAACATTGAAAGACCCATATGGGATTGAACCACTCCTTCTTAGGGTTTTTTAAACATACTCCAAGGGACTTGTCCGAAGGATGATATTACATAAAAAAACATATGTTATCCTCCTCAAGCTTGCATAAAAATAAAGAGGTACTCACCAAAAATGGTGGGGGGAAATTGGAAAATAATTGTGTCTCTTTATTTGTGTTAGTGGAAGTAATGGTCGCTCTTGAACATGACACCCCCCTTCATCATTGTATACGGGTTGGGAAATCCATTTGTCTCTCGTTTGACCATCCACAAATTCATACATCGGGTCCTCCTTTAGTCAATGCTGCCAAGACCATTGTCGTGTCATTCATATGTTCATGATAAGTCCAACCTAAACAAGCCTTCTATTGAGTCAGCCATCTGCAAGTATAAATATTCTACCATGTCGGGCTTCCTTGTGTTAGTTTCGAATTACTTCATACTCTGATCTACCTCAAATCTGTTACATATTTCATATCATTGATGAGGGATACATCAAGGCCCTCCTGTGACAAGTATTTTCTTGTCGACTTCAACACACTATCTGAGAACAAGAATTAGAAATCATTCGGTACCTTAGAGCCTGCATGCCTCAATGGAAAGTTTCTTCGCTTTCAATAGTGGGTTCACATCATTGACCCCTGATTGGGAGATTCCATTGAGTGTTCGACTTCAAATCATTTATTCACATTCATTCGATTGTATCGAGGTACCTTGGGAGTCATTGACATCAATGGTCATTTCCCTCACACTTGTTAATGGTTTTCATTAATGACCGGTAATCAAGTGGTTTCTACCATGTTCGAGTTCAACGCCTGTAATCACATGGTTAGATTCGTACTTAGAGACAATGGAAATGAAGACCTTGGATCTTATCATTTTGGTCCAGGTTGCGACAGAGTATTCGTGATTTGTATTGACACATAGATCCACTGTGTATGTCTCGTGGCTATGTTCAAATTTGAGTCCTTTTAGAGCATAGATCCAAAGTGTCTTCCTGGTGGCTATGTTGAATCATGATGACATGGGTCTATAGTGTATGTTTAGTGGCCATGACTCACTTGAAACTTATGATTAGAGTCACTTGTAGTTTGACCATGGGAATTCCTACCTCATAATTGGTATGATATTATGCATATGTTTGTTTGTTTGCAGGTTCCTGATTGATGCACTCCTTGTTTTCGACACACATTCTACAAAGTATTTCAGCTGTCACGAGTTCCATCTTCATACTTTGGTGGGCATTCTATTACACATTATTTTGGTCACCTCAGTGATCACCTGATAAAATGTGTTCATGTTCCCTACAAATATTAAAAGAGACTTTATACATGATTAAAGTGATTTGATTTCCTCTGCCAAAAACCATATGAAGGAAGGTCGTCGCACCCTTCTCTATTCATAGGGTGCAATGATGCTTGATCATCGCATGTTTCACTATACTTGGACTGTGATGTCGTTGCAAGTTGCTAAGTATGTAGGGTGCGACGATGCTTAAATATTGGGAAAAGTCAAATTTCACGAATGTTCTAGAAGGGGATATTCTAGAAGATGAGTTGGCCTTCGATCGGTTTGGATCTTACTTGCTTCTCTAATTTTGTGGGATCATCCTAATATCCTCATCCATATCTCTTTCACATTATATAAAGAGGGATCTCTCATGGAAAAGGTGAAGGTTGAATAGGCTAAGAATTGTATGGAGAGTTCTACTTCAGATTATGCTTGAGAGCTTCACTTTAGTTCATCAAGTCAGATTGTGGATCTTCTTCATTCAAAGCATTGTAGAAAAGGTGTTTGTGTTGGAGAAAAGAGCCATCGAAAGGGGACCTTGCAACATCAAGGCATAGGTTTTATTATCCACTTTCTATTTACTTAATACAGCAATGCATTTCTTCCTTATATAATCGTCTCGTATTCTATTGTATAATTCCTTGATCATATACATGGACTTCATTAGAATGTATGTATCTTTGTTTTCCTTCGTTGTTGGTTTGTGATTCTTAGACAGGATTACCATTTTTCAAACACAAGGAAGGATCTACAAAGACGACACTAGAGAGGAAAAACATCGTTTAAAAGGTATGCCACTTGTAACTCATTAAACTAGTTCACATGATGATGAAGTTTAAGGTGAAGAGTGCATTGTGTTATGTTTTGTTCTAGTTTCTAGTGGGATCTAGAGAGATTTGTTTATGTCCACATTTACTGATTAATCCGGCAACAAATGTATAGAAAATGGAATACAAAAAAATGGTATAGTGATAAGATATAGTATATGGTAAAATTTCCATTGGATGTAGCTTGGGTGGTTGGGAGGAATGGTTGTTACCCTCCCCACCCAGGTTCAATTCCTTGTAAGTGACATGTGATTCCCTTAAATGGTTCTATATGATGCTCTTGTTGTTGAGCCCCCAATATTTCAAAAATGCTCGGCCTCCCCATGTTCTCTCGTAGATTTTAGGGGGGTTTTCCATGGACGTAGTGATTACCGAGCTTTAGTGTCGTGAACCACATGTAAAAAAAAAGGTATATGGTAAAATATAAATGAAATAGAATAAAAGAGAGAGGATGTAAATGATATATAGTGGCATATTAGGGTAGGATTATAGAATAAGGTAGAAATAAAGGTATGATAATCTATATAGATTAGGGTGAAAAAGGAATAGGTTAATTTTATTTTATTTTTAATTTAAAATAAAAAAATTAAAACAACAAACCCGGATCATATCATTCCTTCAATTTTGATTGTTTGATGTTGATGTAATCTTTGAAATTGTGTAGTCTGAAAGTTGGTTCTTGAAGCAATTTCCTTTATGTTGTAATTGTCCTCTTTTCCTTACTTAATCCTTAGTTTCTGAACTTGAGAAGAAGACTACTTGATCTTAGAAATTTTATATCAGTTGTTTGATTTATGAAATAGTAAGCATAATACAAAATATGATATGAACTTCTGACCTTTTTGTTTTTGTATATGAAGGAGACTATATCTCTAGAATTTTTTTTGATAGAAATCCACTATAGTCTAGTGAGTTGGTTATTGAAAACATAGAAGCTCTAACAAGATATTTATGAGATCTTTCAATTATTGCATTGTAAGGATTGTGAGAATTTATTTCATCCAATTGCTTGGTTTTCAAGCAGAAATTCAAGTAAAGTGATGTCAAAAATCTGGTTTTCACCACAAAACTAGTTTTCACCTCCTTTATTCTTTGATTCCCTCTGAAAATGAATTATTGAGTCGTCCACCTGTACAATATCAATCAAATAGGTCTTTTATTGAGATTTTTTGTCAGCCAATTGCTTGGTTTTCTAACA
>JZKD02S2341079.1:357783-386365 GCA_000966675.3 Picea glauca
TTGCTTACCATACACTAGTTCATAAGGAGTAAAATCAGTGGTATTCTTCCATGATGTCCAGTAAGCCCACAAAGGTCCTGGAAGCCTATTTCCCCAGTCCTTTCGACGAAGTTGGACTATATTTATCATGATTGCTTCCAAAACTTTGTTAGTATATTCTACCTGACCATTTGCTTGTGGATGATAGGGAGTGGACTTATGGTGTTTGATCTGATACTTTTCAACAATTTGCCTCACGAGCTTTGAAGTAAATGGTTCTCCTTGGTCAATGTAACATATTGCTCTTGTGCACACCTATTTGGACTTATTCTTTGAGGACACTTGCGTGCAAGTGATACTGTTCCTTTTATGATTGATTATTTCGCTTATGGATTATGATGATCATGTTGTGGATATGGGGATATGTTATTTGATTGTATTTGTATCGACAGGTGCTATTGACTGGCTCTCTTGAGTGTCCAGGATTTTGGACTAATTGAGGATGTCGATGGCATTGATGGACCTCCTTGGACTCTGGATCGAGTCAGGGATTGGACTATTTATGGTTTGAGTATTTTTTTTATTGCATATGTGACATATGACTAGTATATTATGATATTGACTTTGGATCACTGACATGTTTCGTTGATGGATGCAGGCTGACAATCGATTTCTAATCAGACTCACATTTGGAGTGAAGGGGTCATGCACGATAATCAGAGATATTGAAGGAGAGGTGTGAGCAACTTTCTCAGTCTTCCCTCACGAAAATCAAATATATTGAAGGAGAGGTGTGGCAACACGTCTGTCACAACCTACTAGAACTCTTGCCATGGCTCGAACTGTAGGTTAACGATTACCTAGTTCGAGAGATCCACAATGTCGTGAGGGAAGACTGAGATAGTTGCTCACGAAGATTCTAAGGGGCGTGCAATAAGGTAGGTTCCTTATTCCTTAGAGGCCCTTAGTCTCCCACAAGGTTTCCTGATGGAGTTTTGACTCCAAGGGTTAAACATCTACCAAAATCAGTCAAAAGGCGAGTGGCACCCTTGGAGCACGTAGTGTGTCTTGAAGGGCACGTCGCATAAATGAGACATGAATGCAGGTGAGTGGAAACCTTGGAGCACGTAGTGCATCTTGAAGGGAATGTCGCAGTGTTAACAATGTTGAGTCAATGAACCTAGGTACCTAGAAAACAATATCTCTTTTTGACCTGGTCAGCCTTAAAATAAATGTTGCACGAGTAAAGTTTAAAAATTATAAAATTTCCCTTAAAAACAATTTTGTTGAGCCTAGTTGAATTTAAAGCCTAGGTCTAAGTAGGACATGAAACTAAAAATTAATTAAGCAAGTAATAAAGGGGGATGAAGAAAATGGGGTAAAAATTTAATTTAAAAATTAAATGGAGGATTAAATTATTTAAAAGATTAATTGTTGTTTATGTGCAAGCTTGCTAATTTCAAACTTACACAAAAAGGGGAAATTAATTACAAAAAGGAATGTGGAACATAGAAGGGAATTTAGTCTAGAAAACTTTTCATTTTTGAATTCAACTAAGCTTTAAGAAAGACATATGTCATTAAGGAAATGTGAGAGAATAAAATGACAATGAGGAGCATTTTTAGGAACGTTTTTAGGTGGGTGAGGGAAATTGACATTTTAAATTAATTAACTAAATGAATTTCTTGTGCAACTAAGGGATCAGGTTACAAGTGTACGGGGGAGAATTTTCCTAATAATAAATTAATAAAAATAATTTAATGTGTGTTTAGCAACAAGTCACTAAGAAAACTCTATAAGAGAAATGGTGAAGGAGGGGAATGGATTGCTGTCGGATTTTACTCTTGAGTGATTTTTCTTGTGGGAGTTGGGACACCTAGCTCGGATAACGAGTGGTAGCTCGACCTTGCGAGGCGATCTGGGAGCTATCCTTCTTTGGTTGTGTGTGTGGCCCCTTTGCAGCTTGGGGGGCTCAGGTGGAAGAAAAGTACCCCTAGCGTTGGCTAGGAGGTACCTGTGAGGTTTCAACACTTGGTAAGCAAGAGTTGGACGGAGCGCGAGAGCAGGACAACATTAGAACCTTCTCCTTCGCTTAAGGTACACATGTCTAAATTTCGCAATTGTAAATAGTTTAATTTTGTATGTGGATTTGCATTTAGATGGAATGTGGTAATTGTTTTCTGGATCTGTGGGTGAAATTTGATGGGTTCCTCGATCCTTTATTTTGATGCCTACCCTTTCCCAGTTAGATTGCGTCCACCTTCAAAATTTTGTTTGGGGTTCTAACCTCTGAGCTTGTTGGCCCTTTTCCACCTGAGAATCTGCGTTATCCCTTCTTGACAACAAATTTACCTTTTCTCAGCGAAGGTATCCCACAATTTTGCTCAGCCAAGGTATCCCAAGGTATAATACACACGGATCACTAATCTTTACTCTTCATCCATTTATAACTCTATCTGGAGACGGCTACGACCTTAAATAGGCAGAGAACGGAGGCACCAGGAGGTGGACTGCTTTAGTTAGAAAAAAAAAATTGTTATTTACATACAAAATCTTCATTTATCCTTATTACAAATCAAAAAAAAAATCACCATAATTCTTTGATAAACAGAAAACAGAAAATTGTACTGACTTATCCAGCAAATCTTAAAAAGAAAACCATCATCAGAATTTTGGCCTTATTTGCTGCGGTTTAGGTTTGATTCAAAAGGAAAATCAAACCTTATAATTTTCACAGCATGCTTGACCTGATCGTCTTTTATCAGCGAAATTCGTGTCAACGTGATTGGATTTCCCAAAAGAATGTACAGTCTCTTTCGTATCTGTTGGTGTTAATGATACGTCCTACAGTGCTATCATTCACTCATTTCTTATCCTCAATTCACATAGAGTTTGTAATAGAACGCTTTCATATGCATACATGTTTTTCTATTATTGAACCTTCATGGAAACTTCCTCGCTTCTGTGCGTAGAATTATCTAAGTATATTATCAAATTTATAACTGAAGGCACATTATAGGGGAGAGAATTACGGACGCCCAGTAATGTCGTTGTTTTATGATCCAGCACATAACTATAATATTCTAACAACAGAAGTTTTATTATCACTTTGGACAGAAGCAAATTTATTTATAACCCTAGAATTTAGTACAGTACTCAGGGATATTTAATGCATGGCACATGCCAATACTTTTGTTCAGTCGCGTGGTCTTGTGCTCACTGGTGACGCCTCTGTAATTTCCTTGAAAGGAAAAAGTAAAAGGGTCTTGATCGGTCTCGTTTTCACTTAGTCTTCTTCAAATAGGAAATTGACTATTGACTCTTCATTTGCTCGTAACAAATATTTTTCCTCCATCCACTTTGTTACATAATCTATCTATGAAAACCAATATATATATTTTTCTTTTGACAAGGGATTCATAGGACCTATGAAATATAGGTTGTATTTCTAGAAAGGATCCACCATAACTTGAGGCTATAGGGGCATCTCATCTGTTGTTGTTGGCTTGCCCATCCTTTGGAAGCTATCACAACTTCTCAAATACTTCTTAGCATGTATGAATATTGTTCGCCAATGGTATCCTAGATGAAGAATTTTATAAGCGGTTCATTTATCTACAAAATTTCCACCATAGGATTCATCATGACATGCTTTAACAATATCAATAACACATCTTCCCTAACACACTTATGACTTATCAAATCTGCTCCTGTGTAGAAAATATCTCCTTTGATCCATGAATATTTAGCACTAGATTTGATTTTTTTTTTTTCTCTTTTGATGAGATATGTGATGGTAAATTTACTATAGCTAAATAATTATCTATATCAGCAAACCATGGAGTTTTGGTAGACATAGAAAATAGATGCTCATCTGGGAAAGAGTCTGCTACTAGAACACTCTCACCAAGATTATTAAGGTGTGAAAGAAAATTGTCCACATGATTGTCCTTTCCATGTTGATCTATGACAATAATATTGAATTTCTACAACAATAATAACCATCTTGTTATTCTACCATTAGTAATATGTTTATTCATTAAGTATCTAATTGAAGAATGGTTTGTACGAACAAAGAATTTCTATCCAATAATATAATGTCAAAATTTATTTATAGCATGAACAAATTCCAACATTTCCTTTTCAATCACTATATAATTGAGATTAGCTAGAGTTATGTTCTTACTGATAAAGTAGATAACATAGGTCATACGATTTCTATTTTGACCTAGTACTGTTCCCATTGTTGTATCAGATGCATCTGTAGAGATGTGAAATGGTAAGCTCTGGTTTGGACCCTTCAATATTGGTGCTAATAGAAAAATATCTTTAAGAGTTTGGAAATCATATTGGCCGTTAGTATCCCAGAAAAATTCATCATCTTTCACAAGTAACTTAAACAAAGGCAAGGATATTTTACTAAAATTTTCAAAAAATCGACGATAATAGCCTGCATAGCTTAGAAAAATTCTAACATCTGTTTGATTTGATAGAATTTTCAATTTGAGAATAATTTATATGTTTGATGGATATACTTTTAACCCTGCAAGAGACACATGATGGACAAACACAATTCCTTTAGTTTGCATCATAAAACATTTTGCATCATTAACTGCTAGATTTGTTTCTAGGCATCTTATTAAAACTTTTTTTAGATTGGAAATGAAGTGATCAAATTTCTCTATGGAATTTGGATTGGAAATGAAGTGATTAAGTACATTTTCATCATCCTCTTATTTGAAATTTATATCTTGAGTAATACAACAAAAATAATGAATATTTTCTTCCTTATAGTCTGATTCTTCAAACCATTGTATTTGTTCTAGTTTATTTATAGATCTAGCAGGTGGATAAAGTGTCACTTTATTTCTTTCACTCCCTTTTGAAATAATCATATTTCTTGATATACAGCTAATGAGAGCATCAGTTGTAGCCAACCAAGGTCTTCCAAGTATAAGAGGGTGTCTCCTAAGTTAAATTTAGGTTGAAGAACTAAAAAATCTACAAAATACTCCCATGAATCCAAAGATACAATGATATCATCTACTACACCCTTTGGTTTTACCCAAGATCTGTCTACCATTTCCAATATTTTAGGTGTAGGTTGAAGATTACAAATATTCATATTTTGCATTGTTTCCATGGTCATTACATTAATAGTTGCACTGAAGTCAATTATAGTATTCCTAATAAAAATATTGTTGATTAATATGGTAACAATTGGTACCCTTAGATTAACATATTTATTTGTTGTGATATTTTTTTACATTAAACTAGCAAGTTTTCCAAAAACTTGCACTGTTGTTGAATCCTTTCTTTTTCTTCCTGATTTCTTAAGGCACAATTCCCTAATTGTTTTTGTATAGATTGGTATGTTCTTTATAGCCTATAATAAGGGAATATTAACACATATATTCTTTAATTCGTTTAAGAAATAATGCCTAAAAGAAGTTATATATTTTTCCAAGTACAACCTCTTTGGAAAATAAGGTGTTTTGGTTAATGGTGATTGATCCTTTTGAGTTTCAACTGACTTGTGTGCAATTGTAGTGTCATTTTTATTAGGAGTCTCATTTTTTTTCTTCTTCTTCTTCTACAACTATGGGGGATTATTTTTGAAGTGTTTTACCAAACCTTAAGTGGATATCATGTATAGAAACAATTGCACAAGTGGGAAGGGTTCCTTCTTCAACATTATAAGTAGGTATTTACACTTTATTATTAGGATTAGCCATAGGTTGTGATGGTAATTGGGTTGGTTTGGGTGGTGGTTGGTTATAAGGCAGTTGTAACTTATGTGGTTGAGTGATTTGTGGTTGAGGAGGTGTGGAATATGGTTGTTGGGATAATTGTGGATATTGAGTGGGTGGAATTTCTTGTTGTTGCGGGTATGGATTTTGTTGAAAAGGATAATATCATTGTTGAAATGGAAAATACTATTGTTGATAAGGTTATTGAAAATAAGATGGTTGATATGGCTTATATGATAGTTGAAGATTATAGGGAGGATTGTTTCCATAATCAAGTCCTCTCCAACTCTGTTGATAAGGTTATATTCTAGGTCTACTGAAGAGGCCATACCTACCAAGGAATATGAGAATTCCATATGTTTTGTACATAATTTGGATTAGAATATGAAGGAAATTGTTGAACATGCTCTTGAGACATACCTGGTGTGCATGGATACCATGGTCCTCTTGGTGCAACATAGTAAATAAATTCTATTGTTTTGATTTCACCTTTGAAAACTGATTTGATCTTGGCAATGATGGACAATTTTCCGTTGAATGATTTTCTGCAAAAATGCCACAAACTTGAATACTATCTAATGGACATTCTCTTGGTGGATGTTCTTTCCTACATTGAAGGAAAAATAATACTAAATATTAATTTTTTTCTTCTTGTTTCTTTTTATCATTCAATGTATCAATTTGAGAACCTAATGTACTCAAAATATCAGTTTTAAAATTTTCCAACAAATTGCCTAGTTCTGCCCTTGTTATACTCCCTATGGATGATTTGGTGACTTTCGAAAGAGCATCTCTTTGTTCTTTTCCAGCCTTATCTCTTCCCCCGGAGTGCATCCTGAACATTTCAACAATTTTCTCAAATGGTAAATTCGAAAGGTCACCAGATCCCATGAAATTAAGAATATCAATATATTCGTCACAAATGCCTTTTAAAAATATTGTACGAATAATATCAAAATTTAAATAACTATGTTTTGAATTTTGCAAATTGTACAAAAATCTCTCCAAGTTCTCATCTTCTTACTGAGCCATCCTAAATATGTCTTCCTTGAAATCTCATGGTCTGCAGTAAGCTTGATACTTCTTAAGGAAGCATTTCCTCATGGTATCCCAATGTCCAATAGTATTTTCTCCTAGCCCCATAAACCATTTTAAAGAAGTGTTCTTGAGAGTGGTAGGGAAAAAATGAAACTTGTGAGAATCATCAGTATAACCATAGTTACGACATAATATATCAAATTCAAACAAAAATGCATCAGGGCCTTTAGAGGCCATACCATGAAAGTTAGGAAGAATTGAAGGAGGGATTTTTTTCATCTTTAGCTCATTTCCAAATTTTGTAGGTACACCTAAGATGGGAAAATTGAAAGTGAACTATTCTTTCTCATCTCCTACATCCTTCAAACCTATTTCTCATTCTCATCTTCCTTATAGTATTATTTATCTTTCTCCACCTCTTGGAGCTCTTTCACCTTCTCCTTCTCCTCCCACACCTGGTATTCTTGGTATTCTCTATCTTTCTCCCCAAACTCTTGGTATTCTTCCTCCTCCAATATGAGATTCTTCATCATCCATATTATTGTCACAAAAGATCCAAAATTGATCAAATTGAGATTTTTTGGATCTTCAAATTGATCAACAATATCTTTTGTTTGTGTGTGCTTTGAGCTTTCTGCAAAAATTTGTTTCCCTATCCTTCTTAGTACCTTCCATAAATTTAGTAATGAGGGGTTTTATGGATGTTTTAATAGGTGGTTTGATAGATGATTTATTACATGGTTGTGAAGATGATAAAGTAGATGGCTTAGTAGGTGGTTTTGTGGGGGGTTTTGATTTTTCTAAGATTTTTTTATTTTCTGCAACAACTTATTTTTCTTTTTTAACAAACCTATCCTTACTATCTCTAGGTATAACTGATATATTCATGCAAATCATACATGAATAGGCCTTGTGAGGACTCACAAAAGTGGTTTCGCAGGTTCGTACCTCCCGTCTTACCTTCTTCACTCCTCCCATTCTTAAATCTGTGAAAAACAAAAAGATTTTTATAGAAGATTTAAAAACCAAATCCTTTAGTACCTCCCCAAATATGGAGCCAAAATTTTCAGCTTAATTTATTTGCATAAATAAGAAAATTTTCATGTCAATCCATGGTTGGTAAATTTGTGAGGCACAAACACTGTATGTGAGGGAACTAGCTTCAAAATAAAAAATAAAAAGGAAATCCAATCTTGAAAGAAATTATCAACTCCTACTTGAAATATAGAAAGTATAATATGGAAGAATCTTCAAAAATTTAAATCAAATCTAATTCTTTCAACCTTAGGTTGTCATAGTTCCACTAGTAGAAATTCAAGCTGCAAAGTGAAATATGCCATTGATTGTGATATCTTTGCAACAATACTCTGTCAACTAGTGAAGTTAAAAGTTTTGAAAGAATGTTATAACACACTTTCAAAATTAAAATACTTGAATTAAATCTAATTCCATCAACCTTAGGTTGTCACAACTCCACTAGTAGAAAATCAGGCCACAAAGTGAAGTATGCCATTGAGTGTGAGCTCTTTGCAATAGTACTCTATCAACTAGTGAAGTTAAAGGTTTTGAAGGAATGATTTAACACACATGAAAAATAAAAAGACTTGAATTAAATCTAATTCTTTCAACCTTAGGTTGTCACATTTCCACTGGTAGAAAATTAAGTTGCAAAGTTAAATATGCCACAATGATTGTGAGCTCTTTGCAACAATAATTCATCAACTAGTGAGGTTTTGAAAGAATGTTCTATGCAAGGACTTGAAATATAAATTTTAAACTATATAATTGTCACATAAACTACAAATTCAAATGGAAACTAAAATGGAATCTGAAATTTAAACATAAAGATTAAAGCGGTGTTGTATAAATAAAGGAAGAAAGCAAATTACCTACAGGAAAGAAGATGCAAAAATCAAACTTATACACAAAAATATACATAGTGACATGTACCCAGACAAGGGGGGCCTCTAGGCCTTGCTCTTGCATAGCAAAGAAAGAACACCAAATGGAAAATATCAAATCTTCTAAATTAATCGTGAAACTGGTTATAGTACTGAGTTTTCAAAGAGATCTCTTCTACCTTTTGAATTCCCCCAATAAGATTCAAAGTATAGCATATTTATACAATGAAACATGTAACAATAAGCCTAAAATTATTATCTGGAGTAATGGCATATCTAATCAGATCCTAAAACCACTGATTCAACCTTTATTTGATGAGGATCCCATGATTTTATGATAAAAATTGGGTTGCTAATTTTTCTGCTATAAAAATTATTGCTTGGTACCTGAGTTGACCATGCATTGACTGACACATTTTTGGCTTGTTTTTTCACATCCAGGAGGACATAAACCATGGCATGAAAGAAAGGAAAAAAACCCAAGTGTTTATTTTTCCCATCTTGGCCTGCATATATCTCGATGAACGACGAATTAGAAGAACTGAATTTTTCCTGTAAAAACTAATAAAATCTGAATTTAAACTATTTTAAAATGTTAATTTCAAACAATTAAAAAAAAAAATTACCTAATTATTACTTGGACGGTCTTTATTAGGCTAGTATAGATGGAAAATATGTAAAAATGGAGAGATTTAAGGTCAAAAGGGTGACAAGTCTAGAGGCTTATAACTAGAAAAACAAAGTACTGACATGGTGGTTGTTTTTCTTTACAGATACCTTATGGTTCTTCACATTAGGTTCTGTAGAATACACTTGTGTCAATGATCAATTGGTACTCCCTAAAAGAATCATGCTAGAATTGTGTACAAATAAGACAACAATTTCATAACATGTAGCTTTTTTTCGAGCACAATATCATGACACTAACTCAATGATATATATTTATTAATAATACACTATCTTGATGCATATGTTGCAACTATGACAAACATGATGCATGGAAATTTCTAGTGACACACTTATTATGTAATTTAAATGCAAGGTTATGTAGAAATGATGCAAGGGAAAAATAACATATTTTTTAATGTTTTGTGCATTGCAATAATGATGAAAACATGATGCAATAATTATGTAAATTCCCATAACAAAAACCCACTATGCACTAGAAAAAACAATTGGCCAAAGGAGAATGGGCTATAGTGATACTGCAACCCTATATTGTAATAGTGAGGTAATTAAGGAGTGAAAAGGTGATCTTTTCACCACCGAAATTTTTTTGAATAGAGAAATTGTTGGCGTATGTAGCTAGTGCTCCCCGTGAGTTTTGAGATATGGTTTAATAACCTCTCATGGATCCTAACTCTAGTGATTTTGGAAGATATTAACGCCCGCAGGTTTTTTTCTAGTAGCAATTGCAAATGGTATAAGAGCGATAGGTCTCAAGTTCGAAACTCCCCAGGTAATGTTTGGGGGGGGGGGTTGTTGGCGTATGTGGTCAGTGCTCCCCATGAGTTTCATGACATGGTTTAATAGCCTCTTGTGGATCCTTAATCTGGTGATTGTGATGGAGATTAATTCCTGTGGGTTTTGATATAATGACAATCAAAGTCCAAAAGTAATAACCCTCTAGAAAGCTTAACCATTTCTCCAAAGTATCTATGTCTATCTAGCCTTCAAATAAATGGATGTCAAAGTTAACTTGTAGCTTTAAGGAAATAACAACTCTAAAGTGACTTCTTGTTGGAGGTGCCTCCATCATCAATGGAAGTGATCGAAGGATCTGGGAAAAATTATCCATCATCTTGTTCTTTCATCACAAGAAGGCTTCTTTGAGTAACAACTTGATAGGATCTCCTAGTACGTCATGTTTACTTTCATCCACCATGGGAGGCCACTTGGGCTGGTAAGGGTGGTATTCAATTAGTTCAAGGTCTAACTCCCATTACCCTAATATTTTCAAGGGCATACATGGAAAAAAATTAAAGATTAGATCAATTGATAGCATTGATCTAAATTACATGGAGAATGAAATAAAGATAAAACTATAAATGGAATGACATAGATTTATTGTACAGGGTACAATAATACAATGAAACACAAATTCTATTAATGAATGAAATAGAAAAACATTGCAATATGCAAAGAAGTACAAACTTAATGGTATATTATCTCTAAAGAGTGATGTGTTGACTATGCTCATTTGCAAAAAGATGATTACAAGAATTCATGACTTCCTTTTTCGCATAAATTGTAAACCCCTAAGAGGAAAAAACCATAAAAATCCATAACCCTAACCCTAGGAGATGAGAAGAAAAAAGGAATGTAGGCACCAAGGAGCCTAATTGATACATCAAATTATCAGGGCCACAACTTTCACATACAAACTCTATTTGGAGAATTTCTTAGACTATTACAAAGCGTATTCCATGCTCTACGTGTTTGGAAAATCTTGCAATGAAAGATTGATAGGTTGTACCAATGACACAAGATGCATGGAAAATACAAAAATATGCACCAAAATTTTAGTAGCTGCAAAATTGTAGTAGCTCTGCTAAGATGTAGAACCATTCTGATTTAGTGGAAGAGGTGGGTAGCCACCAGTATCGACTTGGATTGACAACACCTTATTCTTGGAATGAGATCAATTGTGCATTGATTATAAGCATAAAGACTCTATCCTTTCACACATTAAATTATATTAGCACATGTGTTCCATTTTATCCCATATCGACCTATTAAGCATAGATATTTAATGGGGAAATAGGAGAAAGACATGCATATGCTACCAAAAGTTGTGAATATGGGGAATGCACACAAAGTAAAAAATAATGAAGTTGGCATGTTTTTCAGACAAAGGCAGAGTATGCATGTTTTTCATTGATGGCAAAGATCACAATCAGTAGCATAGCGACAATGATGGAATGGAAAGAAAAACAGTGTAAGCTGAGGAGGAGGAGCAACAATGATCGTTGGATCCCATTCAGAATTCCTGATGACCGTCAGATCTGAATTAAGACTGGAGGAGCACACCGAAGAGGAGAACAGATCTCAGGCGTCAGATCTGAGTGCGAATACTTGCCATTGTCAGATCCAAAAGAAGGAGAATGATCTTTAAGTACAAGATGAAGCGGGCTTAGAAAGTCCCGAAAGAAGGAGGATCGTTGATCCAATAAGGACATGTGGAAAACAGTTAGAGCACGATAAAGGTTTCGTTTTGGAGTTTTGCAGATTGGGAAATCCAAAGGAAAGAGGTTCTTTAACCCCTCAAAATTGCGATATGTGTAATCAAAATAACAATCCTAACCATTGGAGTCATAGGACACATGGAAAGCGATTGGAATTTCGCTGACTTGCACATTGGAGGAGTCAACGGAGCATGATGTGGGAACTCGCGATATGCGATATCCTGAAAAGATTCGAGCCATCGGATTGAGGGCTGATATGAACCCTTGGATTGAGTTATGTTGCGGAACATTGGATGTAGAGGACACATGGCGAGCGATTGGCATTTCAATGACTGAAAGGTCAAAGGAAGGAGGCTCCTAACCTCTCAAACTCGTGATATGAAAAATCATGATATAATCTCAGCCGTTGGATTGAAGACAAATCTGTGCCATTAGATCTAGGAGGTAGATCATGACAGACCACAACATCAAGGATAGGTGGCAACTTATGATAGCAAGGACACATGGCACGAGCATATAAGGACAAGTGTCAAATTGTTTTGGCTTTTCAGGTCACTAGAAATCATAATTCTGAGTGACACATGGCAGCCACTCGGCTCTTGACACATCATTGAGTGATGCAAGAATGCCATCACTTCATGAGTTCTTGTTTCAGGAGTTTCAGATTCAAAGTCCTGAAGGCTCAAGTACAGGGGCAAAGGAGAGCCGTCCGATCACTATGGATGGTGGACCGTTGATCTAGCTCCATTTTGGAGTTTCAGATACCGGGAGTTGGAGGAGTCAAATACACTCATGGAAAGAATGTCGAAATGCGAAATCGCGAAGCACCTTTTGGCGCAGCCTGTGGTCACCATCGGTGGTCATGTGAGGGGAAAGAGCTAGCAGAGATAAGATCCTTTTCGGTGATCGCAACATGAAGATTCAAGACTCTTCACCACAAGATTCCTAAAGTCATGAATCACAAAGTTCTCGTTTGGTTAGCGAGTGGTCACAGCATGTGGTTACATGGTCATGAGAAGGGAAGGAGCCAGTCTAACTAAGCTCCTTTTCCGAGTTTCGGGGATCGCAACTTGGAGTGTCGATACCCTTTGAAACAGGATTGGCGAAATGAAAAATGTGAAATACATTTTGATTAGGCCCGTGGTCACAGCCCGTGGGCATATGGAATAAGTGCAAGACCCAACACTTGTAATTCAATGGTGCAGGTTAATCAGGAATATGATCGAAAGGTCATTATTTATTTTCATGATTAATAAGCTTAGTTACGATTCAGTTCTTGATCAGTTGGTGATTCAGTTGCTGAGATGTTTTTGTATTTGCCCAAGGAGATTCGAGGTGTAACTGATGAGGCTGGTGTGTATAAAAGGAGAGATGGAACGACTGTGTAATGTTGGTTGTTCTAACTGAAACAATGAGATGAACTGTAAGAAGGGTAAAATGACATAATGCAGATCATCAGATAAAACTCAGATATGAGTAATGGTCATCGAACAGACAGAAGAAAGAGCAGAATAGAAAAATAACATGAAGCAAGAGAAGAACAATAGAATAGCATGAAGCAAAGCATAACTATAGAACAATTTTTGAACCAAAGAAGAAATGCAGAACAATGAAGAAGGGGTAAGAATTGAAATACCTGTATTGTTTGTTTGTCAATCATTTATTCATAATCAGGGAGGAAGGGTGGTGCTAGGGAGGACTGTGGTCCTCTGATATTCAAGTTGGTGCTTGAATATTGGAAGTTGTATCTTTCATCTAGTTGTGGCTAAAAAATAGGGTGGCAAGGTGGTGCTTGGGAAAACACAGTGTTTTTTGTATACAAGTTGGTGCTTGTATAAATCCAGTTGGTGCTGGAATATTTAGGGAGTTGGTGCTTCCTTCTAGTGGGTGCTAGAGAAACCAGAGAGTTGGTTCTCTCAACAAGTTGGAGCTTGTAAAACAGAGGTAGTAGCCTCACTTTGAGTTGGTGCTCAAACATAGATGATGTACAAAACTTAAAAGACGACCTATCATTTCGAACAAGAAGAGGTTTTCTCCCTATGGGTTTCCTTGTGAAAATATGTCTCTGTGTATATCTTATGTGTGATTGATGTTCATTATTTATGTTGTCCATATGATGTATAATATTGATGGTCACTTGATGAAATATTAAAAATGGTTTAATAGACTTAAAATTGTTTAAGCACAGTAACAACTGATTCACCCCCCCCTCTCAGTTGTCTTAGTAATTTCAGCAATTGGTATTAGAGTGGGTTCATTTTATTTAAAGGTAGATCTGTAAGATTAAACATGACAAGTCGTGAAAGGACTTCAACCACTAAGCCTCCTCTGTTTGATGGAACAAATTTTTCCTTCTGGAAGGTTAGAATGAGAACATATTTAATGGCCTTAGGTGCTGATGTTTGGGATGTAGTAGAGACTGGATATACAAAGTCTGTTGTGCTAGCTTCCAAGGATGATAAGTTAGAGTTTAGATTTAATTCTAAGGGAATGAATGCTATCTTGAATGGACTTGTTGAAGCTGAGTTTGTAAAGTTGATGCATCTTGAAACTACCAAAGCAATGCGGGATAAACTTATTAGCAGTTATGAAGGAAATGAGAAAGTAAAAGATGCCAAACTTCAAACACATAGATTGAAATTTGAACAACTAAAGATAAATGAATATGAAACAATTAGGAAGTATTTTTTAAGAGTTGAAGAACTTGTGAATGCCATGAAGGGTCTTGGTGAGAAGATTGAAGAACCATTTCTAGTTCAGAAGATTTTAAGATCTTTGCTTGATAAATTTAATCCAAAAGTCTCTGCAATAGAAGAAATAAATGATCTTAAAACTCTATCTATTGATAAAATCCTAGGAAATCTAATTGCATACGAAATGAGAATCAACAAAGATAAATCCATTACTAGAGAAGCATCTTTTAAAGCAGACAAGAATACTGATTCAGAATTAGATGATATTGAGGAAAAATTTGTGAGAAGGTTAAAGAAAGGATCAGGAAAATATCAAGGCAAGCTTCCCTTCAAATGTTTTAACTGTGGTAAGATAGGTCATTTTTCATCGAAGTGTCCTCACCAGAAAAAGGACCAGAAATCTAATGATGAAAAGAAATACACATTTAAGAAATATAGTAAAAACAAAAGTTTGTGTGCAAACAATGACAACTCCTCAAAAGACATAGATAGTGATTCATCATGTGAAGACAAAGTGAATGATTTTATGCTTATGGCTATGGGAGATATTTATGATGAACAAACAAGAGGTGAAATGGATGATGAAGAAGCTCTGGTAGATATGGAAGGTGAATTAATCAGTGATTTGGAAGAAATTGACAGACTCGTATTTAAGAAGAGAAAACAAAAACAATTGTTGATGCAATTTAAAATGAATGATAAAAAAACTGATGAAGACTTTGCTCTACTAAAATTTGAGTTGGAAGAGGCAAATAAAATAAAGGACATTCTAAAACAATAGTTATCAGAGAAGAAAGCGAGGTGTGAAGCCTTAGAAGAAGAGATAGTAAAAAAAAAAAAAATGGAGAAGTTTAAGGCATTGTATCACCAAAATCTGTCAAGTATTAAAGCTTCAGAAGGATTATCCTCCATTCTAAATCAACAAAGGAATCCAAAGTTGAAAGTTGTCTTGGGATATGAAGAAGGATCAAGTATTGATCTTCCAAGTAATACAGAACCCATCAAGTTTGTCAAATCTACAATCATTGACAACAACCACTCTGTAGAAACAAAGAAACAAAATAAATCACCAAGAAGGAATGAAAGAAAAAATACTAGAACCGAATCTATAGATTAGAGAAATTATCGGCATGAAAGAAATCGACCTGCTCAAAGAAGACAAAATTTTTCTAGGTATAAAGGATTTTTCTATGGATATTGTTTCCTCTGTTCTAATTTTGGTCACAAAGCTATAACTTGTTCTTTAAGACTTAGAGATGGGCAATCAAGATAATCAAGGAGTAATTATCTACCACAACAAAGATTGAGACAGCCAAGTAACAAACAACCACATACTAAAAATCATGTGATAGCTGGGAAAAGGACGTAGGTTAAGTACAACAACAATTATGAGCATAACAATCACTATGATTTGATATTTAGTGAACCAGAATGTTACATCTACCATAATTATGGACATAAAGATGTAGATTTTCGTTTAAAGAACTATAAGCCAGATCTAACTCCTACTACGGAAAATTTCAAGGTTTGGAAGAAGAAAGAAGATGATCAATGTGGATTAGTGTTATTAGCCCAAAGACAAAATAATCCTTGGTATATTGATAGTGGATGTTCCAAACATATGACTGAAGACAAAAGTAAGTTTCTAACTCTAAGTGAAAACAAATTAGGGAATGCAACTTTTGGAAATGATGCACCAGGAAAAATAAAAGGTAAAGGAATGGTAAGTCTGAGTAATGGAAAAGGAAAAGCTCAAGACATGTTATTTGTAGATGGTCTGAAACATAATCTTCTTAGTGTCAGTCAAGTCTGTGACCGAGGATGTGAGGTTGGTTTTACTTCTAAAGATTGTAAAATAAAGTCTGTGAATTCAGGACAGCTGGTTGCAAAAGGGATAAGAACAAAAAACAATGTCTATGTGTTAAAAGAAGAAAAAGAAGAATGTCACTTAAGAAAGTATGATGAAAGTTGGCTATGGCATAGAAGACTTGGACATCTAAATATTGATTATATAATCAAGCTTAGAAAAAATGGGGCAGTAAAGGATCTTCCAAAGATATCAAAGCCATATGATTCTGTTTGTAAACCTTGTCAAATAGGAAAGCTTACATGGATACAGTTCAAATCTAAAATCTTCCCTTCAACAGAAAAACCTCTTCAGTTAGTTCATATGGATTTATGTGGACCTTCAAGGAAACACGATATAGGAAAAGAAAACTATTTTATGTTGATTATTGATGATTATTCTAGACTAACATGGGTTTCCTTTTTGAAGGAAAAATCTGAAGCATTTGAAAACTTCAAAGTGTTTAAGGCTCTAACTGAGAATCAAACAGAAAAAAGATTGAAGGCAATAAGGTCTGATAGAGGAGGAGAGTTTAGCTCATGGAACTTCAAAGAGTTTTGTGATAAAAATGGGATCAAGAGAGAGTACACAATCCCAAGAACTCCACAACAAAATGGAGTTGTTGAGAGGTAGAACAGATCGGTACAGCAAATGGCAAGATCAATGATGGATGAAAGGAATATATCTCAGACATATTGGGTGGAATAAATCCATACAACTATTCACATTCTTAACAAAGCTCATATCATACCACACAGTGACAAGACTCCTTATGAACTATGGTTTGGAAGACCTGCCTCAATCAAGCATTTTAAAGTCTTTGAGAGTAAATGTTATATCAATAATAATAATGAAAATATTGACAAATATGATGACAGGGCTGATAAAGGTATATTATTAGGTTATGTTACAAACAATAAAGGATATAGATGCTACAATAAGAGGCTGTATAAATAGGTTGATTGTATCGACATAAAATTTGATGAATTAATCTTAGTATGAAATGTAAGCAATGTTGAACCAAGAAAAGAAGATATAGTTGAAGACAAAGATGAACAGGTCCAAGGATCAGAAAGAGAAGAATCTGAATTAGATGAAGATACGAATACTCTGACTGACACAAATCAACAAAAAGAAGAAAAATCACCTCTTAGAATTGTTAGAAAGAATCATCTTGAAAATCAGATAATTGGAGATATAAATAAAGGAGTTCAAACAAGAAGAAAATTGATTAAAGACTCAGAACATTCTCATGTTGCATTTTTATCCATGAATGAACCTAAATTTTTTGATGAAGCCAACCAACATGATGATTGGATTAGATATACGAATGAAGAGCTTGATCAGATTGAGAAAAAAAATACTTGGGAGCTTGTCCCTAGGCCTGAAGATAAGAATGTAATAGGTTCCAAATGGGTGTTCAATAATAAAATGAATGAAAAAGGACAAGTTGTTAGAAATAAATCCAGATTGGTCTGTAAAGGGTATGCACAAATTGAAGGCCAAGACTTTGATGAAATTTTTGCACCAGTGGCAAGATTGGAAGCCATCGGAATGTTTCTTGCATATTCATGTCATAAGAACTTTAAAGTTTATCAGATGGATGTTAAGTCAACATTTCTTAATGGAGATCTAGAGGAAGAAGTATATATGAAGCAACCTGAAGGATTCTCATTGACAGATAATCTTGATTATGTTTGCAAGCTGAAGAATGCCTTATATGGACTGAAAGAAACACCACGAGCTTGGTATTATAGACTAGATAAATTTTTACAAGACAAAGGGTTCAAGAAAGGCACTGTTGACAACAATCTCTATATTAAGTCTGAAGGTGATAATTTACTATTTGTTTTGGTTTATGTATATGATATTATTTTTGGTTGTACTAATGAAACCTCTATATAGTGGTTTTCTAACTCTATGCAAACAGAGTTTGAGATGTCCATGATAGGAGAACTGTCATACTTTCTCGGTTTACAATTAAATCAAAGTTCTGCAGGAATATTTATCTCTCAAGAAAAATATTTGAAAGAGATGTTGAATAAATTTCAGATGGAGGATTCCTCTCCTGTTAGCACACCTATGGTGGTTGGTTTCAAGCTCAGTAAATATGATGTTTCACCTGATGTTGATCAAAGGACATATCACTCTATGATAGGCAGTCTTTTGTACATCACAACATCTCGTCCTGATATAATGCAAGATGTTGGAATGTTAGGTCATTGTGAATCTACTCCTAAACAAAGTCATTTGGTAGCTATCACAAGGATATTCAAATACTTGAAGGGAATAATGACTTATGGTCTGTGGTATCCCAGAAATAAAAAATTTCAGTTAACTGCTTATTCAGTTGCAGATTGGGAAAATTGTGTGGATGAGAGAAAGAGCACCAGTGGAGGTGCATTCTTCCTGGGTGACTCGTTGGTAGCATGGATTAGTAAGAAGAAGAGATCTATTTACTTATCAACTACAGAGGCAGAGTACATTGTTGTTGCTACTTCCTACACTCAGATTTTATGGATGATTCAAACTCTTACATATTTGAAGGTAAATTATACTGATCCAATTGCAATTCACTGTGATAACACTAGTGTTATTAGTGTCTCCAAGAATCTCGTTCTTCATTCCAAGACTAAGCATATCCCAATAAAATACCATTTTCTCAGAGAACAAGTTACAAACAGAGTCATTCAACTGAATTATATTCCTTCCACAGAATAGATAGCTGATATCTTTACTAAACCGTTAGCAGTGACCCCTTTTGGATATCTTCATCAAAAGTTGGGGGTTATAACTTATTTCATCTAATCTGTTCACCTGGTCAGGGGGAGTACTTATTGAATATCTGTTATATTTCTAAGCTGCTCATAGTTGACAGGGGGAGCATGTTTCTTCTTTGACATTGATGCCAAAGGGGGAGATTATTGACATGTTTTTTAGACAAAGGCAGAGTATGCGTGTTTGTCATTGATGGAAAAGAACATGATCAACAACACAACGACAATGGTGGAATGACAAGATCAATAGTGTAAGATCAGGAGGAGGAGCAACAATGATCGTTGGATCCCATTCAGAATTCCCGATGATCGTCAGATCCAAATTAAGACTGGAGGAGCACACAAAAGAGGAGAACAGATCTCAAGCATAAGATCTAAGTGTGAAGATTGACCATTGTCGGATCCAGAAGAAGGAGAACGATATTTAAGTACAATATGAAGTGGCCTTAGAAATTCCCGAAAGCGGGAGGACCGTTGATCCAAGAAGGACACGTGGAAAACAGTTAGAGCGTGACAAAGGTTTCGTTTCAGAGTTTCACAGATTGGGAAATCCAAAGGAAAGAGGTTCTCTAACCCCTCGAACTCGCGATAACAATCTTGATCGTTGGAGTCATAGGACACGTGGCAAGTGATTGGAATTTTACTGACTTTCACATTGGAGGAGTCAACGGAGCATGGTGTGGGAACTCGCGATATGCGATATCCCGAAATGATCTGAGCCATCGGATTGAGGGTTGATATGAACCCTTGGATCAAGGTATGTTGTGGAATGTTGGATGCAGAGGACACATGGCGAGCGATTGGCATTTCACTGACTGAAAGGTCAAAGGAAACTCCTAACCTCTCGAACTTGCGATATGTGAAATCACGATATAATATCGGTCGTTGGATTGAAGACAAATTTGGGCCATCAGATCTAGGAGGTAGATCATGACAGACCACGTCAATGAGGATAGGTGGAAACTTACGACAACAAGGACATGTGGCATGACCATATAAGGACAAGTGTCAAATTGTTTCATCTTTTCAGGCCACTGGAAATCATAATTCTGAGTGACACGTGGTAGCCACTTGGCTCTTGACACGTCATTGAGTGACGCAAGAATGACGTCACTTCATGAGTTCTTGTTTCGGGAGTTTCATCTTCAAATTCCCGAAGGCTCAAGTACCAGGGAATAGGAGAGTCGTCCGATCACCATGGATGGTGGACCATTGATCTGGCTCTATTTCAGAGTTTCAAATACCAGGAGTTGGAGGAGTCAAAGACACTCACGGAAAAGAATGTCGAAATGCAAAATCGCGAAGAACATTTTGGTCCATCTTGTGGTCACTGTCAGTGGTCACGTGAGGGGAAAGAGCTAGCGGAGCTAAGATCCTTTTCGGCGATCGCAACATGAAGAGTCGAGTCTCTTCACCACAGTATTCCCAAAGTCGTGAATTGTGAAGTGCTCATTTGGTTAGCGAGTGGTCACAACATGTGGTTGCATGGTCACGAGAAGGGAAGGAGCCAGTCCAACTAAGCTCCTTTTCAGAGTTTCGGGGATCACAACTTGGAGTGTGGAGACCCTTCAACACAGGATTACTGAAATGAAAAATGTGAAATGCATTTTGATTAGGCCCGTGGTCACAACCAGTGGGAATATGGAATAAGTGCGAGACCCAACACTTGTAATTAAACGGTGCAGGTTAATCAGAAATATGATCGAAGGGTCCTTGTTTATTTTCATGATTAAAAAGCTCAATTATGATTCAGTTAGAAAATCAAATCATGGTTCTTGATCGGTTGGGGATTCAGTTGCTGAGACGTTTTTGTATTTTCCCAAGGAGATTCGAGGTGTAACTGATGAGGCTAGTGTGTATAAAAGGAGAGATGCAGTGACTGTGTAATGTTGGTTGTTCTAACCAAAACAATGAGATGAACTGTAAGAAGGGTAAAATGACAGAATGTAGAGCATGAGATCAAACTCAGAGATGAGTAATAGTCACCAAGCAGACAGAAGCAAGAGAAGAATAGAAGAATAGCATGAAGAAAGAGAAGAATAGTAGAATAGCATGAAGCAGAGAAGAACTACAGAATAGTTTTTGAACCAGAGAAGAATTGAAGAATAGTGAAGAAGGGGTAAGAATTGAAATACCTGTATTATTTGTTTGTCAATCATTTATTCATAATCAGGGAGGAAGGGTGGTTCTAGGGAGGAATTTGGTCCTCTGATATTCAAGTTGGTTCTTGAATATTGGAAGTTGTATCTTCCATCTAGTTGTGGCTAGAAAACAAGGTGGCAGGGTGGTGCTCAGGAAAACACATATTTTTCTGTATACAAGTTGGTGCTGGAATATTTAGGGAGTTGGTGCTTCCTTCTAGTGGGTTCTAGAGAAACCAGAGAGTTGGTTCTCTCAACAAGTTGGATCTTGTAAAATAGAGGTAGTAGCCTCACTTTGAGTTGGTGCTCAAACATAGATGATGTACAGAACTTAAAATACTACCTATCATTTCGAAGAAGAAGAGGTTTTCTACCTTTATGGGTTTCCTCGTGAAAATCTATCTCTGTGTATATCTTATGTGTGATTGATGCTCATTATTTATGTTGTCCATATGATGTATAATATTGATGGTCACTTGATGAAATATTAAAAATGGTTTAATAGACTTAAAATTGTTTAAGGAAAGTAACAACTGATTCACCCCCCCTCTCAGTTGTCTTAGTAATTTCAACACTGCACAATCATCCAATAGGAACACAAGATTGAATGATGATACAATTGTCATGGAAAAGGTTTTTGAATATAATGTTTCCCAAGGACATGTTAATCTCTAGTTTATATGGGGAAATTCCCCCTAAACTGGGTCGAAGGAATAGGTAGAGCGATAACTCCCTTAAAATACTGACTTATCTCTAATCTACCCCAAAACAATCTAGACTAAGTGATAAGAGAAAGATATAAGAGAAGGTTGAGAAGTGAATCTTGAATCCTTACGGTTGATGTATACCTCTTCCACTTACTGTTGCCTCTTAGATCACAAATATCCTCCCAAAGTCGACCTGCAAAGGGTTAAGAATACAACACAACAACATATACAATATATGGCGATCACTTGAAATCCTAAATATAAATTTAAATGACCAAATAGACAAGAACATGTACACATAGGGTTTTTGGACAAAGATAATCTATTTTATTCATATACAAGATGAAAGGTTACAACATTTTCTTGCGGACACCGCCCTACGAACCAAGTCTGGGATCCTCTTTCATGGCTCCAAGTGCACCAATCCCACATAGAATTCTCACAACCAACATGCCATCAAGGGAATAAGGAAGGGTTGCATAGGGAGAATGCTTGGAGGGGAAAGTTGAGGCTAAAACTCAGAGCAAGATGCAAAAATTGGGAAATGAGAGGGAAAAGATTTTGGAAGAGTTTTCTTATTCTCTTGTTCATATGTCTAAATTACTCCCCTATACCTCTTTTTATATGAGAAAAATATGGTTATTCAGTTTGGGGATGGGATACAAGGGGTAAAATGGTTATAAAACCCTTCATAGCCTGTAAACTCCACCGGATTCCGCACAATTTTATTTTTTTTGCAACTTTTGGTGGTAAACGCGGGCTACTTAGAATGAAGCAAGCGTATGTATGCAAGCTAACTAGTATGCAACATGCATGTGTATGCAGGCTAATAGTGAAACATGACACATACATTATCCAAAAAATGGTTTTTAGAAGGAAACCTTAGCAGTTTGTTTGGAAAAGTATGCAAATGGATGGGCCATTTTCTTGGATGCATAGATGTGGCACTTTTGGACTATAACATCGGTGTAATAACTAGGAAATACAACTACATATCCAATTTAAAGAAATACATTGTTCAATAAAAATAGTAAGTTGCATCACTTTCACACTTCCTGGGAAGTGGAATATATGATCACGACGTATTAAATGAGTGGTAAGTGTTGCAATTACAAGTCCAATTTAAAGAATAACTATATTCAACAAAAATGAGTTAATTGTTTCAATAGCCTACTTATGGAGAAGTGTAATATATAAAAATTTCTAGGTATTAAATGAGATTTGAAATGGTTTTGAATGCATTATTATTTTTGTTGATTACACATAATTCACCAACTCTACTCTCTTGAAAAATAAGAAAAATAAATAATTATAAAATTTAGAATATAAACATAAACATTTTTAGTGATTATGATCATCGTTACCATCTACTAAGACTAACTTTGGCCTATTAGACCTTAAGAAAAATGGTTGAGGAATTAATTGGTTTACTTTAAAATTTAATTTCTATGCTTGATATGATTAGAGAGAAACTTACCTAAATCTTTGTAGTTTTGATGAGTTAACAAGTTAGGAAGGTAATTATTGTTACATATATATTGAAATTGAGATATACTATGAGCATACATTGGATATTATAAGGGAAATTATTTTTCATCCTCCAACTTCTTAGTATCATGGAGATGACAAATTATTTCATCCCATGATGTTTTAAACACTTGATTTCACTATGTAGTTCATGAGAGTTTGTTCTTATTTTAGCAATGCTTATTTTCTTGTTTAAGTTAGCTATAATAGAAAGATACTTTTGATCTTCTATATTGGGGTTAATGGTATTAGGATATTTAGGCATAGTTGTAGATTTTAACCTTGTACAATAAATTACTGCAAATGGATTCTTGAAAAAAAAAGAAAATATACAATGGCACGCGCACACACACGCATTACACAAATTTTTTACCTTGGAAACCCAAACCAAGAAAACCAACAACCTGTTTAGAGCCACGCCTCTAATATTATATTCATCATGTCTTCATTGTTTATATATATATATATGATCCTGCAACATCCAAAACACCTAATACATTGACCCATATTAGTCAACAATTGTAATTCCTTAATCGGAATTAGAAAACCACCAACAAAAACTATGTGCCAAAAAACTACTAAAACCATATTCAAAAAAGGTCAAAAAACAATTGGGGGCATTGCCCCCAAACCCTCGTGCAAGGGGGATCTCGTCCCCTGCAACCCTCCCATGTGCCTGGTGCAACGCGCACACTAGGTATAATCATGCAAAGAATATAAAACATACCCAACATTATCCCACTTGTTTTAATTGCATACAGGGGGTTATAGGGTTACATAGTCAACAATCCAAGGAAGCAATGCTCATAGATCCTCTACACCAAGAGAACTTCTTAGTACACAGATTTTGTTAATCAATCTGCTAAATTATTCAAAGTGTCCACCTTCATCAACATCACATTCTTTTCTTCAACCATGTCTCTCACAAAGTGATAATGAACATCAATATGCTTTGTCTTTGAATGATAATTTGGATTCTTCGCCAGGAAGACTGCACTTTGATTGTCACAATATATCTTTACATTTTGTTGTACCAACCAAATACCTAAACACAATATATGTAACGATACTACTTCTTTGCTTTCATGAGTGGTTTCCATGTATTCAACTTATGTAGTTCAGAGTGCCACTACAAACTGTCTTTTTCTCATCCAATTGATTTCTCTTCCAAATAGGTTAAACACATACCCACTTGTAGATCTTATGTGATATAGATCTCTAGATTAGTCTAAATCAACAAACCCATGTATGTCCAACACTCTTTCCAATCCTAATATTCCTTGGTAGCACAATCCGTAACTAGTAGTGCCACCAAATGTCTGAAAACCCTCTTTATTGTTGTCCAATGATCCTTCCCTGGTTTTGACATATACTTTCTCAAAAATACCACTGGATGTGCAATGTCTAATCTAGTAGAAACCATTGCATACATCAAAATACCAACGAAACTAGCATACAAAACATGGGACATGTCCTATTCCTCTTCCTGTGTCTTGGTACACTTATCCAAAAATAACTTTGCACCTATAGGAATAGGGACCCTCACTAGTTTACATTCTTTCATATTAAACCTCTGCAATATTGTATCGACATATTTCCTCTGATTTAACCAAAGTTTCCTATCTTCCCAATATCGTTTAATTCCCATGCCCAAAACGAAATTTGCAGCACCAAGATCCTTCATATCAAACTTAGAAGACAATTGAGTTTTCACGTCCTGGATAATATCTTTGTCATTTCCTATCAACAACATATCATCAACATACAAGACCAAATAAATGACATAACCACCGATAAATTTGAAATACACATAATGATCCACTCTTCTCCTTGTGAATCCAAGTCCCAACATAAAAGTATCAAATTTTTTATACCACATCCTTAGTGATTTCTTTAACCCATGCAAACACTTTTTTATCCTGCATACTAGTTCTTTCTTTCCCTTCACAGTAAATCCTTCAGGTTGCTTCATGTAGATTTCTTCTTCCAGATCCCTATGTAAGATTGATTTATTTACATCCATATATTCTAATTCAAAATCAAACACAAAAACAAAAGGACAAAATAAATCTAATAGAAGTGAATTTGGCAACAAGAGAAAAAATTTCACCAAAGTCAATTCCCTAGACTACCTGGGAATAACATTTTTCTACTAAACAAGATTTGCATTTCTCCACTATCCCTTTTTCATTCAACTTCTTCTTGAACACCCATTTTCTGCCATTGGTATTTCTTCCAATGGGAAAATCTAATAGATCCCAAACCTCATTCTTATCCAAGGATTCCATTTCTTCAACCATGGCATTTTTCTAGAGTTTTACATCCTTTGAATCCACTACCTACCTAATAGTTCTAGGATCATCATCAATAATAGACAAAGAAAATTTTGAATGGAAATCAGGTGGATTATAACTTTTTGTTTTCCTTCTTTCCCGAACCGATCTCCTCAATACTGGAGTATGAGGATCTTCTTATTATTATTCAAGTTCTTCTGTAGAGTCTAATTCATCATCCTTCAACTCAAACTTTATTTTATCTAGTTCTTCCTCCTTTGGTAGGACTTCCTATTTGACATCATATTTTATTTCTCTAAATACCACATCTTGATTATACACTACCTTCTTAGTTTCTGGGTTCCAAAGATTATAACCTTTCAAACCATCTTTATACCCAATAAAGATACACTTTTCATCCTTTTTATCTAGCTTACTCATGTTTTCCTTTGGAATGTAAAGATAGACATCACAACCAACTACCCTTAGATGTGTGAGAGATGGTTTCTTTCCAATCCATACCTCATGTAGAGTATTTTCATCTAGTGTTGATGAGGGTGATCGATTGACCAAGTAATATGAAATACCCACTGCCTCTGCCCATAATTCTTGTCCTAAACCGACACCACCGAGAATGCACCTTGATTTGTCCATCATCGTCCTATTCATCATTTATACAATTCCATTCTTCTGAGGTGTATATGGAGTATTCTTCTACTTTTCTATACTCCACTTCTTACAAAATTCTCCAAATTCATTTTTTCATAATTCTCCACCATTATCCATCCTCAACAACTTAATTATTTTCTCTGTTTGATTCTTCAAAAGAGCCTTAAACTCTTTAAACTTATCAAATACTTTAGATTTATTCATGAGGAAATATATCCATGTATTCCTAGAGAATTCATATATAAATGAGAATTGACACAAATCCAAACACATCATTGTGCACCAATTGTAAAATTCCTTCTACCCTCATTGCACCAGAGGGGAATCTTACCCAATTATGCTTCCCATATATGCAATGTTCACAGAAATAAAAAACTAAAGAGAAGTTATAAATAAATTCAACCATACCTTTACCATGTAGTAGTCGAAGGCCCTTCTCTCTGATATGCTCTAGTCTTTGATGCCACAACATAGCCTTTTCTCTATAGACTATAGGATTTTTTTCTTCTTCAGCTCCAATCTTCAGAATAATGGAAATATTTCACCCATAACTAATATTTATTCCTTGCATCTTATATAGAGTTTCACACCGAACTTCATTCAACAACACCATAGCTCCTCAAACTATCCTGCATGTTTCTTTCTCAAACACCGTTTTTATCCCTGCATCGTCCATTTTTGCTTACAAAAATCAAATTTTTGACCAATCCTGGGATATGTAGAAAACTAGGGAGCTTTCTAATCCTTCCATCAATGAGCTTCAATTTGACCTTTCCTCGTTCTATGATTTTGGCCATCGAGTCATCACCTAGGAAAACATCACCTCCATCATACCTTTCATATTCACAAAACCACTCTCGGAGAGGAGTCATATGAAGGGATGCACTTGAGTTAAAAAAACATGCATTATGATATGCATGTGTTATTGAAGAAGTAATGCTTTTGAAGCGGGGGCCTCTACCTAACGGACGGTTTCGGCCTAGCGAAGTATTGGTTGTATGGAAAAGGGGGTCCCTCTGAGACAATGTGATTGGCGATGATGATACACTATGGCTATTGGCTGACCGAATAGCAATGGGACCTCCTGGGCACTCACTTACTTAATGAAGGTCTGCATCATATATAGTGATGAGATTAGAAATTACAGTATAAGCATACACATATCCTCCTTCTTCTATAGAGGTTTTTGGTTCTGTAGAAAGGGCATCTTCATATCCCTTTCCTCTCTCAAAACTTTTATATCTACATTGCTTCTTATAGTTCCCTTGTTTTCCACATCTCCAGCATACCTTTAAAAATTTTCTGGGATATTTAGATATTCCCTTAGGTTTAGATCTCCCACTTGAGGACTTAGATCTATTTATTTCATGGGAGCTTCCTCCTAAAAATAATGAATTTGTGCTATGTTCTTCCATGTTCTTCCACCTCATCTTCTCTGACAACAAGGATGGGACCACATCATCAAAACTTAAATTAGTTGTATTACTACCTATGGCCTCAACCTAACTATCGCATGAGTATGGTAAAGAGAACAATAAATTGAAACACTTATCTTCAATAGAAATGTTAATATCAACACATAATAGCTTACTTACCATAGTATTGAAGGCGTTCATATGCTTTGTCAACAAGTCTCCATCTTTCATCCTTAGGTTATACAACTTCTTCCACATGAAAAATTTGTTTACCAAGGAATTTGAATTATACAAAGCCACTAACTTATCCCATAATACCTTGGTTGTAGCTTCCCCTGAGACATTCATTAATACTGAATCTGAGAAGCACAGTTGGATTATGCTCTTCGCCTTCTGATTCAACTTTTTCTAGAATTTTGTTAACATTCATGTAGGTGCAGTACCTAGATCCACACCAATACATTGATATTTTTCCACCAACAGATATTCCATCTTGGGATTCCAAAGCTCAAAACATTACCCATTAAATTTCTCAATCTCTATTTTTGAACTGCTCACGATTTCTTTTCACCTGAATAATCAATATCGTAGATCTACCACTGTAACTAGGTTTACCACATACCCGATCCAAAACCCCTGACCACAAAGGCACTCCCCTAAAGCCAATAATTGATCTAATAC
>JZKD02S2341079.1:403054-421157 GCA_000966675.3 Picea glauca
CAATGATTAAATAAAAATTCAACTTTACAGATAAATCAGTTCATACCAATTTTACTTTGTTCTATAAATCTTGTCTTCTGCTGCTTGCCTTATCATTCTGCTCTGCTTCAGCTCTGCCCTTATCATTCTGCTCGGCTTCATCTCTACTCTATCGTTCTGCTCTGCTTCAGATATTCATTTCATTTCATTCTGCATATTAATTAAACTTGTTCCTCAACCCCTTCTCCTTTCTCCTTTCTCACTATTTCATTCCTTTTTCCCTACAGAACGACCAACCCAATTCAGTCTCGCTCATTTTCTTTTATACACCCTTCCTTGACGATTCCACTTCCCCTTCAAATAGGTAATACAAGGACATCTGTCTTGGTAACTGAAACGCCAACCGATTTGTCATTATCAGTCCATTTCTCTTAACTGATTCATAACTGAAGWGTTAATGTGTGAGGAAGAACAACAACCCTCCGATCAATACTTGATCCAACGGTCCAGATCTAATCGGGATTTCACTCATCGCGATTTCGGCATTTGCGATGTCAAAATTCACAAGTCCTCTGGACTCGTGATTCTCCGATTCCCGATGGCTCCTTTCATACGCTAACCCTCCTGAGCTTAGCTCTCGGTCAACGTGACCTTCACTCCGTGACCACAACCTTATGTCTCTCTATCGAGGTTTCGGCGTTCTTCATGTTCACTATTCTTTTCACTTATAAATCCCGATATCGGTCAAATTAACGATCCAGGTGCAATCTTGACTCAACGACTATGATTGTGTCGTGATATCACATATCACGATTTTGCAATTCATGTTGCAATCCTTACCATATCCCGATTCACGAAACTTCGGCATGGTCTAAAATCAACGGTCTAGATCATAGCCTGATCTGATGGCTCAGATTGTATCGCGATTTCGCATATCGCGAAATCGGCACTCATGAGGTCAAGTGACTTTGTCACTTCAAAGTTCCGATCCCCGATGTCGGTGTGCCCCTTTCCACGCACTAGCCCTGCTGGCTATAGGCCTCGGCCGATATGACCGTCAACACATGACCTCGGTCAAATCTCTCATCGGGGATTCGACATTTTCGATGTCATCATGCACATGCCTATAGAATTCCTGATCCCCAATTCTCCGATGAAGGAAATCAACGGTCCAGATCTCATTCTTATCCAATGGCTGTGATTACATCGCGAAATTGCATATCGCGATTTCGAAGTTCTTTATGTCAAGAGATTTTGGCATTTTGAAGTCCCGATCCCCGATACTTTGCTGACGTCACACGTGGTTTGACACGTGTTAAATACTTCCACGTGTCATTCTGATTTGTGACTTACCTCTGCCTGAAGTGTTAAATCTGCCTGCCACCTGTCATTACCTGGTTGTGCCACGTGTCCCTAGCTGACGTGGACTGCTTTTGTGAATTAGATCGACGGTGTAGATCACATGTTGATCCGATGCTTCAGATTCAGTCGGGATTTCGCATATCGCGAAATCGGGGTTTTCGTTGTCATTGTTCACGAGACTCGTGAAACTCCGATTCCCGATTCTCTGATGAGAAAAATCAACGGTCCATATCTCAAGCTTTCTTTTAACGGTTGCGATCAAATCGCGAAATCGCATATCGCGATTTTGGGGTTTTCGTTGTAGAGTGAACTAGACATTTCAAAGTCTCGATCCCCGATTCTCCGATGGCTTATCTCTCTCGCAACTTCTACAGATCTGACGGCCCTCGTTCTTTTGGGAAATTTGAATGGGATCCTACGGTCACTGACTCTTCTCCTCCCGATTATTGTTGTGCGGCTATTCATTGCTATTGTCATCACTGCAACGAAAACTGTACTTGCCATCAACAACCACAACTGTACTTGCCATCAATGACAAGTATATGCTGATTTGCTTTCTATTAACTGAAATTGCCAACACCGTCCTTCGATGTAAGTTTAACGAGCCCAAAGAAGGTAAGCTCAGTGGTTTTTCATATTTAGAGATTCTGAAAAAACATAAAAGGAGACTCCATTGGGGTACCTTTTTTGAAGATAGTCTAGTCGGTTCGAAAAAGGGTAAACTAGCACCGATTAGATGTCGATTCAAAACCATTTTAACGAGTGTGTCAAAGACAAGATCACTTGGCCGTTTTTTCAATTTTAAGGAGTCTGAAAAAAACTTAACTATGGACTCCGTCAGGAAGATTCTTCTGGACCAATTTAACGAGTGTGAAAGAATAAGGTCACTCGACGATCTTTTCAATTTTAGGGAGTCTGAAAATAGCTTAACTATGGACTCCATGGGAGTTTCTTTTTCGTAAGTTTAGTCCCTTAGGCCCGAAAAAGGGATAAAATTATACCTGAGAATACTCTTCCATAGAGCTGAAGTTCCATAGAGTATACCTTTATTCATATAGTTGACCATCCAGACTGAAAAAGGGGTAAACTACCGTCGGACAGACGTGACTTCAAATTTCAGTTTAACGAGCGTGAAAAGCCACAAGATCACTCGACAATATTTTCATGTTTAGAGGGTCTGAAAAGGGCTTAAAAGGAGACCCGTTAGTCTTTTGGGAGTCCTGAGGGTGAGATCAAGAGCGAAGAAGAATCATGCAAATGAGGCTCAAACTCATATTCAGGAAAGACTCTAAGGACTCGCGAGCCTCCAGTGTGTTAGAGACGACATGGACACCATAATGCAACTAGGACCTACCTAGGGCATCCATGTTCTAGTAAACTCTACCGCCAAGTTGTGATGCTTCTAAAGAAGATACGATGGTTCTGTGTCACAACCTGATGGGATCGATCCTGTGGTAGAGAAAAAAAAGACAACGAGATACAAAAGTTGCGGTAATAACCTAACCTATATGCTCAAGTTGATTCTTGGAAAAAAATTCATGGACCGCCAAAATTTTCTCAAAACTCAAAAGAAAAGTGTCCCAATACCTGATCAAATCCCTCCCGTATAACTCCTAAATCACTCTAAATGGTTTTTGGTATAAAGAAATTGATAAGGGAGGCCAAAAAAGTGGCAAAAAAAGGCCAAAAAGTCTATAAATAGAAGCTGGCAGCTCATTATCACCATTGCTGATTTGGAAATTGACTCTAGAGCCAAAAGACCCCCTTTGCTAAAAACGGTGATTCCGGGAGCTACAGTGGACGAAACGAACTTCCGCTTGGACCAAGTAAGTAAAAACTCCCCTATCTAGCTATTCAATTCTTCAATTTTTCATTTGATTTCATTTTTTGGGTGGGAGTCGACCTTTAAAAGGTTGGCCCTAGATCCACGCGGGCTGTCTCTGGACAGGCCGCGTGTACACTCGGGCAGAGTAAATCCTGCCCACATGTACACGCAACTATCACCTCGACAACACGCGTGGACCCCCTTTTATCGTAAAAAAGAACTAAAGAAAAAGAACTGACCCTCCTGAACTTGGTTGTTTTGGTAGGATGTATGTCCAGTGGAGGGAAAGGGAGCATGAAGAAATTAGTGAGTTGGTTGCGGGAGATCCAAATGTCATGGCCGCATTGATGCAATGTGGTTTACTTAAGTTCTTCCTGTGTCCATTTATGTGAGTGCAAACAAGGCTATTGAATGCCTTGATTGACTACTGGCACCCTAATGTAGAGGCCTTCATGCTAGAGGGGCAATCATTGGTGCCCACCACCGAGGATATCTACGTTTTGACTAGCCTCTCAAGGAGAGGGGAACCGGTCAATTTCAAGACATTTCCTGTGGGACCGCATAACATAGCGGAACTGATAGTCCAACACTGTGAGGCTGGGACAAACCATGTGAACTCCTAGGTGCCCATAAGTAAGATTACTAACCTATCGTTGCAAGCGATATTATTGCTTATTGGGCAAATTATCGGTTCAACAGCCTTGCATCAGGCATCTCGCGCACAGATGAACTGTGCTATCCAGTGCTTGAATGCACAGGTTTTTGACAGGAGTAACACACTACTTGAGTGTATGAAGAGGCAATTGACAGATTATTGTCAACAGACACAGAGGAATTTCGGGTTCGGGATGATTTTGTGATCATTCTTCTTTGAGAGAGTTCTGAGCTTTAGTCCTCGGGAAGTGGTACAAGGACATCAGGCCTCTTTTCCTGCTATATGTAGATGGGCAGTATTATTGCCGCGATAGGGTGGTGGAAGGACCAATGAGTCCTTCAATGATGACTTCTTTGCGTGGCTGTCACGACAGATCCTTGTGATCGAGGATTACCCATATGCAGGGATAGATTTTTCTAGAGATCCTGAGATACCCGTGCCTCCTGGTGAGGAGCGAGGGGAGATGGGTAAGTCTCCACCTTTGTAGTTTTTTTTTTTTGTTTGTATATGTAATTTTTATGTCATTTTTGTTATATATATCAGTTTTTTATATGCCAGATTATTTGACGAGTATATGTTTTTTGCATGCAGATGTGGGACCCGTGTGACCTGCCGATTATGCATGGAACAAGCGTTGTCCTCGGCTAGAAACTGCAGCTGCCGCCGCCGGGGGACCAACAGTAGCAGCGAACCTCCTAGCCGGGGAGGCTGAGAGGGTCCTTAGACGAATTGAGCAGAACTTCACTGCACTCACTCACACAGTCTCGATGGCAGAGATAGAGGTCCTGCTGCCATCCATGCAACCTCATGTAGTGGGGGCACCTCAAATGTGGGTTCGATTGTTTAGGCGTTTAACTCATGATGTGGACTATTATAACAAGGCCCATAGGCCCTGAACCTATTTAGACTTTCTACCTTCCACGAGCACTACTTGTATATATGTTTTGAGGGCATAAGCCCTGTGACTCGTTATTAGTCCCATTTTTTACGAGCTTGCATCCATCTATGTACTCTGGTTACTTTATGATGTTATATATGGTTTTTTGATCTTTTGTGTCTTATGGATCATGTGTGCAAAAATGTATTGACATGCTTATGTCAATGTTCTTTCATATGTGTGCAAGATGCCAATCTAAAATTTGATTAGCTAAAGTATCTGTAATTTGGTTTAATCTCCTAGGAACATGAAAATATGTAATATAATCAAAGTTTCGTTCTAAGAGACGTACCCTAAGGAATCATCTATGTAAGGTTGGATCATGAACCCAGTATACTCTATTTAGCTGAGACATAACCAATTGAGCATCGATATAGACCCAGAGATGAGAGATACCCAATGAAAAGGCGTCATGGAGCAACTCAATAACTGCACTATACTCGACGACATTATTTGTGGTGTTACCTAAGGATATACCTCCGAAAGATAAAAACTGGCCCTGAGGTGTAAAGATTACCCAAGATGCGGAGGCAAGCTTCCGAGTGTGCTGAATAGCACCATATGCATACCCAATGAACACCTCGACATCCCTTGACATCTTTCATATTGACAAAAGATAACATCAATGACACGTCCATAACACTTAAAAGAAACTAAAAAGTAATATTACAAAGACTATACATATGTTACAAAAATTTACCCACAGTGACCTACCTATGAGTAATACTTCTTGAGGTAGAGCCCATTTCTAGGCTCTGCCAAAGCATTCCCTTCAAAATCAAGCAGACGATAAGCTCCCTTTTTTAATACCTCCTTGATGATGAAGGGTCCGAACCACATGGGTTTGAATTTTCCTGCCCCCAGGGGGTCCTTGTCTTCGTCATTGACCAAGACAAGGTCACCTTCAGAGAAAATATAAGGATGAACGAACCTATCATACTGACACTTGAACTTATGTTTGTGAGCCTCGTTGGCCAGGGCCGCATCGCAACGCTGCTCATTGAGCTTCTCAAGGTGTATTAACCGTTCTTCAAGTGGAGAAGTGTCTGGCAATAATTGTACTTCCAATTTTAGAGATGGGATCTAACATTCGATGGGAACGACTGCCTCCAGCCTGTAAACGACTTGAAAAGGTGAGAAAGTGGTTGCAGTCTTAACAAATGTTCGGTAAGACCATAATGCCGAGTATAACATCAAATGCCAATTTGACTTGGCTGAGTGGATAGTTCGTTGTAGAATAGTCTTAAGAGTTTTGGTTACAGCTTCCACCTACCCATTGGCTTGGGGGTAGTAGGGTGATGAATGGTCTTGCCGTAACCCAAGATTTGATGTTAATTCGGTCATCATTTGGTTCTGAAAGTGATTGCCATGGTCAGTAACAATCTCTCTCAGGACACTGAACCTTGCTATGATCTGGTTGAATAAGAAGAGAGTTGCAGTCTCTCCATCATCTTTAAACGTTGGCATAGCTTCGACCCACTTCGTGAAGTAGTCTACAGCTATGATGATATAGCGGTGCCCCCTTGCTGAAGGGGGGTTGCAAGTAGTGTAATCAATCCCCCACTTGGTGAAGGGACCAACTGTGATAACAGGAAACATGGGAGCGAGATGTGCCCTCATCTTCCAAGAGAAGATTTGACACAGATGGCACTTCTTGACTGATTCTATATAATATTTGATAAGCATCGGCCAGAAGTAACCTGCTCGTAGAATCTTTTGGGTTGTTTCCAACCCAGACAAATGACCGCCACAAGCTCCGGTATGGCAATCGTTGAGCACAATAACTACCTCCTCATGTGTGAGACATTGACGTAAGATGAAATCTACACCTCTCTGATACAATGTATCATCGAGTATGAGATAATTCTTAGCCTGATGGCATATACACCGATGCTCATCATGAGAAGCAGAAGTGGGGCACTTCAAAGTCTGGAGATAGATAAGTATATCTCCGTACTAGGGATCTGAATATGTGATCAAAAACATATCTCCCCCGATAGGCGATTCTTCAGGCACAACGTCACCTGACTCAACCGGAAGTTCCAAAATAAGATCTGCAAAGACCAAAGACTTTTTGGACTTCACTGAAATGAAGTCTAAGTCAAATTCCTGGAGGATGACTATCCATCTACTAATTTTTCCGCCTATAACCCGTCATGTCAACATGTACTGGAATGGATTCACAACAGCAATGACGGTGGTCTTGCGAAATAGAACATAATGATGGAATCGTTGAACGGCATGAACTGCCGCCAATGCAAGTTTTTCGATATGAGAATAATTGAGTTCCAGTCCTACGAGGCCTCGATTTAGGTAATAGATCATGTATTTTGAGAACAAATTATCTTCCTGAACTAAAACCATGCCAATGGTTGACTTTGCGGCTGCCAGATATAATAAGAAATCCTTGTTATAGTTAGGTGGTCATAGTAGAGGTGCAGTTTTGAGGGCGTGTTTTAATGCGTCAAAAGAGCATTGAGCGGCATCATCCCAGTAAAAAGGAACATCTTTCTTCAGTAAGCGCATAAATCCCTCGTTAATTTCGGCATAGTTGGCGATGAAGCATCATAAAAAGTTTGCCTTGCCTTGTAGACTCTGAGGTTAAAGGATTGTGCGTGGGAGGGGCAACTGGATTATTGCCTCCACCTTGAGAGGATCGACCATGATCCCTGTTGTTGATACGATGAAACCTAACAAGCGTCCTGACGTTACGTAGAAGCTTCACTTGTTTGGATTCAATTGAATCCTAAAGTAGAGACAATGTTCGAAGATTAGTCTAAGGTGTGTGGGATGATCCATTTTCTTGCAAGATCATGATGCTAAATCATCTAGGTAGGCCTCGACAATATGATTGAGGTCATGAAAATAAAAAGACATGGCCCGTTGGAATGTGGCTCTAGCATTTTTAAGGCCAAAAGGCATCTCACAATATGCGAATGTACCCCATGGAAAAATGAATGTCGTTTTGTGTTAGTATTCGGGTTTGATTATATCCCGAAAAACCGTCCATGAAAGAAAAGCCTTCGCAACCAGCACATTCATCAATGATCTGGTCAATGAATGGTGTTGGAAAATTATCTTTGGAACATGCCTTGTTCAAATCATGGAAATCGATACATACACGAATCGTGCCTTGTTTTTTATTGACCGACACAGGATTTGACACCCATTGAGTCAAATGGATAGGATAGATAAAACCTGCCTTTAGCAATTTCTCAACCTCAATCTTGATGGCTGCTGCTTTCTTGGGATTAATTGGATGAATATTTTGTCGAATAGGCTTGGCATCAGGATACGTTGTGATTTCATGTTCAACTATTTTTGGATCGATACCTGGCATTTCCTCATAATACCAGGCAAAAACGTCGCGGAATTCTTTGAAAAGATCTGTGTAGATTTGAATCTCTTCGGGGGAGAAATCTGCTCCGACGAAGACGTTCTCCACAACGCCAGGGTTTCGGGAGATGTTGATTGGTATAGTTTCAGCAATAGTTGCCATATTTCCCTCAACATCAATTTCATGTGTAGCTGAGAGATTAATAGGACACAACTAATCTCCCGTCGTGGTCATGGTGAATTCTCCTTCTTCGATTTGGCTTAACTTTGGTAGAAAACATGATCTGTGATGAATATCCTCCCAAGGTTTGTCCGGACTAGTCATTGCTTCGATTATTGCTTCATCAGAAGGAAAGACTAAGTCTAACGAATCAATGTTAGCGAGAGAACCCTAAGCCCAAATAGGCTCTAGAAGTGGATCTAACCCTTGTGCAGGAGTCAGATCAGTGTTAGTTGAAGCTTGTTGGACTAAAGAGTACACTACTTCAGTGACAGACAAGGGCATGGACATGTCTGGGTGCCCGGTCTCATCCATCGTGGCCGATAGGGAAGGAAGAATCCATGGATCCTCAAAGTAAGTCGTGCGAAATGATGAAAGTTGAAAAATCTCAACCTTATGGTGACTAGATATAAATTTGATATCGCCGTGAGGAGGTGGATAATCGAAGGTACCCATCAAGGATGGGCACAAACCCACTCCTACGTTAACTACACCTGGTTGAGGATTATCAATCATCGGGACTGTGGATGCCCCCAAAGCTGGGTCAGGTCTGGAGAAAGACAATTGATCAATGGTCACTATCCGGCCCTCGTGTGGAAACAACAAGACCCGAAAAACTGTAGCAACCACAGCTTGCATAGCATAAGTCCAACTCTGTCCTAACAAGAGATTATAGTCAAGGGGAGCATCGACTACCTCTAATTAGACACACATGGTTTTCCCTCCTAACTGCACGGGGAAAGAAGGAACGATGCCATGTGGTCGGAATGAATGACCATCAAAAGCAGTGAGGAGAGTAGGTGATGGAGACAAAACAGGTTGGCCAATGGCCTTCCAGCATGCCAACGACATAACGCATGTCGAGGTGCCCTCGTTGACCACCGTGCGGAAGATATTCCGTGTAAAAGCTTTCATGGGGTAAGCCAATACTATATGAAATGCTACGTGGTAAGGTGTTATCACCCTATAAGTTATAGGATCAACTGGTGACTGGGATATTATCTATCTCTAGTGTTTTTTGTTGACAAATGATTATTCATTCTGCAAATAATTTAAAAAAGGAAAAAAAAAAGACAAGGAAAGAAAAAAGAAAGAAAAGAAAAGAAAAAGAAAAGAAAGAAAAAGAGGGCATAAAAGAATTTCAATAAAATCCCCATGCAATAATAGTAACTTGGTCCATACCTTTCAAGAATGGCCAAGTTCTTTTTAAATTGATGTTGATAGGGTAGTGAATGAGTTTGGTTAAACAGTTTAATCTTAACCAAATTGTCTAGGTTAGATTAGTGAATAAATCTATCCAAACTGTCTAATCGTGGTCAGATAGCCCCAGGGTAGAGTAAATTCTTAACCCAACGGTCTAATCTAGGTTAATTGTCATAGGAAGCTATGGTAGAATATATGTTAGTTGCCTTATCACTTCATTTTAATAAAACTAGCTTGATGGAAATGTTGCACCATGTTTCAGATGATTAAAAGATCGTTTGGTGAAGCCCCATGGTGGTGTCTACTTGAAAAACCTTGGAAAAACCCATAAATTGTATTTATCCTAAGTTTTTCCCCGGCGCATGTGTTTCCTACTCCCCACTTATGCTCCTTGCACATATCAATGGTCCTGATCGTGGTGCCCAAATCTATGGTGGACATATCTTTCCGGACCCCCCCACGACCGTTCTACCTTTAACGGAGGGGGGCGGGGGGGGTCTGGAATCACTGATAAGACCCACGTGCATCTAGACGGCCCAGGATCGAGTGCACAGATCTACGGTGAACATTGGATTCCGAAACACCCCCGTCCATTCTGCCTTTAATGGAGGGGGGGGGGCTGGAATGAGTGATAAAATCGTGCAAAGATTTGTGGCTCAGAGGCAGGTGCGCAGATCAATGGCCCAAGATGTATTTCGGACCCCCCTTGACTGATCTACCTTTAACTGAGGGGGGGAGGTCCGAAATAGTTTTCTTCCTCTGGCGGGTCACTTTTTATACGTGGCAGTGATTTAATGGCCTTGATTCCCATCATCCCCTACTATCTGACAGACCTCTGTCACCTCTAGATGTCACCATCCACCTTTCCCAAAATAGTCACGTCCCATAACTGTTGTCAGTCCTTCCCCCCCATTTTCTTGTGGAAAGCCCCCTCACTATGACCTTTACCTCCAATTAATAGCCGCCACATCACCGATCTGTATCCCTCAGGCACCGTCACCTGCCACCTCACATCCCAAATGATCTGTTGGCCATTTATTACTAGATAACCTATCCGTTATCCAGCTGACCTGTCTCCCGCGCCCAACGGACACCCGTTTACTCAAAACTACCCTCTTTCTCCCTTTCCTCACCATTTACCACTCATCACACCAGAGATTTTTTCACACTGTTTACTCCTTCGTTACAATCAGTTTCCCTCATCCACAGTCAGTCGCCCCCACTAACATTGTGTTTTCTTGCAGGTACTGTTGCAGAAATGGCGCAAAAATCCAAACAAGCGGAAGGAGAGGAGAATCTGTTTCTCCCGCCTCCTGTCGACCTTGACAGGATCCCAGTGGTCGAAAAAGACTGATTAATCGCAGATACAAAATGTGATTTTGATTTCGCAGATCTTCAGTCATGGCTCAAGGAGGTTTTCCTAGACCAGAGTAATGAAATCAGACTCTGGGAGTCCAATTTACCCCTTTACCTCTTTCCTCAAATTCACCACTTTCCGGAGTTCTCACTCAAGTTCCAAGCCCACTACATTCCCGAGAAAAGAGTCGTCGTCTCCTCATCCGGGGAGATTCTTTTCCTCATCATGCCTAAATCCATAGACCAGATGATACAAATTCCCTGAGCTGACACTGCATCACCCTTTAACCTAGAAATTCTTACAGAATTATACCAGAAATTGACATTCCCCCAAAGAGCTCAAATATTCGATCTTTTCCTTCCCCCATCCACTTAATTTCCCTCCACAAATCCTCCTTATTCGTCTTCCATGTTCTAGACTAAAGGAAACCAGGTCATCTCATCCCTTTGTGCTTTGTTAGGATACTATTCTGATCAGTGGGTAGATGAACCCATTTTGGGTTTCCTATCCATCTTCTCTACCGATGAAAAGCCCACCACCCAGTTTGACTTCAGCACATTCTTGGCAGACAATATTCACGAACATCGACCAATTCTACCACCCTGTGGTAAGTATGCTAGGCGGCAGGCCCGAACCTTGGATAAACGATGAAGTTCAGAGGATCTTGCACCTCTCGAATAACACAAATACGGGTGATTGGTATTTATACCAGGATTATACCGAGATCAGAGTATACGGGTGTGAGTTGGCACCATATAAGCTGCCCAAGTATCTGCCTGTCAGGATTTTTTCTTTGGAATATATTAGGCAGATAATAAATTCCGATGATATTCATTTTGTGTCATTGAAGAAAAAGAAGCAACTTAGAATCAAGGGGCAAATTGGCTCCTTCATCTGCAACAATCGTGGCGCTGGGGAAGAAGCAAACATGATGCTAAGGGAAATGAAGTTCTCCATGAGCTTCCCATGGAATTATGATCCATGTGGGATCATCTCCAATATGAGGATGAAAAACAAGAACATCCCAAATGTTCATGAAGCTAGGCCAGAAGTTGAAAAAATTGCAAATCAAACAGTGTGGGAGCCCAACACATTGGTCAAAGTAGAACAGCAGGATCCCCTGGCCACTGTGTCACAAACAACCACACCACAGGTCCCAAAAGAGAAAAGGTCGAGGCAAGATATATCTCTACCTGTCACTAAGGTGTCATCTGAAGAATTCCAGCTGCATACCAAGAGGCCTAAGACTTCTGCAGCTCCTGGCCCGACCGGGGAAAAAGAAGCCCCGTCTACTACAGTGACCAAAGTTGGTATTCCACCCTTCGGTTTGAGCCTCCATAAGGTCATTACCCTAGCATTGCTTAAGAAATCCACAGACTCCCCATTGAACACTCAGCCAGGCAAGGTAGGACCCAAGTTGAGCATTTTTAAAAAATATGAGTTGATCAAGAAAAGGAACCAGACCCTGACCAACAGTACTTGCGCCTAGTTCTGGAAGAAGACGTTGACTGTGCAACATAGGTTTCTATCGACATTCGACACCGAGAAGGGAAGAATGCATATGGAATTCCTCTAGGCACAGGTACCAGATCCAAAGGTGATCACTGACTACAAAAGGGCCACCTTCGAATTTCAGACGAAGGACATGCATCTGGCCAATCAGATGGATCTGCATAAGCAGACAGGGGAAATGGTCTTTTACACACTGGCGCATGCTTCCACCACTGCATCCAAATTGCAGGTGTCCCTGAACAATGTTCAAACACAACTCAAGTTGGAGAAGATATCATCCTTTGCAAAGGACAATAGGATCAAGACCTTGGAGGAGCTGGTTCTCAAGATCGGGTATGATCCCTCAAACGTGAAAGCAGCTGAGGAAATGATAAATAAGAAGAATGATGACATTGCCTCGTTGAGGAAACAACTAAAGATCCCACCCACAGAGGACTCGCAGGCGAAGGAGATAGCAGAGAAAGAAGGAGAGAAACATGAAATTCTCAAGCTGCTCATGGAGCAGAACGCACAACTTAAGGAAATGGAAGATGAGATGGAGAAACTGGTGAAAGAGAAAGAACAAATGAAGCCAATGGAAGTCATTCCATTGAGTTTTATTCCAATTTCAGGAGTGATCACAACATCAGTGATAGAAGTCCCATCCGCGACTCCATTGACATCCTAGGAGAAGACAACTGACCTGGCTAAGTCCATGGAAAAGATGAACCTGCAGGAAACAGAGATCAACAGGCTAAAAAAGGAGATTGAGAACCTTCAGGAACTCAAATCTTCCTTCCAGACTAGCCTCTCCAAGGAAAAGTAGGTGACAGAGCAGCTCAAGCAGGAGCTACAACAGCTCCGGAAGCAAACAGTGGCAGGAAATACTTTGGCTGAGGTTAAAGAGAGTGTATGGATAGACATCACAAAGTCCATGAACGAGATATGGCCCATGATACAGATCATGTTTGAGCAGAATGAATTGGTACAGAGAAGAAAACAGGCCATTGAGAAGATCAGAGTAGAATTGGGAGACATGCCAACACAGGCAAACGAAATCATCAAGTTCCTCAATTCTAAGACCAGGGAAGAGCTAGAAGAGATGAAAATTGAAGACAGAATAGAGACCATCCTTGAGGTCAAAAGAGTTTTGACCAAGAGAGGATTAATGCTTCAGCTGGAACAAAAGGTTCAGGCCATGGACCTACGGGTACAAATATTCTTCAGTAAGATTGAGGCTCTACAGAAGAAAGGTCTTTCTGGTTTGAAGGTAATCAATGATAAATTGATGACACTCCCAGACTACAAGAAGAGATTGACCGATGTGGCTAAGGACAATTCAAAGTTCGCAGGCATTCAAGGGAGCATCAATAGCAAGGCGTTTCTAGATTCTCTTCAGTGGGACATCAATATCCAACATGAGATTCGATACATCTTCCTCACCAAGCCTACCTTCGCCAAATACACAGAAATGGACGAAGTGTATTGAAGGTTACTCAAAGTCAACGTGCCCAGTCATCTCCGATGGGAGGAGCTCTATGATCTGATCGATTAGCAGATGAGTTGGCCCAGTCCAGTCATTTTTCTAGTCAGATGAGGTCATGCAGAGGCTTCATCAACGGCCCACCCATAAATCAACGTGCAGTTACACCACATCATCAAGCAGTTCCTAGATTTAGGAAATTTGTTAAATTAGTTAGGCTAAAAATAGATTTAGCACGTCCTGGTCATTAATGAAAGGAACGTTTGTAATTTGAGTTATAAATACTTCATCTTTCAAAGTATTGAGGGTTGTTGATCTTCACACCCTGACGCTATCAGACTGTAATATTTTTGAAGAGATCTTCCTTTAATAAAGAGGAGGCACTTTTACAGGATTCTTGCGTGTATTCACTGGTGATGTTTTTCTCTCTAAGTTGAATGTTATTCTCATTTTGTTATCATACTGTTTTCTCAATATAATCTTTAAGAGTAACGAATGTTGCAGGATTTATCTCGTATACCCTGTTTCTGACTCGAAAGATTTAAGTGTTTTATCTTCTGGTGTTTTCAATAAAGAAATTCTTAACTGCTTNCGTTTGTAATTTGAGTTATAAATACTTCATCTTTCGAAGTATTGAGGGTTGTTGATCTTCACACCCTGACGCTATTAGACTGTAATATTTTTGAAGAGATCTTCCATTAATAAAAAGGAGGCACTTTTACAGGATTCTTGCATGTATTCACTGGTGATGTTTTTCTCTCTAAGTTGAATGTTATTCTCATTTTGTTATCATACTGTTTTCTCAATCTAATCTTTAAGAGTAACAAATGTTGCAGGATTTATCTTGTATACCCTGTTTCTGACTCGAAATATTTAAGTGTTTTATCTTCTGGTGTTTTCAATAAAGAAATTCTTAACTGCTTCTTTGTTGGAATTATCTTTCTCATCTTTTCCGCTATTCATCATTTATGCTATTGAAGAATCCAATGATTATATTATCTCGCCCTGTGAAAGTTTTTCCTTTGCGTTTCTGGTTCGTATCTCATATTTTATTAAAATACAAACCCCATATCCCAATGGATGTGTAGGTTGTCTCAACCAATCCGAAAAACACTTTGACAACAAAACCGACCTATTTCTTTACCTAGCCTAATATTTAAAATTGGAAACATAGCTAAATCATATAGAGAGATCCCTCTCTAAAGTTGGAAGGGATAGATCCCAGCTTCTAAAGTGGTTGTATAAAGTTACCTTTCATAGATTTCTTCTACTGTCAACCTCTAGGACTGGTACTTTGATTAAACTCTTCTGGCGTCTCCATTATTGGATGTGATCAAAGATATGGTCCACTGTTGTTTGTTCGAAATTAGCGAGCATCTCTATGCCAATGTAGTATCTCACAGGTAACTGGAAATGGTTAAGGAAATCCATCGCCAGTTCTCCAAAAGAAGAGTATCTTGAGTGATCGAGCTCAATGTACCATTTTGCGAAACTCCCTATGAGAGTATGTTGAAACAATCACAATTGTATGGAGTCATCTTTCAATGAGTTAGATGAGCACCAAAGATTTAAGGTAGTCACATGATCGCCTGGATCTTCATTAGTATTGGCTTCAAACTTTGGAATGTCCGAAGGAAACTTCGTCAGCATAGGAGGCCAACGCGGAACGTGACAAATAAGGTCATTCAACAACCTCATCAAATCTGGCAAGTGTAAAGTCACCAGGAATGGTAGTTTGGGTTGCTGCTGATAACCAGGGAAAAAGGGGCTTGGAGTTTGACTAGCACCAGGTTGCCAGGAAAAGTTTGGCTGCTGGCCCGGATTCTGGTAGAAACCATGGCCCTGGCCAGTGTAATGATTTTGCATATGTGGAGACATCATCAAATGATTTCCAAAATAGGACATAGATTGTTGGGCATGCATTGTATTCGAAGGAAGTTGGGAAGGGTTACCCCATGCCGGTCTCGTGGGGATAGGCATAGTAGTTTGTCTGGGGTTCCATTGATTGTGGAAAGAATTACCCTAGATCAGCATTCTGGAGGAGGAAAAAGATCCTTGCCCTAAATTCCAAGGTCCTGCTAGGTTTTCCCCCTGTGCAGGAATAATACCCTTCCCAGGAGTAGATTGTCCAAAAATGGGGTTGCCCCTAGTCGGGAAAGCGGTTGACGAGAAGGTGTTGTTACCAAACGTTACGTTCCAAGAAAATGGTGTTGAACCTACCGGCATACTATGTGAAGGTGGTCCTTGACTCCCCACTCCAAATAAACTATTGTGTGTAGGTTGCCCGGCGGATTGTTGATGCGAGCCACCGAGTGAAGGGGACAAAGGAGGGATATGACCTCCTTCGTAAGGAAAAGCGTTAAAAGGGACAGGAGTGCCCCCCATATGACCTTGCATAGGAGCGCTAGAGATCCCTTCCCCCAGACCCAAAGTCTGTAAAGTGGAGTAGGAAAGTACATGACTTGTACCCGAACTAGGCATACCGTATGAGAACAAAGGGCCTATCGCACTAGGTGTGAAAGGGGTTGTGATTGCCGCCAAAGACAGGTTTGGACCACTGTGCAAAGTAGTTGTGGTCGAGACCATGGTGGCTTGGACCGATGATGGTAGGTTACTAGATGACGACTCTCCTATGGTGACAACCATGGTGGGAATTGAAAAATTCCCAGAAGGAGTAACAACATTTGTTTCCATTGTTGTGTGCGACACTGTCTGGCACTCGTAAAATTGAATTGGTACAATGAAAGGTGCCAAGAGATCAGTGGTTGGGGTTTCAACTGAGACAAGAGCGGTTACTTCAAGGTCAATAATGGTCAATTCCTCCGAGGGTTATTTGGGCACAATGGTTTGTAACCTGGTCGCTTCAAAATACCCTTGTTGGTCTAGCTTCCGCCCTAATGGTGGCAAGGGTGGCTCCAGTGTAACCGGTGGTAGGCCAAGAAGCCTTCATGACCGGCAGAGATCAGGATCCTCCACTGTGTGAGAAGATCCAAGACACTCTAAGGTAGTCTAAACGCTCAAAAGTAACACCCACTACAAAAGAATCCCTAGAAGATAAGACAAGAAAACACTAAATTAATTGGAAGAACAGTTACAACAGCCAACACTAGAGAAAATTACCGATGCAAGTGCAACTCGAACACGAAAGCACCCTCCAAGTATACTCTGCAAAGCATGGTCCGATGTCTATCCTAGGTACCATGGTATACCCCCGCAGTCACCTGTGTATGTCCCTAACAAAGATTGGCAAATAGGTTGCCAACACGCGAACAGTCACCAGGCGGGTACAATCGAAAGTCTGGTAGACCACAATGAGCAAGGTATCAAGCCCGAAAACTATCAAGGGTATCGAGAGAAAATGTTTCGGAAGACAAATAGGGACCTCGAATGGATTCGAGACCCACGAAGCCCCGTGGAAAATGCAAACGACGGAATCCCAAAACAAGCCCTCTATATGTGTTCTCCACTACGATTAGTCCGGCTTTGGAGGGGTTATCTCCGCTACCTTTTTGCATGCGACCTCATGTTTATCCCCTTTGTTAGAGGGGGGTCCCAGATAACTTCCATGAAACTGGACTTAGACACTCCCTATCTCAGACTCCAATGTTTGATTTTAAATGGCCTTGAAGAGTTTCATCTCCAACCTAATCCAAGGCCCTAGTCCTGAACTAGTTTGTGAACCCTTCGAACATAAAAGTCTAGTAGATTTTAAATTTAGCATTACTTTTATGGATTTGTCTTACATCAAGGGGTATGAGGGTGAAACTGATGATGTGTAAAAGACAAAAGAAAAAAAGGAATAAAAAAGATGGAAACAAAACTTTTACTGAATGCAAAATTTCAACAACTTTTCAAAAGAAAGATTTTTTAACTTTTCTAAGATTTTGGACAACAAACTCAAAGGAATTTCACTCGACTATGAGCTACTTATGATCTAAGTAAACTGCAAAAACTTATGAAATAAAAAGACTTTTACCTGGCTTAATAATGCAGAAATAGACTTTTCAACCAAACAAGAAAATGAAAAGATTTTTTTTTATTTTATTTAAATGCTAGTAACGCAAGAAAGGAAAAATACCGACAAGCAAAAACCAAGAAAAACAATTCTAGCCTAATCATATATCACAAAGAATCAGATTTAAAAATCACACAATAGCAATTGTAAAAACAATGACTCTCACACTTGTCTAAAAACCGTAATTTTTTTTTATTTTTCTGACAACGTTTTAAATGAGAAAAAGCAAGCTAAGGGTAA
>JZKD02S2341080.1:9727-31658 GCA_000966675.3 Picea glauca
TCCTGCAAAATCTTCAACTCTCTAACCATATTTCTCCTTCAACCATCAATTGGTCAACCTTTTGCATCTCTAAAACTCTCGCAATTTCTCTAATTCTTTTCTTTGACTACCATCAAAATAAATATTCTTGCATTATTGATCAAGTATATTCATTACATTTCTCATATAGTTTTTCCACCTCTTTTTAGTTGACACAACCCTCCTTAGAGATCGTTCCTTTCTTGCAATCTTCTCTCGTCATCCCCCCATCTAAAAAAAATCCTTCTTTATTGACTCGTGATCCTCTTGGGAATCATCTCCCCCTCCCCAATGCAAGTGTTTAGTTCCATATCAAATGAAAGAACATGAAGCATTCGTTCTTCCACTAGAATATTCTTAATCCAAATAGGGATTTCCTGCAATAATGTTCCTCTAACTCCTTCATGGAGTACAATTTATTCTTTCGAAAAAGATTGGTCATTCTCCACAAAAAACTCGATAATATATCCTTCCAAGTTAATATGCACCCATAAGTCTATTAGGAAATATAACATTTCAACACTAAACATAACAAAATATAGGAAGAATGATTTAAGCTATGAATCAAACAAGAAAGAAACCACGTAGTACATAGAGATTTTACCCCAGAAACCCAAATGGGAAAACTAGAATTCCTTCAGTGCATTTCTCTCTTGTTTTATTATTCCTTCAGAATAAACGTTTTCATGCCTAACCTTGGTCTACACCTAAGACGCAATCAACATCATACCTTCTTTATTTACAAAAGAAAAACCATGTAGCCAATTCAAATTACGTATGGATGACAAACAACCTATAAAATGATTGATCTAAAGATTAACTTTTACAACATTACACCATGCCTTATTTATAGGATTTACAGTAGGAAAAACCCTAAATAAAGGAACCCAAAAATAGTTAAAAATTCCACACATATCATTAGCTAGAAATCCAACCAATCTCAAGATTTTGTTACAGTCAACTTCAAGTTGGATTACCAGTCGACCTCCATTCAGTCTTCAGTCGGTTCCCAAATGACCTCCTATCAACATCTTATTGGTTTAACTCTTTTACTTACTATCGATTAATTCTACTTCGACTTTTCCCAGTCGATCCACCTAGACCTTACACTTTTTCTGCCAATAGATGTGACTCGACTTGACATTCATTCCAAATAATATAATAACCCAAAATTATCCTACTTGTTGTCTTGTTTGTTGAAAATAGGATATTTATGAACTCTCGTTCATAGACCCAGGGAAAAAAATCCCACTGCATCTGTAAACCAATAGAAATTCATAGCACTCACAGACTTGTTCAAAGAGTCTACTATGTTTCCCGACGTATCTACTTTCTCCAACCACACCTTGTTTCTTTCTTGCATGTCTTTTATGAAATGGTATTTTACATCAATATGATTAGTCTTGGAATGATAAGTTGGGGTCATTACAAGAAATATTTCACTTTGAATATCAAAATTTATCTTCATAGTGATCTTCTCAAACTCGATTCCTGAAAATAGCCTTCACAATGATAATATTTCTTTTCTTCCATGAGTGGTTTCCATGTATTCAAATTTTGTTGTTGACAAGGATACAACCATTTTTCAATTACTCATCCAGCTAATTTCTTAAGTGAAGATATTGAACATATTTCCACTGTTCCACCTTCATCAATCTAGATCTCCAACCAAGTTAACATCAACAAAGCCATGTACATCTACTTCAGTGCCACCTCTAGGTTTTCCTTGATAGCATATAGCATAATATTTTTTCCACACAAACACATTAATATTGTCTTTCCAATTGCCTAGTGCTCCTTTGTCGATGTAAACATGTATTTTCTCAACACTCCCACTACACGGGGCATGCTTGATTGAGTGCAGACCATCACATGCAGTATACTACCAACAACACTTGCATAGGGGAGATGTTCCATTTCCTCCATTTCTTCTTTTGTCTTTGGACATTATTCAACAATTATCCTTTCTCCCACAAGAATTGACACCTTTATAGATTTCCAATCCTACATTTTGAAATGTTTCAAAAAAAATTCAATATATTTCTTCTGGTCCAACCAGAGCTTCCTAGTTGATCAATCTCTCTTGATCTTCATTCCATCGAGATCCTTCATGTCAAACTTGGAGGATATCTATGTTTTCACCTAATTTACTGCATTCATGTTGTTTCCAATCACCAACATGTCATCAACATACAAATCTACATTAATGAAATTCCCACCTTCTTCTTTGGAATATATGCAGTGATCAACTTTGCTTCTCACAAATCCCAAACTAGGGATGTATGTGTTGAACTTTTCATACCACATCCTTGGTGATTTCTTTAGACCATAAAGAGATATTTTTAACTTGAACACCAAATATTTCTTGCCCCTTACTATAAATTCTTTAGGATGTTTCATGTATATTCCTTCTTCTAGGTCCCCATGTAGGAATGTTTACTTCACCTCCATCTATTCTATTTCCAAATCAAATGTTGCATCCATATACATTAGTACTATAATGTAAGTTAATTTTGCAACAGGGGAAAAATATCATTGAATTCAAATCCTTCGACTTGGGAATATCATTTTTCTACCAATCGATATTTGAATTTTTCAAATTCAACTGTTGCATTTATATTCTCCTTAAATACCCACTTGCTACCGACAATTTTTTTCCCTCTAGGTAATTCCACTAAATCCTGCATCTCATTTTTTGTGAAAGGATTCCATTTATTCGACCATGGAATCCTTCCAGTGTCTACCCTCTATTGATTTGACTTCCTCCTTGACTGACTTGGGCTCCTCGTCAGTGGCAGTTAAGACAAATGCATAAAAATATTTAGGTGGGACATACCTTTCAACTTGTTTTCTTACTTGTTCATACCTCCTTACAACCACGGTAGACTATTCCACCTCTTCATATTATTTAGTCGACTCATCTGAAGAATATTCTTATTCATTCCTTAGTTCAAACCTCACCTTCTCTAGATTATTCTTTGTTTGAACTATCACCTCAGAATCATACTTCCTTCGGACTTCTCTTAAGAGCACATCTCAACTACACACTATTTTCCTTGATGCAGGATCCCATAGCTTATATCCATTCATTCTTTCTTTTTGTCCAAGGAAAATACATTTGAATTCCTTATTGTCTAGATTTCTCTTGTTTTCCTTGGGAACATGCACAAATGCATCACATCCAAATACTTTGATACATGAAGCCGAAGTATTATTACCATATCATACCTCATGTGGATTCATAGTCGACGAAGGAGACATATTCACCAAATATTTTGCAGTGTCGACTGCCTCTGCTCAAAATTCTTGTGCGAGCCCAGAACAACTAATAATGCTCCTTTCCTTGTCCATCAATGTTATGTTCATTCTCTCAACAACTCCATTTTTTATGAGGTATATGGTGTGGTATTTTGGTGTGCTACACCACACTGCTTGTAGAACTACTCAAATTCATTTCCACATAATTCACCACTGTTGTCAGTTGTCAACACCTTAATATTCTTATTTTGTTGGTTTTCTACAAGAGGTTGAATTTATTGAAAACCTATGATTTCTTCCTTATGTAATATGTTCATATCTTCTTGGAAAAATCGCCTATGAAGGAAACATAATACATGGATCCACCAAGTCTAGGCACTGAAATAGGGCCAAACACATCACTATGAACCAATTTGAGAATCCCATTTTCTTGTGTTGCTCTATATGGGAACCTCACCTGACTTTGTTTTCCATTTATATAATGTTCACAAAAGTCCAATTCTAAATTATATTCAATATAATCTCCAACCACACCTTTGTTATGCATAGGTTGACGTCCTTTTTCTCCTATGTGTCCCATCCTCTCGTTCCATAACATAGTTGGGTCGACATGACAAATACTTTTTGAGTCATCTTGAATTGATTCAACATTTCTTTTTGAGTCAACTTGAATTGATTGAATGGAAAAACAATTTTGTTTCATTAAGTCAATTCAACATTCCTTAACAATGTATATAATGTTCCAATTTGAATTGCGTTCATTAATACCATCTCCCCTCTCACCATATTGTGCATATCCTTATGAAATATAGTGTGCACTCTAACATCAATCAATGTATTAACAATTATCATGTTTCTGGTCAAACATGGAATATGTAGCACAGCTGGAAGGATTCTACTCCTCCCATCTTGCAGTATCAATCAGACTCCTCCCCATCTAACAATTTTTGTTTTCGAGTTGTCCCACAAGAACACATATCCTACTACATATCATTCATATTCTCAAAACCATTTTCTATGTGGTTTCATATGATATTATACTCCTGATTCGAACAACCAAACATCCTAATCTAATTGTGTATTGGTCAACACAAGGTGCACATCACCTCCCTTATCTAAAGTCGTATTTCTCTCAGTCGACTAATTTTCATAGGATCCTGTATTGACTTCCATTTCCTTTGACTTCCATCCCTTTTTATAATGCCCAAATTTACTTCATTTCTATCATCTTCTCATCGATTGAATAGGGGATTTAGATATACCCTTCGACTTGGAATTTCTACTCCCGAATTTTCCTTTATCTCTGTTAATTGGTCAACCTCTCACCACTAATGCATATTTGTTTGATCCTTCCATGTTATTCCATATCATTCATTCTAACTGTATAGATTCAACCACGTATTCTATATCTAATGTGGTTGAATTACTCCTTATAGCCATGACTAATATATACCAAGAATCCAGAAAATAACATAATAGGATAATATATTTTTTCTCCTCAGTGATATTGATATACACATAGTATAGTTGTCCTATTATCATATTAAATGAATTTAAATTCTCAGTTACCGAACTATCCTCACTCATCCTCAAAAGATACAACTTCTTTCTAAGGAATAACTTATTTACCATGGATTTCGGCTAGTATAAGCTTCCCAACTTGTCCCACAATTTCTTGGCCAAATCTTCTCCTCAGACATTCAACAACATCGAATATGAAAGATAGTGTCGAATCATATTCCTTTCCCCTCTATTTAGTTTATCCCATTCTTCCCTAAACATACCTAACGAAATGATGCTCGGACAGACTATTGTCCATTGTTCTTGATCTATAAAGTGATCTTCAATTTTAAGCTTGCAGAACTCAAAATTCTAGCCATATAATTTTTCGATCTCAATGGTTGAGCTACTTTTCATTATTTAAGAAAAAATTTAAAGATATATCACTTACGACTCTTATTGGAATTAGGGTTTATCCTCAAATCCAAGATTGTCAAACCAAGCTCTGATACCACATTTTAAGAAATAGAACATTTACACACTAAAACTAATAGAAGAGAGGAAGAAATATTTAAGTTATAAATAAAATCACAAAGAAAAAACACAATACATAGTGATTTTACCTTGGAAACCCAAACGGGAAAATGAGCATTCCTTGAGCATATTGCTCTCTTATTGTCTTATTCATTCATAATAAAAGGACACATTCCTAAAATTGGTATACACCTAAGTCACAGTCGAAATCATACCTTCTTGATTTACACAAGAAGAACCTTGTAGCCAATTGGACTTACATATGCATGGAAAACAACCTCTAAAATGATTTATCTAAAGATTAACTAAAGATTATCTTTTACAACATTACAACATTCCTTATTTATATGATTTACAGTAGGTAAAACCCTAAATAAAGGTGTCAAAAAAAGGTTACATATCCAAGGATATCATTGGCTACAAATCCCGAGAATATCAATATTTTGTTACATTCAACTTCAAGTTGGTTTACCAATTGACTACCAGTCGGCCTCCATTCTATCTTTCGCCGGTTGCCAGATGACCACCTATTGACCTCTTGTTGATTGACCTCTTCGACTTAATGTCGATTAATTCGACTTCAAATTTTCCCGGTCGATCCACTTTGACATTTGACTTCCACTTCTAGTCAATCCACATCGACTCAACATTCACTACAAAGAATATAACAACCCAAAAAATTCCACATCATGAGATATTTGATGATCTAATCAATGAATAGCTTCTAAATGCTAAGCAGTCCAGTTATATATTCTCTCAAATCGACATTTATATTATGGTTCTTCTTATAGCCACTCTAGCCATTGAAATACCTCTTCATAGAATGGAATCTAAAAGATATCGTACTGGTCACTCACATGTTTTGAATAAAAGATAGCACTCTTCACAACCATCAACCTTTTGCATTGTAACTCAACTTTTGGTTGTATAAAATCATTTCACTATCTTTCTGGCCAATTCTCAACATCATATTTAAAGATCCCATGAGGAATCCTCTAAAGAATCACTTTAAATTTTGGGTCCCAACAACATAACCATTTTTTAGAGAAACATTGGGACGAGGTTTCTTGGAGGTTAACAACAAAGGGTACCAATGTATTCTAGCAATGCTAACATATTCAACATTTCACAAGGGAAGGAGGTATCACACAAAGTGCAGTCAATAAAGGAGTAGTAGAGTGAGTCGAAGAGAACATGACATCATAATTATATGACCACTAATTTATGTATATAGTAGATTTCACTGGTGTACCTAAATGGTGATCAATTAATAAACAAACTAGATAAAATAAATTGCACACCAGAAGTACAGATTCATCCACATCATGATAAGTCAATAAGATAGAAATTTGTAGATCCCAAAAATATTTTTATTACCATTAATACTAATCTATCATACAATGAATACATATCTCATAATATATCTTGCATAAGGAAAACTAATCAGATAACCCATTACAGACTCAAAAACCCTTCTGCGTGCGCATGGTAACTCCTAAAATGCCTACTACAATAGCATATTGTGGCTCATGCTTAGAATATGAACATAAATACATACACTCTATCTCTTATGAGCTACATGAACCTTCATAACTTATTATTTCATTGATCTCATTTTCCATTAGCCTTTTCCTCATCACACTACTCTCCTCTTTATACTTCTTACTTAGTTGCTTCTTAGATTCTTGATTTTTCTTTCTCTCTAGATTTTTTCGCTAGCATGAAGTGCTCCTATGGATTTTCTAACTACATGTACAATTGGTGAATGGTGATTTCTGCTATCCTTGTTGTTGTTACACTTTAGCTATATTTCCATTCTTCTAGTTGATTTCTAGTCCTTTCCATTTCTCAACTAGCATGCAACACTTCTATAAAAAATTTGGCATTTCAAACGATAGAGGGCCCAACAGAGTCGACCCATATAAAGAATGTGCCTTTACACCTAGTATAACATCCTTTTCCAAATAAATATAATCTTTCTTAAAAATCCATGGGAAAACATCTTACTTAAAAGACAAAGAGGGACCAACCACTCCTCTAGTTTCATATCTTGGCCAATGTATCTTTTTATTATTCAAAGCAATAAGATATTTCCTGACAACCTGTGTGTCACTTTTATTCCATGATATATTCCTTCATAAACAAGATGAATTTTTTTTTGATATATGCATGGGATGTAGTATGTGGCCAATATTAACAAGATCCCAATATGGAAGATCATAGAATACATATTTACTTTTCATCCCAATGGGAATTTTCTCAAAATAGATGTCAAAAATTTTAGGACCATTGAACATATATTCCAAATTTAAATCAAACAATTCTTACATTTCCTTCTCCTTCTATTTCTTATATGCCCTATTCCAATATGTCTGTGTGATTATTTTGGGTCTTTGGGTCCTCTCTGGTTTACCACTGAAGTTATATACAACTCTTCTATAAGGGTGATCTTGTGGGAGGAATACCCTCAAAGAATCGCACATCAAATTTTGTAGTTTGTTGGACCACCTAGCCTTTATAGAAGGTCTGCAACATTTACATCCATGATACCCTTTTCATACAAGAATTGCGATGTTCATATACATAGCATGTTAGTGTGAAAAGTACAGTTTCACCAAATGAAGTATGCCAATGACATTAGAGATATAAACAAATTGAATCTCAGGGATGATTTTAGGGTTAAATTTCGCTCATGGGCTAATTTTCCATGGTTTTTTCCAAAAAAAGATTCACTATTCTAAAAATGGTTCGCCCAAATTCTAATTATTTTACCTTTAAAATCGCCAAAAAAATTATACAAATTATATAAAATCCTTAGAAATTTGAATATTTTTACAAAAATATCGCCAAACATTTTATAGTTGGTATATGAAGGATTAGTAAGATTCACCAAGGTTTCTACATTTTAAAATAATTGTCTATCCTTAAAATCATCCCTAAAATCAATGAACAAGATGACGAGAGAAAAATCCTAGTCTTCAATAATCATGCATGTCGTACGCACATATTCCATAGAACGTAAAATACCTCTCCATTGGGGTGGGTATTGATACATCATAAACATGTATTCATTCTCATAATTTTGTAAGTTCATAGATCAGTGGTTGGAAGTAAACATCCATTCTCTTCACTTGTATTCTACCAAGGACTATAAGAGCTAGCATAAGATGTTCGTTCTTCATGAACAACCATGGGGGGATTTTTCTATTGATCACTATCACTAGCCAAAAAAAATAGTTGGTGTTTTGGATGGAATACATGTTAACTACATCCATATAAATGATCAATTGGAGGCTCCATAATTCATCCTTGAATTATCGAGACATGTTTCCTCTATATGATTCATAGCTATTAAATCTGCTAAGATTCTCATAAATCCTCGCTAACTTCTATGTGATTCATGACACCCATGCAACAATGTTATTTGTTTGCAATGAAAGAGCCTTTGAATCCTTAGAATTATAGGCATGCGCCTCAATATATTATGAGTATGACGATGTTACTTACCCTTGATTTTTTATTAATGGTACCTATCATGCCCACATTCTAGACATATGTCATTTGTTTCATATGTTTCTCCGTATAGAATACAATCATCCATACATGCATGGTATGATATGTGTTCAACACCCAACATTTTCCACATTTCCTTTGCCTCTATGAAAATGTCAGGAAATAAATTATCACTCAAAAGTACCTTATCTTTGAGTAACCTGCAATTAGTGGGAAATCGAAATTTACACTATCACTAAGCATCAATAAAATAAGCCATTTTATTCCTTGATTGTGTGACAAGACTCCTTAAACACTTAGGGGAATTAATAGTTAGTTACCTAAAAAGTGTCGAGAAACATGTGTCTAACATACGATACATTGCTTTCAAGTTATACAATAACATTTTTATCCCTATCTAAGCAGAACTTGAAGACCCTTGTACTGAACCAAATAGAGGGGTGGTGGAAGTAGATTTTGTGCTTTCGTAGAAGGTATCTATGACATCAACATCATCCCCTAGTTCATTTTTCTAGAATTCATTTAACAAAATTCCCTCCATGTCCTAGTTATATTGAAAGAAATCATCCATACCAAAATCTATGTCATTGCCTCCATCCCCAACATGTGAAGAACTAGTGTTATTGTCGAGGTTTTGAATTGGTGACTCTGGACGTAGCGGGAATTTAATAGGTGATTGTTTCAATCATGCTTAGTATTTTTCCTCTCCGAGATCTTTTCATTTAAAGACAAGCTCGTCACTTGACATTATAGTGGGGTGCAACAGTAGATGGTGGAAAGGTCATCCATCATCAAAATCATGATTGAAAAAATATTAAGCATTACATCGACAATATTAGTAACACAATGATTTTAATATGTTCAAGCATTATACCAAATAATTATTAGAATCATGGAAAAAATTTTCCCGATAAAAAAAATGAAACGAGCCACTTTATAAGAAAAATTTTGAATTAATCAATACATTTACACTACTTCCATTTAAAATCCAAAAATACAATTACGCAGACATCTTTTTTTTGCACCTTACAGGGTTGTCCACATAAAAGATATCAAATTCATGGTGTAATATCGTTGAGCTAGGCTATTTGCTAGAATATGGCATGTTAGGATTGGTAAGGTAAATAATATGNTCCTGCAAAATCTTCAACTCTCTAACCATATTTCTCCTTCAACCATCAATTGGTCAACCTTTTGCATCTCTAAAACTCTCGCAATTTCTCTAATTCTTTTCTTTGACTACCATCAAAATAAATATTCTTGCATTATTGATCAAGTATATTCATTACATTTCTCATATAGTTTTTCCACCTCTTTTTAGTTGACACAACCCTCCTTAGAGATCGTTCCTTTCTTGCAATCTTCTCTCGTCATCCCCCCATCTAAAAAAAATCCTTCTTTATTGACTCGTGATCCTCTTGGGAATCATCTCCCCCTCCCCAATGCAAGTGTTTAGTTCCATATCAAATGAAAGAACATGAAGCATTCGTTCTTCCACTAGAATATTCTTAATCCAAATAGGGATTTCCTGCAATAATGTTCCTCTAACTCCTTCATGGAGTACAATTTATTCTTTCGAAAAAGATTGGTCATTCTCCACAAAAAACTCGATAATATATCCTTCCAAGTTAATATGCACCCATAAGTCTATTAGGAAATATAACATTTCAACACTAAACATAACAAAATATAGGAAGAATGATTTAAGCTATGAATCAAACAAGAAAGAAACCACGTAGTACATAGAGATTTTACCCCAGAAACCCAAATGGGAAAACTAGAATTCCTTCAGTGCATTTCTCTCTTGTTTTATTATTCCTTCAGAATAAACGTTTTCATGCCTAACCTTGGTCTACACCTAAGACGCAATCAACATCATACCTTCTTTATTTACAAAAGAAAAACCATGTAGCCAATTCAAATTACGTATGGATGACAAACAACCTATAAAATGATTGATCTAAAGATTAACTTTTACAACATTACACCATGCCTTATTTATAGGATTTACAGTAGGAAAAACCCTAAATAAAGGAACCCAAAAATAGTTAAAAATTCCACACATATCATTAGCTAGAAATCCAACCAATCTCAAGATTTTGTTACAGTCAACTTCAAGTTGGATTACCAGTCGACCTCCATTCAGTCTTCAGTCGGTTCCCAAATGACCTCCTATCAACATCTTATTGGTTTAACTCTTTTACTTACTATCGATTAATTCTACTTCGACTTTTCCCAGTCGATCCACCTAGACCTTACACTTTTTCTGCCAATAGATGTGACTCGACTTGACATTCATTCCAAATAATATAATAACCCAAAATTATCCTACTTGTTGTCTTGTTTGTTGAAAATAGGATATTTATGAACTCTCGTTCATAGACCCAGGGAAAAAAATCCCACTGCATCTGTAAACCAATAGAAATTCATAGCACTCACAGACTTGTTCAAAGAGTCTACTATGTTTCCCGACGTATCTACTTTCTCCAACCACACCTTGTTTCTTTCTTGCATGTCTTTTATGAAATGGTATTTTACATCAATATGATTAGTCTTGGAATGATAAGTTGGGGTCATTACAAGAAATATTTCACTTTGAATATCAAAATTTATCTTCATAGTGATCTTCTCAAACTCGATTCCTGAAAATAGCCTTCACAATGATAATATTTCTTTTCTTCCATGAGTGGTTTCCATGTATTCAAATTTTGTTGTTGACAAGGATACAACCATTTTTCAATTACTCATCCAGCTAATTTCTTAAGTGAAGATATTGAACATATTTCCACTGTTCCACCTTCATCAATCTAGATCTCCAACCAAGTTAACATCAACAAAGCCATGTACATCTACTTCAGTGCCACCTCTAGGTTTTCCTTGATAGCATATAGCATAATATTTTTTCCACACAAACACATTAATATTGTCTTTCCAATTGCCTAGTGCTCCTTTGTCGATGTAAACATGTATTTTCTCAACACTCCCACTACACGGGGCATGCTTGATTGAGTGCAGACCATCACATGCAGTATACTACCAACAACACTTGCATAGGGGAGATGTTCCATTTCCTCCATTTCTTCTTTTGTCTTTGGACATTATTCAACAATTATCCTTTCTCCCACAAGAATTGACACCTTTATAGATTTCCAATCCTACATTTTGAAATGTTTCAAAAAAAATTCAATATATTTCTTCTGGTCCAACCAGAGCTTCCTAGTTGATCAATCTCTCTTGATCTTCATTCCATCGAGATCCTTCATGTCAAACTTGGAGGATATCTATGTTTTCACCTAATTTACTGCATTCATGTTGTTTCCAATCACCAACATGTCATCAACATACAAATCTACATTAATGAAATTCCCACCTTCTTCTTTGGAATATATGCAGTGATCAACTTTGCTTCTCACAAATCCCAAACTAGGGATGTATGTGTTGAACTTTTCATACCACATCCTTGGTGATTTCTTTAGACCATAAAGAGATATTTTTAACTTGAACACCAAATATTTCTTGCCCCTTACTATAAATTCTTTAGGATGTTTCATGTATATTCCTTCTTCTAGGTCCCCATGTAGGAATGTTTACTTCACCTCCATCTATTCTATTTCCAAATCAAATGTTGCATCCATATACATTAGTACTATAATGTAAGTTAATTTTGCAACAGGGGAAAAATATCATTGAATTCAAATCCTTCGACTTGGGAATATCATTTTTCTACCAATCGATATTTGAATTTTTCAAATTCAACTGTTGCATTTATATTCTCCTTAAATACCCACTTGCTACCGACAATTTTTTTCCCTCTAGGTAATTCCACTAAATCCTGCATCTCATTTTTTGTGAAAGGATTCCATTTATTCGACCATGGAATCCTTCCAGTGTCTACCCTTTATTGATTTGACTTCCTCCTTGACTGACCTGGGCTCCTCGTTAGTGGCAGTTAAGACAAATGCGTAAAAATATTTAGGTGGGACATACCTTTCAACTTGTTTTCTTACTTGTTCATACCTCCTTACAACCACGGTAGACTATTCCACCTCTTCATATTATTTAGTCGACTCATCTGAAGCATATTCTTATTCATTCCTTAGTTCAAACCTCACCTTCTCTAGATTATTCTTTGTTTGAACTGTCACCTCAGAACCATACTTCCTTCGTACTTCTCTTAAGAGAACATCTCAACTACACACTATTTTCCTTGATGCCCGATCCCATAGCTTATATCCATTCATTCTTTCTTTTTGTCCAAGGAAAATACATTTGAAATCCTTCTTGTCTAGATTTCTCTTGTTTTCCTTGGGAACATGCACAAATGCATCACATCCAAATACTTTGATACGTGAAGCCGAAGTATTATTACCATATCATACCTCATGTGGATTCATAGTCGACGAAGGAGACATATTCACCAAATATTTTGCAGTGTCAACTGCCTCTGCTCAAAATTCTTGTGCGAGCCCAGAACAGCTAAGAATGCTCCTTTCCTTGTCCATCAATGTTATGTTCATTCTCTCAACAACTCCATTTTTTATGGGGTATATGGTGTGGTATTTTGGTGTTCTACACCACACTGCTTGTAGAACTACTCAAATTCGTTTCCACATAATTCACCACTATTGTCAGTTGTCAACACCTTAATATTCTTATTTTGTTGGTTTTCTACAAGAGGTTGAATTTATTGAAAACCTATGATTTATTCCTTATGAAATATGTTCATATCTTCTTGGAAAAATCGCCTATGAAGGAAACATAATACATGGATCCACCAAGTCTAAGCACTGAAATAGGGCCAAACACATCACTATGAACCAATTTGAGAATCCCATTTTCTTGTGTTTCTCTATATGGGAACCTCACCTGACTTTGTTTTCCATTTATATAATGTTCACAAAAGTCCAATTCTAAATTATATTCAATATAATCTCCAACCACACCTTTGTTATGCATAGGTTGACGTCCTTTTTCTCCTATGTGTCCCATCCTCTCGTTCCATAACATAGTTGGGTCGACATGACAAATACTTTTTGAGTCATCTTGAATTGATTCAACATTTCTTTTTGAGTCAACTTGAATTGATTGAATGGAAAAACAATTTTGTTTCATTAAGTCAATTCAACATTCCTTAACAATGTATATAATGTTCCAATTTGAATTGCGTTCATTAATACCATCTCCCCTCTCACCATATTGTGCATATCCTTATGAAATATAGTGTGCACTCTAACATCAATCAATGTATTAACAATTATCATGTTTCTGGTCAAACATGGAATATGTAGCACAGCTGGAAGGATTCTACTCCTCCCATCTTGCAGTATCAATCAGACTCCTCCCCATCTAACAATTTTTGTTTTCGAGTTGTCCCACAAGAACACATATCCTACTACATATCATTCATATTCTCAAAACCATTTTCTATGTGGTTTCATATGATATTATACTCCTGATTCGAACAACCAAACATCCTAATCTAATTGTGTATTGGTCAACACAAGGTGCACATCACCTCCCTTATCTAAAGTCGTATTTCTCTCAGTCGACTAATTTTCATAGGATCCTGTATTGACTTCCATTTCCTTTGACTTCCATCCCTTTTTATAATGCCCAAATTTACTTCATTTCTATCATCTTCTCATCGATTGAATAGGGGATTTAGATATACCCTTCGACTTGGAATTTCTACTCCCGAATTTTCCTTTATCTCTGTTAATTGGTCAACCTCTCACCACTAATGCATATTTGTTTGATCCTTCCATGTTATTCCATATCATTCATTCTAACTGTATAGATTCAACCACGTATTCTATATCTAATGTGGTTGAATTACTCCTTATAGCCATGACTAATATATACCAAGAATCCAGAAAATAACATAATAGGATAATATATTTTTTCTCCTCAGTGATATTGATATACACATAGTATAGTTGTCCTATTATCATATTAAATGAATTTAAATTCTCAGTTACCGAACTATCCTCACTCATCCTCAAAAGATACAACTTCTTTCTAAGGAATAACTTATTTACCATGGATTTCGGCTAGTATAAGCTTCCCAACTTGTCCCACAATTTCTTGGCCAAATCTTCTCCTCAGACATTCAACAACATCGAATATGAAAGATAGTGTCGAATCATATTCCTTTCCCCTCTATTTAGTTTATCCCATTCTTCCCTAAACATACCTAACGAAATGATGCTCGGACAGACTATTGTCCATTGTTCTTGATCTATAAAGTGATCTTCAATTTTAAGCTTGCAGAACTCAAAATTCTAGCCATATAATTTTTCGATCTCAATGGTTGAGCTACTTTTCATTATTTAAGAAAAAATTTAAAGATATATCACTTACGACTCTTATTGGAATTAGGGTTTATCCTCAAATCCAAGATTGTCAAACCAAGCTCTGATACCACATTTTAAGAAATAGAACATTTACACACTAAAACTAATAGAAGAGAGGAAGAAATATTTAAGTTATAAATAAAATCACAAAGAAAAAACACAATACATAGTGATTTTACCTTGGAAACCCAAACGGGAAAATGAGCATTCCTTGAGCATATTGCTCTCTTATTGTCTTATTCATTCATAATAAAAGGACACATTCCTAAAATTGGTATACACCTAAGTCACAGTCGAAATCATACCTTCTTGATTTACACAAGAAGAACCTTGTAGCCAATTGGACTTACATATGCATGGAAAACAACCTCTAAAATGATTTATCTAAAGATTAACTAAAGATTATCTTTTACAACATTACAACATTCCTTATTTATATGATTTACAGTAGGTAAAACCCTAAATAAAGGTGTCAAAAAAAGGTTACATATCCAAGGATATCATTGGCTACAAATCCCGAGAATATCAATATTTTGTTACATTCAACTTCAAGTTGGTTTACCAATTGACTACCAGTCGGCCTCCATTCTATCTTTCGCCGGTTGCCAGATGACCACCTATTGACCTCTTGTTGATTGACCTCTTCGACTTAATGTCGATTAATTCGACTTCAAATTTTCCCGGTCGATCCACTTTGACATTTGACTTCCACTTCTAGTCAATCCACATCGACTCAACATTCACTACAAAGAATATAACAACCCAAAAAATTCCACATCATGAGATATTTGATGATCTAATCAATGAATAGCTTCTAAATGCTAAGCAGTCCAGTTATATATTCTCTCAAATCGACATTTATATTATGGTTCTTCTTATAGCCACTCTAGCCATTGAAATACCTCTTCATAGAATGGAATCTAAAAGATATCGTACTGGTCACTCACATGTTTTGAATAAAAGATAGCACTCTTCACAACCATCAACCTTTTGCATTGTAACTCAACTTTTGGTTGTATAAAATCATTTCACTATCTTTCTGGCCAATTCTCAACATCATATTTAAAGATCCCATGAGGAATCCTCTAAAGAATCACTTTAAATTTTGGGTCCCAACAACATAACCATTTTTTAGAGAAACATTGGGACGAGGTTTCTTGGAGGTTAACAACAAAGGGTACCAATGTATTCTAGCAATGCTAACATATTCAACATTTCACAAGGGAAGGAGGTATCACACAAAGTGCAGTCAATAAAGGAGTAGTAGAGTGAGTCGAAGAGAACATGACATCATAATTATATGACCACTAATTTATGTATATAGTAGATTTCACTGGTGTACCTAAATGGTGATCAATTAATAAACAAACTAGATAAAATAAATTGCACACCAGAAGTACAGATTCATCCACATCATGATAAGTCAATAAGATAGAAATTTGTAGATCCCAAAAATATTTTTATTACCATTAATACTAATCTATCATACAATGAATACATATCTCATAATATATCTTGCATAAGGAAAACTAATCAGATAACCCATTACAGACTCAAAAACCCTTCTGCGTGCGCATGGTAACTCCTAAAATGCCTACTACAATAGCATATTGTGGCTCATGCTTAGAATATGAACATAAATACATACACTCTATCTCTTATGAGCTACATGAACCTTCATAACTTATTATTTCATTGATCTCATTTTCCATTAGCCTTTTCCTCATCACACTACTCTCCTCTTTATACTTCTTACTTAGTTGCTTCTTAGATTCTTGATTTTTCTTTCTCTCTAGATTTTTTCGCTAGCATGAAGTGCTCCTATGGATTTTCTAACTACATGTACAATTGGTGAATGGTGATTTCTGCTATCCTTGTTGTTGTTACACTTTAGCTATATTTCCATTCTTCTAGTTGATTTCTAGTCCTTTCCATTTCTCAACTAGCATGCAACACTTCTATAAAAAATTTGGCATTTCAAACGATAGAGGGCCCAACAGAGTCGACCCATATAAAGAATGTGCCTTTACACCTAGTATAACATCCTTTTCCAAATAAATATAATCTTTCTTAAAAATCCATGGGAAAACATCTTACTTAAAAGACAAAGAGGGACCAACCACTCCTCTAGTTTCATATCTTGGCCAATGTATCTTTTTATTATTCAAAGCAATAAGATATTTCCTGACAACCTGTGTGTCACTTTTATTCCATGATATATTCCTTCATAAACAAGATGAATTTTTTTTTGATATATGCATGGGATGTAGTATGTGGCCAATATTAACAAGATCCCAATATGGAAGATCATAGAATACATATTTACTTTTCATCCCAATGGGAATTTTCTCAAAATAGATGTCAAAAATTTTAGGACCATTGAACATATATTCCAAATTTAAATCAAACAATTCTTACATTTCCTTCTCCTTCTATTTCTTATATGCCCTATTCCAATATGTCTGTGTGATTATTTTGGGTCTTTGGGTCCTCTCTGGTTTACCACTGAAGTTATATACAACTCTTCTATAAGGGTGATCTTGTGGGAGGAATACCCTCAAAGAATCGCACATCAAATTTTGTAGTTTGTTGGACCACCTAGCCTTTATAGAAGGTCTGCAACATTTACATCCATGATACCCTTTTCATACAAGAATTGCGATGTTCATATACATAGCATGTTAGTGTGAAAAGTACAGTTTCACCAAATGAAGTATGCCAATGACATTAGAGATATAAACAAATTGAATCTCAGGGATGATTTTAGGGTTAAATTTCGCTCATGGGCTAATTTTCCATGGTTTTTTCCAAAAAAAGATTCACTATTCTAAAAATGGTTCGCCCAAATTCTAATTATTTTACCTTTAAAATCGCCAAAAAAATTATACAAATTATATAAAATCCTTAGAAATTTGAATATTTTTACAAAAATATCGCCAAACATTTTATAGTTGGTATATGAAGGATTAGTAAGATTCACCAAGGTTTCTACATTTTAAAATAATTGTCTATCCTTAAAATCATCCCTAAAATCAATGAACAAGATGACGAGAGAAAAATCCTAGTCTTCAATAATCATGCATGTCGTACGCACATATTCCATAGAACGTAAAATACCTCTCCATTGGGGTGGGTATTGATACATCATAAACATGTATTCATTCTCATAATTTTGTAAGTTCATAGATCAGTGGTTGGAAGTAAACATCCATTCTCTTCACTTGTATTCTACCAAGGACTATAAGAGCTAGCATAAGATGTTCGTTCTTCATGAACAACCATGGGGGGATTTTTCTATTGATCACTATCACTAGCCAAAAAAAATAGTTGGTGTTTTGGATGGAATACATGTTAACTACATCCATATAAATGATCAATTGGAGGCTCCATAATTCATCCTTGAATTATCGAGACATGTTTCCTCTATATGATTCATAGCTATTAAATCTGCTAAGATTCTCATAAATCCTCGCTAACTTCTATGTGATTCATGACACCCATGCAACAATGTTATTTGTTTGCAATGAAAGAGCCTTTGAATCCTTAGAATTATAGGCATGCGCCTCAATATATTATGAGTATGACGATGTTACTTACCCTTGATTTTTTATTAATGGTACCTATCATGCCCACATTCTAGACATATGTCATTTGTTTCATATGTTTCTCCGTATAGAATACAATCATCCATACATGCATGGTATGATATGTGTTCAACACCCAACATTTTCCACATTTCCTTTGCCTCTATGAAAATGTCAGGAAATAAATTATCACTCAAAAGTACCTTATCTTTGAGTAACCTGCAATTAGTGGGAAATCGAAATTTACACTATCACTAAGCATCAATAAAATAAGCCATTTTATTCCTTGATTGTGTGACAAGACTCCTTAAACACTTAGGGGAATTAATAGTTAGTTACCTAAAAAGTGTCGAGAAACATGTGTCTAACATACGATACATTGCTTTCAAGTTATACAATAACATTTTTATCCCTATCTAAGCAGAACTTGAAGACCCTTGTACTGAACCAAATAGAGGGGTGGTGGAAGTAGATTTTGTGCTTTCGTAGAAGGTATCTATGACATCAACATCATCCCCTAGTTCATTTTTCTAGAATTCATTTAACAAAATTCCCTCCATGTCCTAGTTATATTGAAAGAAATCATCCATACCAAAATCTATGTCATTGCCTCCATCCCCAACATGTGAAGAACTAGTGTTATTGTCGAGGTTTTGAATTGGTGACTCTGGACGTAGCGGGAATTTAATAGGTGATTGTTTCAATCATGCTTAGTATTTTTCCTCTCCGAGATCTTTTCATTTAAAGACAAGCTCGTCACTTGACATTATAGTGGGGTGCAACAGTAGATGGTGGAAAGGTCATCCATCATCAAAATCATGATTGAAAAAATATTAAGCATTACATCGACAATATTAGTAACACAATGATTTTAATATGTTCAAGCATTATACCAAATAATTATTAGAATCATGGAAAAAATTTTCCCGATAAAAAAAATGAAACGAGCCACTTTATAAGAAAAATTTTGAATTAATCAATACATTTACACTACTTCCATTTAAAATCCAAAAATACAATTACGCAGACATCTTTTTTTTGCACCTTACAGGGTTGTCCACATAAAAGATATCAAATTCATGGTGTAATATCGTTGAGCTAGGCTATTTGCTAGAATATGGCATGTTAGGATTGGTAAGGTAAATAATATGTCCATTTTTATCAGACATTTTATAAAAAGAGCTAAAAACCATGCTAGATTTAAAGGCTATAATTCAACTATGGACTACGTTGTTACACCTAGGAGCATTGTGGACGAGTTTCACAGTAATGAAACTAATGTCCATTGTTGTTTTTTTGATTTTATAAAATATTTTGACATAGTGCCCAACACAAACCTTTGGAATAGGTTAGAAGAGATAAAATTTTCTTTTGAGTTGAGTTGTTACGGTAAGGTTGTATGAGAACATTATTTCCAAGTTTAGTAACACTAACAACTGGTTGGAAGAAGTTAATTATAACATATTAGTCAAGGAAGGGTGTCTCATGTCCCCTTCCCTTTTTGTCATATACATTGACAAGTTAGAATATTGTTTGGAAATTGCAGGTTGTATTGGCCCAACTCTCACTGGTATGGTCATCATCTTTTTTATTTATGCCAATGATATTTTTCTTATGGATAGAATTCCCTATGACCTGGGTAAGAAAATAATAATATTCAATCATTATTAAACCACTATGGTTATTCATTGGAATAGTTAATCACAACAGATCTTAAACTATTATATTTTTGCAATTTATTTTCTTAGATCTCATATTAATCAATTACTAGATTTTCTTGAATTTAACAAATAGATGAAATATAAAAATGAAAGAAATTGCAAAAAATAGCCTCCATCCACACAAATGAATACAATGTTCTACCTGGGAAACCTAATATGAGTTAAAACCTAGCTAGAAGGTGAGGTCCATGCTCTTCTCTCTTTTGTTTAGTTATAAAATGCACATACAAAGGTGTTGATACTGGCAGGGGGGTGGATAAGTATCAAGTACAAATTAAAACCTTTTTCAACTTATAATTAAACCATTCAATTATATCCAATGAGCAATGAACAATAGTATAAGAGTTACACCAATACACCACAATACACCATGCACAATATATGAGAAANTTTTGCACCTTACAGGGTTGTCCACATAAAAGATATCAAATTCATGGTGTAATATCGTTGAGCTAGGCTATTTGCTAGAATATGGCATGTTAGGATTGGTAAGGTAAATAATATGTCCATTTTTATCAGACATTTTATAAAAAGAGCTAAAAACCATGCTAGATTTAAAGGCTATAATTCAACTATGGACTACGTTGTTACACCTAGGAGCATTGTGGACGAGTTTCACAGTAATGAAACTAATGTCCATTGTTGTTTTTTTGATTTTATAAAATATTTTGACATAGTGCCCAACACAAACCTTTGGAATAGGTTAGAAGAGATAAAATTTTCTTTTGAGTTGAGTTGTTACGGTAAGGTTGTATGAGAACATTATTTCCAAGTTTAGTAACACTAACAACTGGTTGGAAGAAGTTAATTATAACATATTAGTCAAGGAAGGGTGTCTCATGTCCCCTTCCCTTTTTGTCATATACATTGACAAGTTAGAATATTGTTTGGAAATTGCAGGTTGTATTGGCCCAACTCTCACTGGTATGGTCATCATCTTTTTTATTTATGCCAATGATATTTTTCTTATGGATAGAATTCCCTATGACCTGGGTAAGAAAATAATAATATTCAATCATTATTAAACCACTATGGTTATTCCATTGGAATAGTTAATCACAATAGATCTTAAACTATTATATTTTTGCAATTTATTTTCTTAGATCTCATATTAATCAATTACTAGATTTTCTTGAATTTAACAAATAGATGAAATATAAAAATGAAATAAATTGCAAAGAATAGCCTCCATCCACACAAATGAATACAATGTTCTACCTGGGAAAACTAATATGAGTTAAAACCTAGCTAGAAGGTGAGGTCCATGCTCTTCTCTCTTTTGTTTAGTTATAAAATGCACATACAAAGGTGTTGATACTAGCAGGGGGGTGGATAAGTATCAAGTACAATTTAAAACCTTTTTCAACTTATAATTAAACCATTCAATTATATCCAATGAGCAATGAACAATAGTATAAGAGTTACACCAATACACCACAATACACCATGC
>JZKD02S2341091.1:0-12305 GCA_000966675.3 Picea glauca
ATGTATGTATGTATGTATGTATGTATGTATGTATGTATGTATGTATGTATGTATGATCTCATTTCTTGCAAATTTTCTACAATTATTTTTAAAGGAGAAATTTTATGCAATGTAAGAGGTGACTCTCTCTAATTTTTTTAGATGAGATTTCTCTATAAGATCACAAATTTCTATAATTTAGATTCTTTTAGAATATATTAAATTAATTGAATAAAAGTAAAAATTACTAAATTGGGAGGAATAAATGAGACATCAAACATACCTAGCTTCAGTGAGACACCATGGCAATATTTTGACTTTGATCCTCATATATGTTTTATCAATGAAGGTAAAATTGCAAGCACGAACATGTGTTCTTAATAACACGCATCTGTTCTTAGGAATGCGTGCAAGTTCCTGCCAACGAGCCTACTTGGCAAGCTAAGTGGAGGTTCAGGCTTTGCCAAACCTATAGAATCAGGAACATGTGTGTGTTCCTGATAACACACATGTATTCATGTCGATGCGTGTTCTTACCGACTCCCTTGGCACTTTTTTGTCCACCAACTTTATACATACACATATACAAATAAAAATACCATATTTTTATATAAATAAAAATACCATATTTTTATATAAATAAAAATACTATAAATATGATTTTGATATAAAAATATCATAAAACCAACTTAAATATATTTCACATAATTAAAAAAATTAGAGTTGATAATTGATATTATGAGAGAAATATTATTACTCAAAGCATACTTGTATCAAAATATATATTAAAATTATAGAATATTTTTTTATAATAAAATAGTTTAATATATGATGCAACAATTTGAATTAGTAATTTCATATTTCATAATTTTAAAGAACAATTTTTCACGAAGGTTACATTAAATAAATCCATAATATGTAATTATATTAATTAAAATTAAATCAAAATAAAATATTTTTTAATCATATCAATGTTTAAATTTGAATTATTAAAATTTATTTGAAGGTTTTTAATTAAATTTTATAAATTTAAATATAAAATTATTATATTTAGATAAGTTAAGTGTAAAGTAAACTCAATTTTAAATTTAATATAAATTTAATAAAATAAAATATATATATAATCAAACTAATAAAGATTCATTTTAACTAAAAAAACATTTTAAATATCAAACTATTTATATTTCGATTATCTTTTAATTTCTTCCACATTAAAATAGATTTATATGATTCTTACTTTTAATTTCTTCCACATTAAAATAGATTTATATGATTCTTACGGTATAAAAAAACACGAACCTAACTTTGCAATCACGTCGGTGAGAAGCACACAAAGTAAAGCGTCGAAGCAGGAAAATATGACCTATCCTAGCATTGACTTTTTTTTTTAAATAATTTTAGCAAACTGAAGATAAGTGTTTAAAATTTTCAAAGTGAAAATGATTAAAAGAATTTTAAAAACATGGTGATGTTTGAAACAAAGCATATAAATGAGGTATTTGCAACGAATTTATACCTTTCGTAGGAAAGTCATTAAATAAAATTAATTTAGGATTGGGAGTCAATATGACACCCATGGTTTGTTTTCCAAATATCATGACTTTAAACATGTAAGACATGTAAGTGGGTAAGGATTAATCCTCATAAGTAACATGTTTATGTTTTTAATTGAGATATTGTGAGATTGATAAAGTACCAACAATCTCACTCTTATCCTTTTTTTCCACGAGAAAAAGTGCTCTTTATATTCATAAGGATATAAAATTTTACAAATCCGTCTTTTCTATCAATCGCAAAACACGGAGAAACTGCACAAAATTTTGATCAAAACCATCAACCCCTACAATCAAGTCAAAGATAAACCAACTAAGCACCACAATCAAATGAAGCACCAAATCAAATCCTAATCTTGTAGGCATGTCCTTCAATGCCATCCTCCCAAACTGTAAAACAAATTTGGCTCGATGGCTGGTGCAAAGCTTTTTTAGAGAAGAAGTCAGCCTCGTTGTTTTCCTCTCTAAAAACGTGCTGAAAACTATACAATATACAATTAACGTACTGTTTTCCTCGCTGTTATCCTTATCCTTAACATTAGAAACTATACAATTAAAATACATTTTACAACATAAAAACAACACTTCAAGATTTTACTACTTTATAAAACTATTTACATAACATTAAATCACCCTAAGTTAAACATTCAAGTCCCTTCACATTAAAGCCTTTCCTTCCTCGTTATAGACAAATTTAACCTTAATACATGTAACATGCCCAAACCCACCAAAGATTACGACTGACAATGATAAAGATATTTTTAAGGAACAAAAACTTAAATTAGCAATGTTAATTATTTAAAATAAACTGAATTATAATTAATTAATTATAATATTTTACTTTTATATTTAAAAGTAAAAGGTGGTTTCTATTCTTAACAACACGTTCTCTCTACTTAACCTAGTTCTCAAAGATTTATGTAAAGCCTTCTTCTAAGTTCAGTGAATGCAATATCATATTACATCCTATTCTTTTTTCTAAATCAACCAGTAAATATAATTAGATGTAATGTTACACATTATGAAAATTTAAAATCAACTTGGTTATATACAAATATTGTTGGAGATACTTCACACACATCTAAGATTTCTTTTTCCTAAGGTGTTCCCTATGTTTATTAGTTATTATTCAGTTTCCTATAGTTTAGAGAGAATATTCTTCTACGAGAATATTCTCTTTAGTTCACACTTCAATTTGATCAGTTGAGTGGAGTCTAGTTGCCACATTGGGATCATCACCATGCAGCATTGGGATCATCACCAACTAATGCACATTGTCCTTGGGATTATCACCAGACTAGCGCATTACTCATGATTCCCTGATCTCCTCCTCACTTCACTATGTTTCAAACAGGTAACTGAAGACTAAGAGACTAGTTAACTCAGACTAGCTGGAAGTTCACTCCCGTAACTTCCTGAGAGAGTAGACTAGGTGGCAGTTTACTCCCGTAACTGCTATATCACTCTAGACCACCACTATGGCACATTGGCTTTGGCTTCTCCTCGAATGCGCATTAGTTGAGTTATACAGAGTATATCATGTGTAAATTATCATTCATTTATTTGGTTAGTGAGAATTCTTCCATTCTTTCTCTCCTGCTTCTCTTTTCTCATATTTTCTCTGCAAATTGTGTATGTCATTTTCTAGCTAGATATATTTTGTGTGGGTTCAACACATTTACATGGTATCAAAGCCAACAAAATTCTATGGAAAAGGGAGACCAAATTATTTTTGCAAGTACCGAAGATTGAAGACAACAAAAAAATGGAATTTCCAAAAGAATTCATTCTTACATCGTACAATTTATTTGCATGGAAAGAGAAGATGATAGTGCATATTCGAGGCAGAATATTATATAGGTTAACCATGGGCACAAAGACCGAACCCACATCAGCCATAGAAAAATCCAAGTATCTAAATCGAATGGATGAAGCATTTGGAACTGTTTGCAGTCTCATTTCTCTTGAACTCCTCTTTCACATATCCTCCTATAAAACCCCCAATGAATCCTGGACCACCATGGAAGGGATTTTTGGCAAACATGACAAGATGAGGGGACACATGCTCGAGGTGGAATTGCTCACTTTGGATCCAAAAATCTTCGACAATTTCCAAGATTTTTTTACCAAATATAACGATTCGTTGTTGCAACTCAAGGCTTGCGGGGTTGATAAATCTAAGGAGGAGAAACAAATGGTTCTCACTATTCTCTCCAAATTTGGTATGGAATACTCAGTTTTTGTATCCAAATTTCATACAGTTAGGATCGCCTCTAGAGCCACCTAGAAGATTCCCTCTCTTGAGGTCTTTATTGAATCTCTAGCAAAAGAGCATAACAAGCTTATCAACATGGGAAAAATCAAAGGCCCAAAGGCACATGCACTTACTGTGCAAGATGATAGCAGTCATCAATATCATAAATCTAAAGACAAATACAAAAGAAAACCACATGCAAATCCAAAGAAGGAAGGGTACTCAAAACCCTTCAATGATGCCTCCAGATCCAAAGGTGGAAATGGAAGAAAAGAAGAGAAATGCAGTTACTACTATAAAGGATTCCATCCAGAATATGCATGTATGTAGAAATGGATAGATAAAATGGCCCAAATACTTCAACAAAACAACCTTGGAGATTTCATCCCCGAGGGTGCCAAGAAGAAGAATCTAGAAGATTAGAATCCCAGGAAAGACAATTATAGCCATGTTTTGATTGCCATCAACTCCTCTCTTGATGCTTGGATCATAGATTCAAGTGCATCACACCACATGGAAACCAAAAAATAATTCTACTCTTCATTGGATGCATGCAAAGGTCATATTCTTATGGGAGACAACTCTCCAGTCAAGGTCACCTACAAAGGAACAATTGAACTCACAAATGGAAGATTCGAGAATGTGCTACACGTTCCCAAAATTTTCGTCAATCTTCTCTCCATGTATCAGATGACAAAATACGACATTGGAAAGAGAGTCATATTCACACCTGATGCAATGGATATCTATGACATGCAAACCAATTCTAAGGTTGCTACCAGTGAGGTAAATCATCAATCTAGACTCTACACATTTTTTGAATTTATTGAACTAGATTCTGCATTACTCCTTATCCATGTTGCTGAACACAATATGATATGGCACAAAAGGTTCCGGCATTTCAATTTCAGATATATGCAACATCTTAGCAAGCAGGGAATGGTTGATGGTCTACCTGACATCCACTTCTCCAAAGGAATTTGTGAGGGATGCTTTCTTGGAAAACACCCTCAAGAGAAATTCGACAAAGGAAATACTCAAAAGGCTCCATTTCCTTTAGATTTGATACATAATGATCTAATGGGTTTTTTTCTGCATCCTTCAATTAATAAAGCAAGGTACGTGCTCATTTTTTTTTTGATTTCTCACACTTCACATGGATTTTCTTTCTCAAGAAAAAATCAGAGGTCTTTCAACAACTCAAAGATTTCAAAGCCCTTGTTGAGACACATTCATGAAAGAAAATTAAAGTCCCACGAACACATAACGAGGAAGATTATGTCAACCATGAGATACAAAATCTTTTTCATGAGGAAGGGATTCAGTTGCAACACACAGTTCCTTATACTCTGCAGCAAAACAAAGTTGTTGAGATGAAAAATAGATCTCTAAAAGAGATGGAATCTTCAATGCTACATGGAAAGTCACTTCCATATAGATTATGGGTTGAAGCACTTAATTGTGCAACCTACATCCAAAACAGATCTCCCCATAGATCTTCCAAGGATAAGACCCCCTACGAGGCTTGAAGCATCCTCAAACCAAAAGTGACCCACTTTCGTATTTTCATTCATGTGGATGGGCCAAGATTCCCTCTGAGAAGAGGAAGGCACTTTATCCACAGAGAATAGAGTGTATCTTTGTTGGATATCCTGGCGGTGTGAAGGGATACAAAATCATTGATCTTTCCCTGGATTGGCTCATCATCGAGCATAGTTTCCAATTCAAGGAAAGTGTCTCACATGCACCTCAGCAGCCGCATGCAAACACTTTTTTTCTTCCACTTGTCAGAGATGATGAGCATGCACATGCTAACTCTTCTTCAGATGCGAGTTCTAATTCATAGGATTCATATGATCCATATATAGAGTCGGTACAATAAGATGCAGATTTAGGTCATGCAGATGCAGAGCCAGAGACAGAGCCGAGGCCCAAGTGGGCCAAGACTACTCTTCAAGATGCAAGAGTTCTTGTTGGGGATCCAACTGATACTAGGAGGAATTGAGTTGATTCCAAGGAACCTCCTCTTGCCCTCACTGCCACTGAATTGATGCCACCCAAGCATATTTTCTTGGTTCAGTCTTCAGATCCACATTCCTATGGCGAGGCTACTGAAAATCCCTTTTGGGAATCCGCCATGTAGGAGGAGAACAACTCCCTCTTTGAGAATTATACTTGGGATCTGGTTCCCCTTCCTTAGGGAAGAAAACTTGTCAGGTGCATATGGGTCTACAGTACCAAGAGAACAGTGGATGGACAGGTTAGCATATACAAATCCAAGCTAGTTTCCAAATGATTTCAATAGGTGCATGGCATTGACTATGATGAGACCTTCGCTCTAGTAACGAATATGGATTCCATACCTTTGGCACTTTCCATTGCGACAACCAAGGGATGGGAACTCCACCAGATGGATGTGAATAATTCATTTCTTCACGACGATATCTTTGAGGAGATTTATATGGAGCAGCCCGAAGGATTCATTTATCCGAAAATGATGTTTAAAGACTTGGCTAAGTTTTAAGCACGTGTTCAATTACCAATTAGGAATTAAGAAAATAAGAAGAACATAATGAGAGATTATAGCAGCCATCATAAATAAATACATATCATAATATAAGAACAAAGAAAAACAAACCATAACAACAAAGTTGTTAACGGAGTTCGACAAGATTGCCTATGTCTCCGGGCCTTTGTCTCAATAGGTGAGGTTTTCTTATTTTTCTTCAATGCTTCAAAAGTACATCATAAAAGTGTCAAAAGGATTACAAACTAGTTTGGTTGTGTTCTTCTTGACCTCAAGAATCCAACACAACTGACGACACTGAAAAAGGTTGAGCATAGCTCCCAAAATTGGCCTCCAAAGTTCGCTTCCTCAATGGCTTCCTTGCATAAAAATGGCTTCTAGCTTCATAAAATCATCATCATTTTGCCAATATGAACCTCTTGATGTTGCTAATAACCTCTATTTTATATAGATTTTGAGTTGGTATCCTCTTCCCAACTTCCTCCCAATAAATGGCCTCAAAAAGGGCCCCAAATCCTTAATTTTGGGAAAAATCTACCAAAATCAGCGTTAAAAATCAATAAAAATCATATTATATAGTGCAAAAACCCAAAAATGGCAAAATATGTAGGTGCAATCCCTTTCTCCCGGGCCCATGTTCATATGGGCACTGCCATATGGCCTTCGGTTGGGTGCACCTTGGTCTTTAGCCCTTGGTCTTTGGTGTACTAGTCGTATGGGCCATGTGTCCTGACTTGACACTCCACACACCCCTACCTTAGCTCCTTGTCCTTATATCTCTAGTCGCATGGGGTGCCATGTGTCCTCACACCGGCCCCCACCAATCAAGGCTTATCCCTAAAAAACCTGCCACATTGCGCTTTGAAACTATATTCGATGGGTTGTATAACTAAGAACCACCTACGACCATGTGGCTAGCGCATTTGGTGTAGTCCATAGCTTGTGTTGGAGGTCAGGGGTTCGAGCCCAACGGAGTCGAATTTTTTTTTGATCCCAGCCAATATTGGAAAAATTCTGATTGGGCCACGTGGTACCCTCTGATTGGGACACGTGTCACCATGTGATTGGCCCGTATAGTATAGGGAGCACATAGTCAACATCCCAGTCAGCATGCACGGTCAACTGCCACATCACCATCATACAACCATGTGTCATTCCACATCAGCGTCCACACTACCAAGTCACTTGCCTAGTCAGCTTCCATGTCATCACCTGCACAACCACATGTCGTTTGTACTACCACGTGTCTTCCTATCATTGGGCCACGTCACGTACGGACTACCATATGTCATACATACAGTGCCACGTGTCAATTCTGTCCAACTCACCCTAAAAACACCAAAAATGAGGGACACATGTCACCTTCTCCTGCTGTCATGTGTCCCTGCTAATGTCAACATGACATCATGATGACATCACCTGTCATACTGCTAATGTCAATAGTATGACCTGTTAACTTTGACTAGTTTGACTTTTTGCCTGTTTGGGAAATTGATCAGAACGTGATAACTTTTGCATACAATGTTTGTTTTTGGAAAACAATATATGGCGAGAATCGGCGCAGCATGCCGGATGCAATGGCGCTAGTTTCATTTGATTCCGAGAACTTTGATTTTTAGGCCTTCCTAGATCCATTTTGGATCATGCCTCCCCACTAAGACCTTTTGGTCCTCCAAAATGGTATTAGCCAGTCATCAAGTGCGGGATAGGCCACCCCACTTGTCCTTTGTCTTTAAACTCTATCATGTTCACCTGTCGCATCATAATCAATTGCAAAACAACCATGACAACTAACAACATATTGTTAGCCACTTGTACTCTTTCACATCTTACTGAAGCCACTACAATCCATGTTGAAAACATTAGTAATGATAACATCATAAATATGATTGAAAATGAGCTAATGTGTTTGATGTGCTTGCACAACAATAACTTATCTTGAAGCAAATTATGATTGAACTTCCATTCTACAACCATCTCATGTTCATGCTTAAGATCAATTGCTGTACTTAGCACAATTATAGGTGTGTTGCTTGCATAAGTTGTCTTCCTTAATTGTTCCATTGTTTATAGAGATTGATTTGCCTTTATGTGATGAGCATGTACAACATATTCATTGCCTTCTTTAGTTAAGTGATATTGATTTTGTTCCTTGTAGAAGATTCTTTGCAATCATACAAATAAGGGATGCCTAAGACCATTCCACATTCATTGAGTGGCACCACATCACACGTTACCTCATCCAAAAAAATTGATGAAATTGAAAACTTTAGAGTGCATTTCTTTGTTATGTGAAATTTATGATTGTTGCTTATCCATTTAAATGAGTAAGATTTATGATGTAGCTTAGTTGTCATTCCCAATTGTTTAACCACTTCCTCTGAAATCAAGTTAGATTGAGATCCATTATCTATCAATGTATCGATCTTAGTATGTTTCATTATCACCCTTATGTGAAACAACTTACTTCTAGAATCATATCCATCATCAATTTTATGTGTCAAACCAACTGTTGTGATCTTAGTCTCATCTCCCAAATCATATCCCAAGTCTATTGGTTATGTTGTTGCTGCAACTGTTTGCCTCAGTTTCCTTTCTTTGAACCATTTTGATCTCTTCTCTGGGTGCAATTGCCAACAATGGTCATCATCGTGCCCTTCTTTCTCGCAATGCTTGCAAGAGAGATTCCCTTCCTTCATTGTTGTTGAATTTGCTTCTTTCCATTCCCCTTCCTTTTGTCCTCTTTCCTTGAAGACGATTCCCCTGATACACCAACTCTTGTTTTCCTTACTTCATTGTATGTTGCTTGAATAAAAACCAAACATAAATACAGTGTTACGAATATGTGCAGGTAAACCTCCTATATACTTCATAAGAGTTTCCTGGGTATGTAATATAATATTTAACATTAATGCCATCTTACAAAATTCATCTGTGTAACTTGCACTATTTTCCCTTTTCTTAGTTTAAGACTTTGCTATTCAATTAAAGCCTTCTCCTTATAACCCAAAGGAAAAAATTGTTTTCTAAGTACAAAAACAAAATCTTGTCATGATGGAAATACATTACCAACTTGTTGCATGCCATTTTGCAACTTACTCTGCCACCAGATGAGTGTTGTGCCTACAAGACGAAGCGATGCCAACTTCATTTGAGTTGCCTCATCCTTGATTTGTTGCACACTACAATAAACTTCCATCTGTTTGACCCAGTTATCAAGCCTCTTAGCATTGAATTCACCATCATACATGGACAACTCGAATTTCACATCAAGATTAAGTAAATTCATATCATGTTTATGTTTATGGGAATGTTTTCTTGCAGTGGATTTTGAACTTGTACTTGAAGAAGAAGAAGATGATGGAGAAGAAGGAGGTGAAGGAGGAGTTTTAGGAGGATCCTCTCCTTCTTCAATTTTGTCTTGCTTGGAAGATTCCCCTTGGAAAGACCTCTTTCGTTCCAAGTAATCCTCATATAAGACCTTTACCATCTCAGGCATGGCGAATAAAATCTTTTGCAACACTATCTCATTCTAAGATATGCCTTCTTATGATGCCATCTCCTCACTTTGAGAATTCCTCTTTCTCGATCCAATCTCATGATCCCCTTCTACAAGCTCGCTTTCACCATGACTCATCTTTTCCCTGGAAATCATGCAAAATCAAACAACCAAATGTCAACCCGCTCTGATACCACTTGATCCGAAAATTATCTTTAAAGACTTCGCTAAGTTTTAAGTATGTGTTCAATTACCAATTAGGAATTAAGAAAAGAAGAAGAACTTAATGCAAGATTATAGAAGCCATCATAAATAAATGCATATCAAAATATAAGCACAAATAATGACAAACCATAACAACAAAGTTGTTAACGGAATCTGACAAGATTGCCTACGTATCCGGGCCTTTGTCTTAGTGGGAGAGGCTTTCTTATTTTTATTCAATGCTTCAAAAGTACATCAGAAAAGTGTCAAAAGGACTATAAACTGATATGGCTATGTTCTACTCGACCTCAACAATCCAACACAACTAACGTCACTGAAAAATGTTGAGCGTAGCTCTCAGAATTGGCTTCCAAAGTTTGATTCCTCAATAGCTTCCGTTTATAAAAATGACTTCTAGCTTCATAAACTAATCGTCATTCTACTAATATGAACCTCTTAATGCTGCTAAGAACCTTTGGTTTATATAGATTTTGATTTGGTATCCTCCTCCCAACTTCCTCCCAAGATATGGCCTCAAAAAGGGCTCAAGATCCTCAATTTTTGGAAAAATCCACCAAAATAAGCATTAAAAGTCAATAAAAATCATATTATATATTGAAAAAAACCCAAAATTGGCAAAATATGAGGGAGAAACCCCTTTCTCCTAGGCCCCTAGTCATATGGGCACTGCCATATGGCCTCGAGTTGTGTGTTCCCTGGTATTTATCCCTTCGTCTTTGGTGTGTTGGTCGTGTGGGCCATGTGTCCTGGCCTGACACTCCACGCACCCTTATCTTAGCTCCTAGCCTAAGTGGGCCTAATGGTTAAGAACATGTGTTTGCTCCTAAGAGGTCACAAGTTCAAATCCAGAGGGGGGTAGGGTATGTATACCTCCGTAGACTTTAGCAGTCAAATCGTTGGGCGGAGGGGGGTCCCTTGTCCCACAAACAAGGGGGTCTCATACACCAATTTGGTGTGGCTTGGTCGTGACCTTAAAAATAGATTATCATTATTATTATATATGGTCGCGTGGGGCACCATGTGTCCTCATGTTGGCCCCCACTGACTGTGGCTTAGCCCGAAAAAACCCACCACATAACACTTTAAAACTATATTCAGTGGGTTGTATAACTGATAACCACCTATGCCCATGTGGCTAGCGCATTTGGTGTTGTTCGTATCTCGTGATGGAGGTTGGGGGTTCGAGCTCGACAAAGTCACAATAAATTTTTGACCACAGCCAATATTGGCAAAATCTGGGGTGCCACGTGGTGCCCTTTGATTAGGCCATGTGTCATCATGTGATTGGCTCGTATGGTATAGTCAGCACACAATCAACATGCACGGTCAGCTGCCACATCACCATTGTACAACCACGTGTCGTGCCACGTCAATGTCCCTACTCCCAAGTCACCTTCTTAGTTAGTTGCAATGTCGACATATGTACAACCACCTGTCATTCGTACTACCATGTGTCATCCTGTCATTGGCCCACATCACATAGAAAATGCCACGTGTCATCCGTACAATTTCATACTGGTCCAACTCAGCTCAAAATTGCCAAAAATGAGTGACACATGTCACCTCCTCGTGCTTCCATGTGTCCCTAATGACTTCATCATGATGTCACCTGTCATACTGTTGAGGTCAGCAGTTCGACTTGTTGACTTTGACCAATTTGACTCTTTTCATGTTTGGAAAATCGATCAGAACGCGATAACTTTCACATACGATGTCCGTTTGTGGAAAACATTATATGGTCAGAATCAACGCGACGAGCCCGATGCAATGGCACTATTTTTATCCGATTCTAAGAAATTTTATTTTTATGCCTTCCTGGATCCATTTTGGATCATTCATGTAGGATTCATCTTTGATTTGTCGAATGAAGAAGTTTCTTTATGGCCTCAAGTAGGCTCTAAGGGCATGGTATGCCAATATTGATTCCTACCTATTTTCACATAACTTTGTATGTTGTAATTCATACCTGAATGTTTACATGCTCAGGACGACTAATTCACTTCTACTCCTAGTTCTATATGTTGATGATTTGTTGATCATCGGTTGCTCAACTTCAGTGATTGTTGTAGTCAAGAGGATTCTGACACCATCCCCTTTATGACATGACCCATCATTTGTCAGATGATCTGTCACATTCAACACATCCAGAATATTATAATTTAAAAAGAAATCTGAATCGTACACCATATTTATCTTTCCTTTTAACTCTTTTCAATATTCCTCATCAAACTTAAAAACCCCTTCTTGGTTCCACAAAACCCTCTTGCA
>JZKD02S2341102.1:9238-31657 GCA_000966675.3 Picea glauca
TCGTCTTTAGGCCATTATTTGTAATTATACCTCCTAGTCTCCTATATATACCAAGGAGACATTTTCATTTTGAATCATCTTGTACTTGAACATTTAAGTGGGATAAAAGGAGGTTACCCCCTCGAATGGGCTTATTATCTGAAATTATCTCTTTTTCAAGGCGTTGAGTACTTTTCCTGAGGTTTTTCTATGCTATATTGTTGTTTGGTTCTTAACATGGCCTGACATCACACCAGTTCGCCAGAAACAACGACCGCTACACCCATCCAAAGCCGCGGCTATCAAAGCCGAAATTGACAAATTACGTACGGCCGGGTTTATTTACCCCATCGCTTACACTTCATGGGTTTCCAACCCTCTACCCGTTGACAAAAAATATCGCACTATCCACGTTTGCACAGACTTTCACGATCTCAATAATGCATGTCCCAAAGACAACTTTCCAATGCCTTTCATCGATAAAATTATTGACGACTGTGCCAGCCACGAAGCTCTCTCCTTTATGGACGGATTCTCTGGCTATAACCAAATCCAAATCCACCCAGCCGATCAATATAAAACTACATTCATTACCCCATGGGGTACTTTTTCATATCGTGTCATGCCTTTCATCTTAAAAAATGTCGGCGCAACTTTCCAGTGGGCGATGACATACATCTTTCATGATCTGGCTGAAATCATCCTTGCCTACTTGGACAACCTCATAGCTTGATCCAAGAAACGCACCCAGAATATCGATGATTTATGAATCATCTTTCAATGGTATCGCCAGAACAACATTCGCTTGAATCCTCTCAAGTGCATGTTTTGCGTCACCGTGGGGCACCTTTTCGGTTTTATAGTTTCCCAAAGCGGTATTACCATGGACCCCCTCAAAGTCAAAGCCATCACCGAAATTCCACCTTCTCAGAATTTACGACAACTTCAGAGTCTACTGGGAAAAGCTAACTTTCTCAGATGCTTTGTTCCTAATTACGCCATATGCGCACACAGTTTCCTCTGCTTACTACGTCACGACATCCCTTTTCACTAGGACGATTATGCCCAACAGTCATTTGACGATCTTAAAACAACACTTTCAAATGCACCTTTAATTAGTGCACCTGACTATAATCGTGACTACATTCTCTACGTATCAGCATCAACTGTATCAGTAGCCGGCGTCCTCGTCTAGCTCGGAGATGAAAATTGTGAACACGTCATTTACTATGTTAGTAAGAACCTCTCAGGACCACCCTTGAAGTATAAACACAAAGAGAAACTCACTCTTACAGTTGTCCTCGTAGTCTAGAAACTGCGCCATTACATTCTGCTTCGCACCACAAAGGTCATTGCAGATTCCAACTCTATGCAATACTTTTTCAGCCGTCGACAATTTAACGGAAAATTCACTTGATGGATCGTTATCCTTCAAGAGTACGACCTTTAGTTCTCAACACCTAAGAGTAAGAAGGCCCTCGTTCTCTCCGAACTTGTCATGGCCCTCCCCTATAACACCATCAGTGCCCCCGTCAATACCGACATTCCCGACGAACATCTCTTTTATATCACTTCGGATGACCCTTGGTATGGCGACCTTCTCATCTACCTATGAACTCAAAAGTTTGGTAACCACCTTTCACGAGATGATCGTCGATGTATCCGCCATCAGGCCCCCCGCTATCTCCTCATCGGAGACATCCTATACCGGTGGGATGTCGACACCATTCTTCGTTGATACCTAACTATTGACGAGGCTGACAGAGTCTTAAACGACTGCTAGAGTGGCGCATGTGGGGGCCATCTTTCGGATATATCCACTGCTCAAAATATTATCCGAGCTGGTTACTTTTGGCCGACCCTATTTCATGCTTGCATTCATGCCGTGAAACGATGTGAGCAATGTTAGCTCTATGCTAACAAAGGCCGGGCTCCTCTCGCTTTTCTTCACCCTGTCATTACTGCGGGCCCTTTTTGTAAGTGGGGCATTGACTTTATGACTTGTAATCCCCCCTCCAACAATGGTCACAAATACATTGTTGTTGCCATTGATTACTTCACCAAATGGGCAGAAGCTATGCCCACTTTCAACAACAGCGCTGACACTGCAGCGCGTTTTTTCTTTAATCATGTCATATCCCATTTTGGATTACCACTCCAACTTGTTTCCGACCATGGGAAACACTTTGAGAATGAGATATTCGTCGAACTCTCATCTCGATTAGGCTTCTCTCACGAGTTTGCCTCACCATATTACCCTCAGTCAAACGGACAGGTCGAGGCAGTGAACAAAGTCCTCAAGACCATGTTACAGTGCATTGTTAATAAACATAAAACCAATTGGCATCATATGATATTTTCTATGCTATGGGCTTATTGAACGGAAGTAAATACCACTACTGGTTTCATGCCATTCCATTTAGTCCATGGGGTTGAGGAAACTCTTCCCATTGAATGCGAAATACCCACCTTACGCACCGCAATTGAGCTATTACCTGACACTGCTCCAATGGAGCAGTGCTTCCTGAACTTGGAGTCGCTGGATGAAGATCATCGATCTTCATTATAGAACAACGAGGAAGCTAAAAAATGATCCAAAGCTACCTTTAATCGCCATGTCAACCTTCGATCATTCCGCGAATGCGACCTTGTCCTGGCCTATGATATCGCTCATGATACCTTTGGCCACGGAAAATTTGAATCACTTTGGCATGGCCCTTACATCATCCAACATTGCCTCACCAAAGGTGCATACATCCTGGCCTCCCTCGAAGGCCTCTCACTCAAGGAACCCATCAATGGGCTATATCTCAAGAAATTTTATGCTTAGAAGTAGTCATTCTACTTTAGGTTATTTTTTTTTCATTTTAGTGTTTTTAATCTTTTTCCTCCTACCCTCTTGTCTAAACTATCCTTTGTGCTATTGAAATATGCTTCCTCCACCAGCCTACCACATTGGTTACGCCGACGACGCCAGCCGTTGGACACAAAATCTCGCTTCGACGGCTTGGGCTCTCTACACCCCTTCACATGAAATGCTACATTCAAAGGGAATATGTTTGGGACCAGCAACCAACAAATAAGCCAAATACACTACTATCATTGGCCTCCTGGCCGATGCCCAGCGTCATCATATTCGTCACCTTAGCGTCTTCCTTGACTCTCAACTAGTCGTTCTCCAACTCAACAATGTGTACCGTGTACGCGATCCGTGCCTCTTTCGCAAATACCTGCAGGTTAGACTGTTATCTTGACATTTTGATTCCATTACATTTACACATATTCCAAGACAATTGAATCAAACAAAAGAGCAAATAGCTACCATGGTGTTAGATTGGCATATATCACATCAAGCTACACATACATAAACATCTCAAAAATCTTGTCACAGCATATAGATAGAATAGACATCATCATAATCATCGAAAAAAAACACATGTAGACAACATATGGATCTCAAAATATGTATACTCATATATATATAAATTCCTATCAGGCCATCTGAATGTTTACATACAAAAATACATGTGCCCCCAGGTCAGCACAACACCTCGGTAAAACAAATCGGCTCACCAGCCTATATACAACAAAAAGATATACATCATACATAAGTCATGGTGCCTCTATCGTACCACCACCTACTCCTCCCTCAGGAGGAGGTGGTGTCCCACCACCACCTGCCCCAGGTGGTGGTGGACCACCCACAAGACCCTCCTGCCCTGGCGGCAGGCATCCACTAGTCATCGCAGCAAGCACTGCTGCTCGCCGCACTATGACACGCCATGGTGGCAGAACCCCCACACACTGCTCCAGGAAGCTCTCATCTTGGATACGCGTCCACATGCCCTCAAGCACATCCTACAACACCGTCTCCAGGCGACGGCGTATGTCATCAAAATCAACTCCAGCCACCACCGGAGGAGCGTGTGATGGCCCCGCACTGGGGTCATTGAACCGACGCCTCCTTGCCGCCCTCTCGGGCTCAGTAGTTCACTCCGTGACATCCTCTTGTCGATGTATCTCTCCCTGTGGTGGTCTCTCTGGCTCTCGACAAGTTGGTGCTCTCTGCATCTCCACCTCACGCCCGCGAGGTGCCACATCTGCACATGCACAAAACAACAAACAACAGATAGTATTAGCATCTATATCATATACATATGGACTGATATCTCAAAAGACAACATAAATAAAAAACATACACAATACTAAATGTACCTCGATGGTCAAACACCTCCCCTGGAGGCAGCACCATGTCCGGGTCACCCCAGAAGTCAACCCCATCATAGGGGTATCGAAGTACTACCTGCGGCATCTGCCACCATATCTGTGTCGCATCTGCTGAAAAATAGTGGCCACCTTCGCCACCACCATGGTGAACCAAAACTATGGACCACCGCCTCAATCGCAACTCTCGTGCCCCTAGCATCTCTAACAGAACCCTCGAGTGAAACATCAACACCCTCTCTTAAAACCATGCCACTAGGATCAACCCAAAGGCAAACTCTTCTACACCTATGGACTAACACCGATCCAACTACGTGATCATCCGCGCATGCAGTTTCAGTCCCCATGCGAACTGCTCACCGACCACCACTCTCTCCAGCACCAGCTGCTGGCCACCACTAATCCGTTGGGTCACAAGTGACCCGTATACACGAACAATCATCGCCGCTATGCAACGATGAGCCAGGGAGTCTATAGCACTAATTCTCACCACAGTCCCAGACATGAAGTTCTCACCTGAGTAGTATCACTGGCCGATTGTAACAAGGGTTGTCTCCCTCAGTAGCATAGGCTATGCCGATAGGGGCATTCCCCGAAAGGGGAGCCCAGTCATAAAATATACATCCTCCAACGCAGTGAAGGGGATTTGCTCTCCTCGCACGAGGAAGCAGTGTAGCTCCGGACTCCACATTTGGAGCAGGAACTGTAGTAAATACTCCTGTGCCCGTATCAACGGGCACTCAAAGAACTTTAGCAACCCACAGGTTGCTAAAGTCGCCCGCACCCCAGGCCCCTCAATGGCCACATCATCTTGCAACTGGGCCCAGTCTCTCTCTCACCACGGCACCGACATTGTCACTACTGGCCACCTATGAACAACACAGATTCCTATATCAGCTCATGTAACCATCAAAAGCATCAAAAAGACTCATTTTTTACCCTTCAACCTTGCCTCCTAGGTGCGGTTTTTGTTCCCACAGGCGGGCACCCATGCGTGCTTGTTCATTGCATAGGAGCGCATATATGTGCGCCTGTACACTGAACAGGTGCGCATCAGTGCGCACCTGTTCACTTCACAGGTGCACCCTTACGTGCACCTGTTCATTTTACAGACGCGCATCGATACGCACCTGTCAAACCTACAGGTGTGCACTGATGCACGCCTGTTCAACTCATAGGCACACCCCTCGGGTGCGCCTTAAATTCCTCATATCACACACCCATGCCTGTATGATTGGTGTACATGCGTGCACGCATGCGTGCCTCTCACCGGGTCGCCCGCGCATGGGGGGCCCACATCCCCTAAATACCCCTGTACAACCCCCCGTACAAGCCTTGCACAAAAATTGAAAACCTATTTCTATGATGGATGATCAGACCACCAACCTGATACTCACAAAACGTCGATCGAATGCCTCGTCCTCCCTGAATCTCCAAATCTCCTCTAAAATCTGCTCGTCCAGTCACTATTGCAGCAGGTACAAATGAGGTGGAAATGTGGGCCCTACATCTATATATAGGCCTTTTTCCAAACTTCCACTCACCATTCAGGGAGCCCAAGGTGTCCATTTTTCAAACCATCTTCAACCACAAGATCAGCATCCCGCCACCTACATCATAGTTGTCCCTGGGTCACTTTTCATCCTAAGCCCTTGGGGCACCTTTTTTTCATATCATGGTTAGGTACGCACGTGCACTATCACATTTATCTAATACATGCTCATCTCTTTGATTCTCTTCAGATATTGTTCACTTTTGGGTATTTGTTTCTCATATGTGCAGGTACTTGCTCCTCATCCCTTGGCATCACCCCTTCAGGTATATACTCAGCACTGGCATGTAGTCTTTCCCGCTGTATCGCACTTGCATTTCCAGTCACACCGTCTGATGTTTACCTCTAGGATCTCCTTTCTCGGCTCTGCATTACCCACGCCTCCATTTTCATCTTTGGTACTGTTACCCGGTAGCATTCTTACCCACATGAGTTGTCCCATTCATAGCACCTTTTGCCACTTTTTGACACTCATGCTATTTTTTCATTACCCTTTAGGGATGGGAGTCATGATAGTCTTTCATCATGTTGCGAATCAACCACATACTCCTTCTCCTCATTTTGCTAGCTTTCCCACACGGACTCCCAGATTCTCTCTGTACAGTTCTTTTTTTACCTGCACCTCCACAGTATTATGAACCCTCCATTTCATCCACAATCAGTTTGCCCATCTGTGAACCTACCCTTATTTCACCTACCTAATACAGAAACTCACCAATGGGGCCCCCACCCTTCATCAGTCTTCCAAGCACATTATGCCCTACGTGGGCCACCCATATCACACTGGGGCACCCGTTTCTGTATTTGTACATTTCTCCCCAAATTATTTGTTATTTATTGTACAAACGCCTTTATTTCCATTCATTACATTTTCTTTTGTCGTTACCGTTGCCGGCTTGCTTCCTTTTGGCCACATGCAACCCATGTCACCCTTGGTTGGAACATTACTTATAATCTACCCTTTCCAATATTGTCCATATCTTGAGAGTACTCCATAGGTCACTTACCTCTACCCTCTGAATTTGTTCACCTTGTCTCGCCTCTAGCACAACTTATCACCAGTCTTGTCATCCCCCTAACACTCGACCTTGTTACACGGTTGCGGCCACTTTTTATCTCATACATCCTCCAACCAAGGGCAGTCTTGAGTCTTCCCACTTCTTGACTTCATCCATGTACCTATGCCACTTCCTCACCTCAGTAGATTCCATGAAGCCTTTTTCTTCTGGGAGTCGTGTTCCCCTTTTGTCGACATCAACATAATTTTTCGGCAGGGCGACAGTATCTTGATTCTCATTATCCATTCAATGAGAGATCTCGGACAACATAGGGTGAAACACCATTGCTCCCTGCTGTCGTTGCCCCCCATAACATTCGATGCCAACACTTTCTCAATGTTATGGTGAGTCTTACTTTGCGACTATTACAGTTATTTTTACCATTTGCTGAAGACCTCTGAACTTGGTAGGGCTATCAATGCCCACATCATCGCTGCTTTTTATTACCGTAGTCATTGCCTATTGTTCAGAGTATGTTCCTTTGTAGAATTGTCTTATGCCTTTATCATCACTGCCCCCGAGGGCTCTGCAGTTGTCTACACCAACACTTCAGTCATCTTTTGTCAGAGTTACATAACATGAGCATGGGGCATGCCTGCCTCGTTTGTACACAGTTTTCTCTTTTTTTCACAACTCTCAGAAGGTTGGGTCCTACTGGTTCCTTTTTTCTCCAACGGATTGCTCTGAACGCTCCCACTATTGCTCTCCCTTACAAAAACATTCTCAGTAGAAGAAACATTGATGGATTTTGGCTATACATATGCTCCTAACCTCATCCATCAGGGGGCATCTGTTATCACTGAAATTTCGTCCGCACATGGCGACAAGAACTCAACATTGTCAAATAGTAATGGAGTCATTCATGGCACTGAATTAATTTCACAGCATTCCAAAAAGGTCAAAAACTATACAAAGTAGTAAAAATTGAAGAGCGCTTTACAGAAGTTGGGTGCACACGCACATGCACGGAACAGGAACGTACCATGCCCGCATACGCGCACGATGCGCGGCTGTTGGCGCAAAAACCCGCACACCTGCTAAACGATGCATTTACTGAATTGGTCGGCCTCCCAACCACTTATGGATCAGCTCCCAAGCCGATTTGACCTTCAAATCTGAGCTAAATCCAAATGGTGGGCTGGTCAAATACCTAATAAATCCCTAAAGAGCCTCTTTTCACACTACAAAGGAGTTACACAATAACCCAATGCAATGCTATAAAAAGACATGAAGAAACCTCATTTTCTCAAGGAATTTCATGTAATGTTATGCTGCCTAGATTGTTTTAAGGACTCCATCCTTGACAAGACCACTTTGGCAACATTTCATTGAGCAATCCACCTCTCCATTGAGTGGGTTTGTAAAGGAGTTCTTTCATCACCATTTTTATTTTTCTTGTTGTAAGGAGAGCAAGTTTGTGAGGGTCCAAGAGACTTCCTTTGGAGAAAGAAGGGACTCATAGTCCCCTTTCTTCATTGTGCTTTGATTTCATCAATAGATCAGCCTAAAAACATTGGTGATATCAGTTTTTTTGTGTTTGTTATCTCTATACCCATATGCTTATGATTTTAGTTTGTATTAGTTTAATTCTTTCTTATAGTTTTGTTTTTCTTTCTCTAACTCTTTCCTCTACAGATGTCATGCTCAGCAAGACCCAACTGGTCATGTAAGCACCCCTTATTTGATCACCAAGGTGACGAAAAGGGTGAAAAAATATTGGCGACCATACTGGGAAGAAGGTATCAATTCCTACCTCATTTGGGTTTATTTTGCTCTTCTTTTAGTTTGCTTAACTTTCAGGTGCACAAACCAGCCTCTGTCGACCTGCTAACCAGTCAATTCATGGGAGAATTGAGAGAAATCCATTCGGATTTTATTTCTCAGTCGTTTGTCACAGGTGTGCGGGTATTCCACCCCACAGACATGCATCGTGTGTGCATGTTCTTTCGTAACAGCCTTTCTCTACGTGCATGCTCTTTTTTACTCATTTCTTCTCGCACGCCTGCGCTCTATGCGCACCTGTCTACACTAGGGGCCACGCATTTTGAAAAAAAATTCACTTTGTAAGTTCTTTGGATGTGGGGAATTCCATATTCCTTCTTAAATATGATGTCAAAAATGTTCTAAATCTACATTACACTTAGTCCCCTCATCATATAAAGGGGTTAGTCGAGCACACATAGGCACTTAGGAGGATAAAAATCAATTTTCCTTATTTTCTTTTTTCCACATGGATGGCTTGCTTTGACTTATAACATAAGTGGACAATAATATTTAATCACATCTAAAACTCACATTTGGGACTCAAAGTTGAAGTAAAAATCGTTGAGTATGCTCTTCTCTCGCGCCTCCAAGCGATCTTGAGAAATAAAAAAATATTGTGAAAACAATCTCATCTCCCTTAACAAAAGTTTTAAAACCTTTAGGAGAGGACAATGACCCTTTTTGGGACCCCTCTTAGTTTTATTTTTCAAACACACTTTAAACTTGTAACGGACCCATACATGCCCACATGCTACAAAGATAGAAGAGTGGTTGAAAATTTTGCTTTCTTAGATCAAAACACTAGGAGAGTTTAAAGGTTTGTAACGGGCCCATACATGCCCATATGTTCAATCTAGGATACTTTCATGATTTTCTAGATTACCTCACAAATAGGGAGTTAAAGGATAGTAACGGACCAACATGTCCACATGCTAGTTTCCTAGGGCTTTTGAATTCCCCAAGGTCGTACCAAAGACATCTAGCTAATTAGGTAATCACACTTTTGTAAGGACCAAACGAAGTCCACATGTAGCAAGGTGACATCTAATTAACTAAAATTTGGCACACTTTTCACTCACACACAAAAGTCACTTCTCACTCACATAGATTCTTCTCGAAACATGGAGGTCCAAGTACGTTTCCGCCTAAGGGATTCTGAAAAAACCCCATCTTTTCTTGACAGGACTATCCACTCCCATTGTTAATGAAACGAGGTTGGTTTTCACCCCCAGCCTCACAAAACAACTTCATCTAAAATCTTTCTAAAAACTCACTAAGTTTTCCTCCACAGGAGGTGCCAAAAGGAATTTTTAGTCTAGGTAGGATTTTGGGGATAGGCATCCAAATAACTCCCCGTTATCTGGTTCTCACATTTTCAAACATAGAGGTTGTAAAATAGGGAACTTGAAATCCTCCAAGTCAAGTGTTCCAATCACCATAAGGCAAGGAGATACCCGTGAAGGGTTGAAGGCCGAGGTCCGATTGTTCTATGCATCCCCCCTTGAAGCACCCACCTCTTGGATGGGATCCAGCCCGTGACCCATTTCTTAGGCCAAAAATCTAAATGCCGTACTTTGACCGAGGTACCTAGTGACCAACTTTAGGACATATACCCAGGTGGAAATTGTGGGCTGCAATTGCACCTTGATTGGATTTTGCGTGGCTATTGGGAAATATCGCCAGCTCTTTTGGGATATTCCCCCTCTACCCCTCATTATAACCAATTATTTCATCTTTCACTAGTGTCTCTTTCGGTGACTTCAGACCCCACTGTTGAGTACTATTGGAAGGTCCAATGCTATTTGAGAGGAAGGACGTTACGTCTTCTAGGACATGAGCATTTGCTTTCTTTTGATTCCCCCACACGGACAAAACCCACTTACCCATATATATGCTTCTTTCTAATTTTATGTATGATGCACATCTGATTACAGTTTGATTTGGATATATATATTGTGTAAACATTCAGGCTTTTTGTTTCTATATTTTTCTCACCACTTGTTGCACACATTCACACAACTAGTCTGACATCATAGGGGAACTACAGAACCCCCGTCGTTCACGATGCTTTCTCAACCTCCCTCCTATGTTAGGGGGAGTATCTGGTCATACTCGCTCATCGGTACCTCCTTCACACACTCCCGTGAGTGCTACTATCTTAGGATTAGCTTTGCTTGGTTCTACATTACTTGGGTCCACTTCCCAAGGTCATCCGTTCACTCGCTCTCCTTTACAAGGAAGCGGGGGAGCCACTTCCTCTCAAGGAGGGATCACCAACCCACCTAGTCCCCATCAAGAGTCAAGTTCACAACACACTATTGCTGGAGCTAACCCTCCCACCCCACTACAGATGCCATATTTTTCCTCTCTCAACATACCGGATCTCACCAAACTCACCAATGATCCTATATTGCATGACACCACTTGGCCTGCAATGCCAACAAAACTTCCTTCAGACATACCAAAGTTAAAGGAAAGGTAGGGGATGACCCCGCCAACCATGTCGTGACCTTTCATCTATGGTGTTCTTCCAATAGCATTATGGATGATTCCATCAGACTGCGATTATTTCAACGCACACTTACTGGCCCATTAGCGAAATGGTATGTCGAAGAAAAATCAGGGTCCCATGCGACCTTTGAGTCATTGGCCAAAGCATTCTTGACCTTCTTCCAATTACCCATCCACCATTAAAATGATCTAGAACTATTTTCTAAATTCAAAAAAACCTCAGCCACCCACATCGCTGACCAAATTCATGAGTGGCGTAGGCGACGTAGTTTGTGTAAAGCAGAAACCACCAAGTAGCAATGTCTCGATTGGTTTCTTATATCACTTGTCTCTCTACTTGGTAAGGATGTAGCTTCCACATACCCTCAATCCAAAGAGGAAGCCATCAGTAAGGCCCAACAGTATGACCTCATCTATGCACAGTCAGGGTACTTATACACCGTACTTCCCGATCTTCCAAAACCTGTGTCGTTTGGCCAAGACAAAGCTGGGATGTCTCACTTAGCAGACGGACTAATAGGTGCCACCACACACCATGGTCCACAACCCCAACCACCACCGATGTATGGAACACCTCAATACCCACCGGCATATGGGGGCACTCCTTATTACCCCCCACCCCATTATCAACAACCATACCCTGTTGCTATACCTCCACCCATCAGTGGACCACCACCGGCACCTTCCATACATCCACCTATTCCCACAAACAGTGGTACTCCCTCAAAATCGTCTTATAGTACTAGTGAAAGCAGTACACCTTCCTATGTACCTTATGGATCGGTACCAACAAAAAATCCATACTTCCCATTTCTTGGTTCTCCCCAACCCATGGCGCCCCCACATCCACATGCAGGGGTAAATTTTCTTCAACCTTCTGCTGCTCAACAATACCAAAATTTTGAACAGTTGAATATAGCCAACCCAACTCACCCATCGAACAATGCCAAGAATAAAGGACGGAACAGGAATAACAACCACCCAGGTCAAGGTGGGAATCAACCCCCACAACACCAACCAACCGAGGGAAACCAGAACCAAGGGAACCAAAACCCCCAAGGGGGAAATAAAAACAAATGCCAAGGGAGAAATAATGTTAAAACCATCTTCCCTTGTGATCTTTGTGGTGATTTCGGTCATTACACTCACCATTGCCCCCAGATCACTGATTTCAAACAGTTGAAGGACTCGGGTAGCCTTCCCCATTCTCCGACACAAACTGCCCCTCAACAGGAACCACAACAATATGTGTAGCAACCCCCTCCCGCTATGCTACAAAATCCTATTCCACATCAAGGTGTGATAAACACCCAATAGGACACACAACATCCCCCACCTCAGGTGGGACAATACCACAACCCCAACAATCCAGCAGAGCGTACAATTCTCCTCACCAGTGAGGAAGAAATCCTTCTGCAAACGCGTAATCGTCAGTATCATACACCCGCTTAGTCTCCTCCCATCTCTCCAGAGACAAACCCTACACCGATGGGACCCCCGTTGGTGATCCCTTGCCCGTCTACCGAACCACCACTTCGCATCCCTTACATCCCCTTGTGTAGGAATGTCCACAACCCATAGGCTAGGGCCACTCATAACTATAGCTTGGTAGACGACTTAGCACAATCCCCGGCTACCATGTCAGTCTTGGAAGTCCTCCAGACTTGTCCTATGCAGTGGAAATATTTACTTTTCGCATTGGGGGCAGTTGAACCTGCAGATACTCGACTCATCACCTTTGATCTTGATAGCAGAGAACCTCATCTTCCCGCCTTGATCGCTTTTCAAATACCAGTGAAAATACAGAACATCACAGTTCATCGGTGTATCATCGATGAAGGTGCCTCTACATGCATCATGTCCAAAACAGTATGGTAGAAACTTGGTTCCCTGGAACTCATTCCCTATGCCATCACATTAGGAGCTTATGATGAACGACCGTCCTCTCCTGAAGGTCTCTTCCAAAATGTCCCCGTGGAACTCGGGGGCAAGACCATCCTCATTGATATCGAATTTATTGATGCCCCCCTCGATTATAATATCCTATTCGAGCGTAGCTACATGTACGCTATGAAGGAAGTGGCCTCTTCCGTCTTTCATACAATGATGTTCCCCCACAATGGGAATATCGTGACCATCGACCAAGTCTCACATTATGAGCCTAACCCATCTGCCAACCTCAAAAACATTCTTCCTCTCATCCACACCAACCCATATGCATATCCACTCATCGAGATGGGTCCTGGGATTTTTAAAGATCCATCCTTATTACAGACGTACCATGGAGCACCACCACTCCTTCCCCCTAATCAAGTATGTGTCGTCTCATCTAACGGAACTCACACGGAGGATGCTCTTCCTCCTCAGGAGGCTTCATTCATTCATGACGTCTCAATAGTCGCAGAACCACTCTTGTCGAAGCCTCCTATGCACTCGTTGACCTCAACAGTCCACGAATCCACACCCCCTCAAGGGAATACTCCCGTCTGGGAGACACTCCCCCAACCCCTCACCCAAATTCCCTTCTTTTACCCTCCCCCAGGTATTGAAGCTTTTCAGGTAGCCGCAACGCTCACACTACCTAATACGGTGTTAGAAATCCCAGTTTGGTATTTACACCCACCAGAGATGGTCCCTTGACCATCCCGTCCCCCACATGAAGGACTTCCCATGACAATTCCCGTCCTTACCCCCACTACCCCCATACTCACTAACACCCCTACTATGTCTAGGGGAAGAAGGAAGAAGAAGGAGCCCACCACTCCACTTCCTCCACGCATCCCACCTTGCGCACTATGTGATAAAAAGGGCCACCAAAGCAACAATTGCCCATCCCTACCTGACTTATGGAATCTAATCCCCCTCAATAAAAATCCCATAACACCCGCCACTACTGCTAGTCCCACTACTACCACCAACCCTTCCAGTAGTAAAGGGTTGAGGACCAAATATGCTTGTGCTATATGTTCAAAGTATGGCCATTACACCCACCATTTCCCAGCACTGTCGTGCTTTCGACAGACATTAGCGGCTGTACGCCAGAACTTCCAGAACAACCCACGCTTTGCTACATCCTCTTTGAATATCACTGACATTCGCTATGTCACCACTTCAGTCAATGAACGTATGAGATGCCCTTGCTCTCTCTGCGATTCATTAACTCATTTTACATACCAGTGTCCTATGATCCTTGAATATAGGCAATGTCAATTGGCCCTGCTTCACCGACCCACAGAGGTTATAATTGACATTACTTCGTCACTCAAGGATCTTCATGTCATTTCTCCAGAGCCCGAGGCACTCCCAACGCCTCCATGGTTCTTAAATGACGTCTCTAAGGATTTACCCCGCAACCCCCCCAACTCTCCTGCTTATTCCCCTACGGACAATCTCCACCCAACCACCACGGGTACCCCTTAGTACTTCAACATATGGTTTATGTCGAGTGAACCCTCACCATCTCCTAGAATTGATCCCTCGGCTTCTCCATCAGGGGGCAACCACGCTGTCACCGAGATCACTCCTCACGACCCCTTGTATTCTCGATGTTTTCAATGCGACAAGGAAACACTTGAAGAGCTAAAATACCCAGACTCGCCTTGGGATGCACTACATCACTACGCACTCTTCTCTCCATAGGCAGCCCTCATGCCTCCTAACCAAAACCCCATTTACGTGGTCGAAACCAAAGATTTTATCCCATTTGGGCCTATCGATTGGTTCAACAATACCATTCCTTCCCTTGACGCTTTTGAAGAAGGTAATATGGCCAACATTTCCCCCACCATCAAAATCAACATTTCCATTAAAAATGGCATCGTCGAAGAAATCACCATTGGAGCTGCTTGCACTCCTCAGGAAATCGCCGCATATAAGGCCCTCTTCCAGGAATATATGGATATTTTTTCCTGGTCATACACAGAAATACTTAGCCTCGATCCCTCTTTTTTCGAACATCGCATCAACACCTGGCCTGACATCACACCAGTTCGCTAGAAACAGTGACGGCTACACCCATCCAAAGCAGCAGCTATCAAAGCCGAAATTGACAAATTATGTACGGCTGGGTTTATTTACCCCATCGCTTACACTTCATGGGTTTCCAACCCTGTACCCATTGACAAAAAATAGGGCACTATCCTGGTTTGCACAGACTTTTGCGATCTCAATAACGCATGTCCTAAGGACAACTTTCCAATGCCTTTCATCGATCAAATTATCGACGACTGCGTCGGCCACGAAGCTCTCTCCTTTATGGACGGATTCTCTCACTATAACCAAATCCAAATCCACCTAGCTGATCAGTATAAAACCGCATTCATTACCCCATGGGGTACTTTTGCATATCGTGTCATGCCTTTCGGATTAAAAAATTCCGGCGCAACTTTCCAGCGGGCCATGACATACATCTTTCATGATCTGGATGAAATCATCCTCGCCTACTTGGACGACCTCACAACTCGATCCAAGAAATGCACCCAGCATCTCGATGATTTACGAATCATCTTTCAATAGTGTCGCCAGTACAACATTCACTTGAATCCTCTCAAGTTCGTGTTTTGCGTCACCGCGGGGCACCTCCTCAGTTTTATCATTTCCCAAAGCAGTATTACCATGGACCCCCTCAAAGTCAAAGCCATCACCGAAATTCCACCTCCTTGGAATTTACGACAACTTCAGAGTCTACAGGGAAAAGCTAACTTTCTTAGACACTTTGTTCCTGATTACGCCATACGTGCACATGGTTACCTCCGCTTACTACGTCATGGCATCCCTTTTCACTGGGACGATTATTCCCAACAATCATTTGACGATCTTAAAACAACACTTTCAAATGCACCTTTAATTAGTGCACCTGACTATAATCGTGACTACATTCTCTACGTATCAGCATCAGCTGTATCAGTAGCCGGTGTCCTCGTCCAGCTCGGAGATGACAATCATGAACACGTCATTTACTATGTTAGTAAGAACCTCTCAGGACCACCCTTGAAGTATAAACATGAAGAGAAACTCGCTCTTGTAGTTTTCCTCGCAGTCCAGAAACTGCGCCATTACATTCTGCTTCGCACCACAAAGGTCCTCGCAGATTCCAACCCTATGCAATACTTTCTCAGCCGTCGACAAGTTAATGAAACATTCACTCGATGGATCGTTATCCTTTAGGAGTATGACCTTGAGTTCTCAACACCTAAGAGTAAGAAGGCCCTCATTCTCACCGAACTTGTCACGACCCTCCCCTCTAACACCATCAATGCCCCCATCAATACCGACTTTCTCGACAAACATCTCTTTTATATCACTTCGGATGACCCTTGGTATGGCGACCTTCTCGTCTACCTACAAACTCAAAATTTTGGTAACCACCTTTCACGAGATGATCATCGACGTATCCGCCATCAAGCCACCAGTATATTCTCATCGGAGACATCCTATACCGGTGGGGCGTCAACACCATTATTCATCGATGCCTAACTATTGACGAGGCTGACAAAGTCTTAAACGAATGCCACAATGGCGCATGTGGGGGCCATCTTTCGGGTATATCCACTGCTCAAAAGATTATCCAAGCCGGTTACTTTTGGCCAACCCTGTTCCATGCTTTCATTCATGCCATGAAACGATGTGAGCAATGTCAGATCTATGCCAACAAAGGCTGGGCTCCCCCAACTCTTCTTCACCCTGTCATTACTGCGGGCCCTTTTTGTAAGTGGGGCATTGAATTTATGACTTGTAATCCCCCCTCCAGCAATGGTAAAAAATACATTGTTGTCGCTGTTGATTACTTCACCAAATGGGTAGAAGCTATGCCCACTTTCAACAACACCGCTGACACTGCAGCGCCTTTTTTCTTTAATCACGTCATATCCCGTTTTGGAGTACCACTCCAACTTGTTTCTGACCATGGGAAACACTTTGAGAATGAGATCTTCATCGAACTCTCATCTCGGTTAGGGTTCTCTCACAAGTTTGCCGCACCATATTACCCTCAGTGAAACAGACAGGTCGAGGCAGTGAACAAAGTCCTCAAGACCATGTTATAGCGCACGGTTAATAAACATAAAACCAATTGGCATCATATGTTATTTTCTACAATATGGGCTTATCGAACAGTAGTAAAGACCACTACTAGTTTCACGCCATTCCATTTAGTCCATGGGGTTGAGGCAACTCTTCCCATTGAGTGCAAAATACCCACCTTATGCACCGCAATTGAGCTATTACCTGACACTGCTCCAATGGAGCTGTGCTTGCTGAACTTGGAGTCGCTGGATGAAGATCGTTGATCTTCATTACAGAACAACGAGGCAGCTAAAAAATGATCCAAAGCTACCTTTGATCTCCATGTCAACCTTCGATCATTCCATGAAGGCGACCTCATCCTGGCCTATGATATCGCTCATGATACCTTTGGCCACAACAAATTCGAATCACTTTGGCATGGCCCTTACATCATCCAACATTGCCTCACCAAAGGCGCATACATCCTGGCCTCCCCCGAAGGCCTCTCGCTCAAGGAACCCATCAATGGGTTATATCTCAAGAAATTTTATGCTTAGAAGTAGTCATTCTACTTTAGGTTATATTTTTTTCTTTTTAGTGTTTTTAATCTTTTTCCTCCTACCCTCTCGTCTAAACTATCCTTTGTGCTATTGATAGATGCTTCCTCCACCAGCGTACCACATTGGTTACGCCAACGACACTAGCTGTTGGATACAAAATCTCGCTTTGGCGGCTTGGGCTCTCTACACCCCCTCACATGAAATGCTACATTCAAATGACATATGTTTGGGGCCAGCAACCAACAACCAAGCCAAATACACTGATGTCATTGGCCTCCTCACCGACGTCCAGTGTCATCATATTCATCACCTTAGCATCTTCCTCGACTCTCAACTAGTCGTTCTCCAGCTCAACAATGTGTACCGCGTACGTGATCCGTGATTCTTTCACAAATACCTACAGGTTAGACTGTTATCTTGACATTTTGATTCCATTACATTTACACATATTCCAAGACAATTGAATCAAACAACAGATCAAATAGCTAACATGGTGTTAGATTGGCATATATCACATCAAGCTACACATACATAAACATCTCACAAATCCTGGCACAACATATATATAGAATAGACATCATCATAATCATTGACAAAAAAAACATGTAGACAACATATGGATCTCAAAATATGTATACTCATATATATATATAAAGGCCTATCAAGCCATCTGAATGTTTACATACAAAAATACATATGCCCGTAGGTCAGCATAGCACCTCAGTACAAAAAATCGGCTCACCAGCCTATATACAACAAAAAATATATACACCATACATCAGTGATGGTGCCTCTATCGCACCACCACCTTCTCCTCCCTCAGGAGGAGGTGGTGGCCCACCACCACCTGCCCCAGGCCATGGTGGACCACCCACAGGACCCTCCTGCCCTGGCGGCAGGCATCCACTAGTCATCACAGCAGGCATTGCTGCTCGCCGCACTATGGCCCGCCATGGTGGCAGCACCCCCACACACTGCTCCAGGAAGCTCTCATCCTGAATATGCGTCCACATGCCCTCAGGCACATCCTGCAACATTGTCTCCAGGCGATGGCGTATGTCATCAAAATCAACTTCGTCCACCGTCAGAGGAGCATGTGATGGCCCCGTAGTGGGGTCATCAAACCGATGCCTCCTCCCCGCCCTCTCGGGCTTAGCAGGTCGCTCCGCGACATCCTCCCATCGACGTCTCTCTCCCTGTGGTTGTCTCTCTGGCTCTCGACGAGATGATTCTCTCTGCATCTCCACCTCGCACCCGCGCGGTGCCACATCTGCACATGCACAAAACAACAAACAACAGATAGTATCATCATCTATATCATATACATATGGATTGATATCTCAAAAGACAACATAAATAAAAAAAATACACAATACTAAATGTACCTCGATGGTCAAACACCTCCCCTGGAGGCAACACCATGTCCGGGTCACCCCGGAAGTCAATCCCAGCATAGGGGTACCGAAGTACTACCTGCGGCATCTGCCGCCATATCCATGCCACATCTACTAAAAAATAGTGGCCACCTTTGCCACCACCATGGCGAACCAAAACTGTAGACCACCACCTCAATCATGGCTCTCGTTCCCCCGACATATCCAACAGAACCCTCGGGTGCAACATCGACACCCTCTCTAAAAACCATGCCACTAGGATTGACCCAAAGGAAAACTCTCCTACACCTGTGGAACGACAACGATCCAACTGCACGATCATCTGCGCATGCAGCGTCAGTCCCCACGTGAGCTGCTCGCCGACCACCACTCTCTCCAGCACCAACAGCTGGCCACCACTAATCCGTTGGGTTGTAAGTGACCTGTATACATGAACAATCATCGCCGCTATACAATGATGAGCCAGGGAGTCTATAGCACTAATGCTCACCACAGTCCGAGACATGAAGTTCTCACCCGAGTAGTATCGTTGGTTGATCGTAACAAGGGTTGTCTCCCTCTGCAACACAGGCTCTATCGGTAGGGGCGTTCCCCGAAAGGGGAGCCCAGTCAGAAAATATACATCCTCCACCGCAGTGAAGGGGATCTGCTCTCCTCGCACGAGGAAGTAGTGCAGCTTCAGACTCCACATCTGGAGCAGGAACTGTAGTAAATACTCTTGTTCCTATATCAATAGGCACTCAAAGAACTTTAGCAACCCACAGGTTGCTAAAGTTGCCTGCACCTCAGGCCCCTCAATGGCCACAGCATCTCGCAACTGGGCCCAATCTCACTCTCGCCACCACACCGGCATCATCACTGCTGGCCACCTGCGAACAACACAGATTCCTATACCAGCTCATGTAACCATCAACATCATCAAAAAGACTTGTTTTTTACCCTTCAACCTTGCCTCCTAGGCATGGTTTTTGTTCCCACAGGAACGCACCCATGCGCGCCTATTCATTACACAGGAACGTATATATGCGCACCTGTACACTAAACAGGTGTGCATCAGTGCGCACCTGTTCACTTCACAGGTGCGCCCTTACGTGCGCCTGTTCATTTTACAGACGCGCATCGGTGCATGCCTGTCAAACCTACAGGCACGCACTGATGCGCGCCTGTTCAACTCACAGGCGCGCCCCTCGAGTGTGCCCTAACTTCCTCATATCGTGCACCCATGCATGTATGATCGGTGTACAGGTGCACACGCATGCACGCCTCTCACTGGGTCGCCCGTGCATGGGGGGCCCACATCCCCTAAATACCCCTGTACGGCCCCCCGTACAAGCCCTTCCCAAAAATTGAAAACCTATTTCTATGCAGGATGATCAGACCACCAACCTGATACTCGCAAAACGTCGATCGGATGCCTCATCCTCCATGAATCTCCAAATATCCTCTGAAATTTGCTCATCTAGTCACTGTTGCAGCAGGTACAAATGAGGTGGCAATGTGGGCCCTACAGCTATATATAGGCCTTTTACCAAACTTCTTCTCACCATTCCGGGAGCCCAAGGTGTCCATTTTTCAAACCATCTTCAGCCACGGGATCAGCATCCCTCCACCTACATCACAACTGTCCCTGGGTCACTTTTCATCCTGAGCCCCCGGGGCGCATTTTCTTCATATCATGGTCAAGTACGCATGCGCATTGTCACATTTATCTAATACATGCTCATCTCTTTGATTCTCTTCAGATATTGTTCACTTTTGGGTATTTGTTTCTCATATGTTCAGGTACATTCTCCTCATCCCTCGGCATCACCCCTTCAGGTATATACTCAGCACTGTCATGTAGTCTTCCAAGCACATTATGCCCTACGTGGGCCACCCATATCACACTGGGGAACCTATTTCTGTATTTGTACATTTCTCCCCAAATTATTCATTATTTATTGTACAAACACTTTTATTTCTAGTCATTACATTTTCTTTTGTCGTCACCGTTGGCAGCTTGCTTCCTTTTGGCCACATGCAACCCATGTCACCCTTGGTTGGAACAATACTTATAATCTAGCCTTACTGGCATCGTCCATTTCTTTAGAGTACTCCACAGGTCACTTACCTCTACCCTCTGAATTTGTTCACGTTGTCCCGCCTCTGGCACAACTTATCACCGGTCTTGTCGTCCCCCTGACACTCGACCTTGTTACACAGTTGCAGCCACTTTTTATCTCATACATCCTCCAACCAAGGGCAGTCTTGAGTCTTCCCACTTCTTGACTTCACCCATGTACCTCTGCCACTTCCTCACCTCAGTAGATTCCACGAATCCTTTTTCTTCTGGGAGTCGCGTTCCCCTTTTGTTGACATCAGCATAATTTTCTGGAAGGGCGACAATATCTTGATTCTCATTCTCCATTCAATGAGAGATCTCAGATGGAACGGGGTGAAACACCATTGCTCCCTGTTGTCATTGGCCCCCATAACATTCAATGCCAACACTTTCTCATGTTATGGTGGGTCTTACTTTGCGACTATTGCAGTTATTTTTACCATTTTCTGAAGACCTTTGAACTTGGTAGGGCTATCAATGCCCACATCATCATTGTTGCTTATTACCGCGGTCATTGCCTATTGTTCAGAGTATGTTCCTTTGAAGAATTGTCTTCTGCCTTTATCATCACCACCCCCGAGGGCGCTGCAGTTGTCTACACCAACACTTCAGTCATCTTTTGTTAGAGTTACATAACATGAGCATGGGGCATGCCCACCTCGTTTGTACATAGTTTTCTCTTTTTTGCACAACTCTCAAAAGGTTGGGTCCTACCGGTTCCTTTTTTCTCCAACAGATCACTCTGAATAATCCCACTATTGGTCTCCCTTACAACAACATTCTCAGTAGAAGAAACATTGATGGATTTCAGCTATACGTATGCTCCTAACCTCATCCATCAGGGGGCATCTGTTATCACTGAAATTTCGTTCGCACATGGCGACAAGAACTCAGCATCGTCAAACAGTAATGGATTCATTCATGGCACTGAATTAATTTCACAGCATTCCAAAAAGGTCAAAAACTATACAAAGTAGTAAAAATTGAAGAGCGCTTTACAGAAGTTGGGTGTGCGTGCACATGCGCAGAATAGGAACATACCATACGTGCATACGCGCACGATGCGTGGCTATTGGCACAAAACCTGCGCACCTTCTAAACAACACATTTATTGAATTGGTTGGCCTCCCAACCACTTATGGATCAGCTCCCAAGCCGATTTGACCCTCAAATTTGAGCTAAATCCGAATGGTGGGCTGGTCAAAGACCTAATAAAGCCCTAAAGAGCCTCTTTTCACACTACAAAGGAGTTACACAATAACCCAATGCAATG
>JZKD02S2341124.1:0-22039 GCA_000966675.3 Picea glauca
GTGGTATCACAAGAGTAGATATAGGAAACCTTTTAGAGAACTTCAAGATAGATATCTTAATCACAATAGGTTCCCATTTGGACACCCTAAATATTAAAAAGAATCAGGAGGAGGAAAATGCATCAATGAGCATATTTTGCCCAAGATGCAGGAGGAAACATTCCTTAAAGGAATTCCCATTAGATAACATTTTAGTTTGTGGCTTCTGCACGAAAGACCACTCAACTAAAAAAATGTCCATCATTGCCTAGTTTGTTAGCCATATATAGAAGTGGGGATCCTGGGGAGTCCTCTTATTCACCTAGGAGGCCATGGCAGCCTAGTAATTAGCCTACATACCCATATCTATAGCCTCAAGTTCCACCCTATTATCAACAACCGCAATAGTGGAACTCACCAAGTTGGAAAAACTGGTCTACACAGTATCACCATCCTTGGCTTCAAGGATGGAGAGGAGGGAATAGCCAAGGGAACCCTCAAGCTCCACCTGTCCCTATGCCCAACCATCCTTATCCTCAGTTTCCATCGAATATCCCGCAGCTTTTGCCAGGTTTTGTTCCACCATCTTTACCTCCTATTCCACAAAAACTGTAACAATATCAGAATGCAATCTCCCCGAGACCAACACTATTACCGACACAACCAGTGCCCAATCCCAATAATAAGCCCACTCAACCTCTTCACAATGTTGAGATGCAGGTCTTCCCGACATATGTTATTTCTCCTGTTCCATTGTAGGAGATTCAATTGAGGTCGAGAAAAGTTTTGGACAGGCAGAGACCTTCAATGGTCATCCAGGAAGAAGAATAAGAGGAAACCCCCAAACAACCCATGGATGACACTAGGTGGGAAGATGTTATTATTCCTAAGGACCAAGAACCCAAGCTTCCCTAAAATGAGCCTTCACAAATTACAAAGGCCCCTCCTTATCCATAAAGATTAGTAATCGAGAAACCTACCACCCGACCGGAATTTGACATCTTGAATGAATTGAAGAATATTTGTGTCAAGATTCCTTTGCTACAAGCCATTAAGGATATTCCAATCTACAGTAAGGTGGTCAAAGAATTTTTTATTAAGAAGCCAGGGAGGAAGAAGAAAGATCCTCCAACAATACATTTGATAGGAGAACTTTCTGAGTACATCTTAGAGCAGCCTAAGGTAGCAAAATATGGGAACCCAGGAAACCCCGTAGTGACCATAATCATTAATGAGGTTTCCATTGGGAACAATATCATAGACCTAGGGTCAACCATCAATGTTATGATCGTTACTACCGTGGAGGAATTACAGTTAAAACCTCTTCTTAGACCTACCCCAACCATTTTGGAATTAGCAGATAAGACCAGGGTCATACCTAAAGGAATTTTGGATGAGATAATAGTTACTTTAGCTTCATGGGAGTACCTAGTAGACTTTCTTGTCATCCACTCAAAGGATCCTACCAAAGGCCATCCTGTTGTTTTGGGAAGACATTGGTTAGCCATAGCCAATGCATTTATTGGCTATAGAGAGGGAGAAATAACCATCTCAAATGGACTCTCTATCCATAAGCTCACCATATATCCTCCAACTCAACCTATCATGGAGAATCTATGGTGGATTGAATGTCCATACGAGAATGAGGAATGGGAAGAACCCATGTTGCCAAGTGATCATTCCTGGGCACTTCAGGAGCACACAATGGAAAATGTGCTAAACCAATTTATTTCTACTATCACGGGTGTTGATTTTCCATAAAATTTTTCCCAATTTGAGTACATGTTTAGGGAAGAATTTCAGGAACAATTGGACCCATCGATTTTGTCTTCAACATATTTCATCTTTGAGATAGACGAGTCTGCCACATCTTATACCATGCCCTACAAGATTAGTCCAGGAAAATTTCTACATATAAACTCTGGGCTAGATGCAGACTAACAAAAACAGTTAGTAAGTATCCTTAAAAAACAATCAGGGGCATTCGCCAAGGAATACGCTTACATGAAGGGTATACACCCTGAAACATGTATCCATCACATATATACCCAGGGGGAAGTAACACCTGTTAGGCAACCCCAGAGAAGGATGAACCCAACAGTCAAAGATATAGTAAAAGAAGAGATCCAAAAGTTACTAAATGTCGAATTTATTTATCCCATCTCCGACAGTAAATGGGTATCCTTGCTTGTAGTAGTTCCAAAGAAAGTGACTGGGAAATGGAGAATTTGTGTTGATTTCCGGGAGCTGAACAAGGTCACTCTGAAGGATTATTTTCCTCTTCCTTTCATTCACCAAGTTTTGAATACCCTGTCTGGAAAGAAATATTTCTCCTTTTTAGATGGATATAGCGGGTACAATCAAATTCTCGTAGCACTCGAGGATCAGGACAAGACTACCTTTACTTGTCCTTGGGGCACCTATTCCTATAGGATCTTATCATTTGGATTGTGTAATGATCCTGCCACATTTCAACGAGAAATACTAGGGATATTTGCTGATCTTATTCATGATTGTGTGGAGGTATACATGGATGAATTCACAGTATATGGAAATACTTACCAGGAAGCCCTAGATAATTTCGAAAAAGTCCTTATCAAATGCCAAGATATGAATTTGTCTTTAAGTCATGAAAAATGTAAAATGTTGTTGACTAAAGGAGTGGTTCTAGGACATCACGTTTCATCTGAAGGGATTAAAGTTGATCCTGCAAAGATTGAGGTCATCGTCAAACTTCCACCCCCCAAGACTCAGAAAGAGGTGAGAAGCTTTCTTGGACATGCTGGATACTACCAACGGTTTATTGAAAATTTCACAAAGATTGGTGCACCCATGTTTGGATTGTTAATAAAGGATGTCGATTTTTTTTGGACTGAGCTGTCTGTGGTACCAGTTCTTAGGGGACCCAATTGGGCTCTCCAACTTCACATATCCACTGATGCCTCTGACACTGCAATAGGAGGGGTATTAGGGCAGAAAGAAAACCAATAATCCTATGCCATTTATTTTGTGAGCAAGAACTTGTCCCTTGCCGAGTTAAACTATATAGTTACCGAGAAGGAATTCTTGGCAGTAGTTCATGCTATCAATAAGTTTCACCACTACATCACAGGTTACAAAGTATTTGTACATACATATCACTCTGTCATTAGATTTCTCATGAATAATCCCATAACTAATGGCCAAGTGACTAAGTGGCTCCTGCTATTGCAAGAATTTAATATCATTGTTCTTGACCGACATGGAAAGGAGAATTTGGTAGCTGATTTTCTTTCACGAATAGAAAATGAGGATGATGATATTCCTGTTGATGATAGTTTCCCAGATGAGCACCTTTTTTCCCTCTCTGTAAATACCCCGTGGTTTGTGGATATGGCAAACTATTTGGCTACCAGGAAGTTACCATCGCATTTGTCACCTCATGAAAACCGTAGAATTATTACCCAAAGTGCCAATTACTCTTGGGTTGGTCATAAGATTTTTCGTACTGGTCCAGACTTGATCATTTGTAGATGTATCTGAGCAGACAAGATACTAGAAATACTATGAACTTGTCATGATGGACCATGTGGTGGCCATTTTTCTAACAAACGTACAACATATAAGGTGTTACATTCAGGGTACTNAGTGGGGCCATATTCTAACCATCTTGTCAGACCGATATGTGAAATTTATCTCTACACTTAACAAGCTGTAAATCTTTGACTATTTAGAGAATTGATTGGTTTCCTATATTTTTGATTGTGAGGTGTCACAATACTTAGGAGTGGGGGAGGGGTTTCATGATTTGACAAATGACAACACTGCGTATCTATAATCCATGAGAAGAAGAAGTGGAATCTTTTAAAAACAAATTTCTATTGTTTTCATGATACATGCTATTATATCAACATTTTTTTTAATTTGAAATGCTAAATATTCTCTGTGTGTTATAAACTGCTGTACATTTCTTTGACAGACCACTTAATTGGTTTTTCTTTATAGACCGTTCATTATGGATTTATGATTACATGACTTATAATATGTGAGAGAAAGGAACAGATTGTGTGAGCACAATGACAAAACAAGCAATGGAACACTCTTATCCTGTCTTTGCTCCTATTCATTGTGACTGTCAAAAGTGTTTTAAGATTGAGTGCTATGGATAAAACATCCATTACAAGATGAACAGATTTCATTTCGCACAGGAGTACCATATGGGGTGCCATTTGAAAGACCATATGAGGGTCCATATGAATGATCAGATCACGAACCATATGAAGGATCAGACGAGGTGTATACACACAGTAAATGACCACAATTTCAGGTAACCATGAATCGTTTGAATTTATTTGGTTGTTCAGTTCTATGATGAGTTAAATAAATGACAATTGAGAATTAAATGATATAATTCTTAAACATTTTTATGATCAAATGTCCAAGTCGAAGACTTGGACATTGATCTAACTCCTTCATCATTAAGATTGCCTTCCAAAAGATACTCTTCAAATTCGAAATTGGTGCACTCACACTCACACATGGCAACTCGTGTGTGATGAATTCATCAATGAATTCAATCGTTTCCACTTTGGGCGCATTAAAAAATGGAGGGATCGCTCAAATTGTTATCCCATTTATGCATTGTGCTCATCCTCTGCTCAATTGCGTTCACCCTTTGCTTAATTGCACTCATTCTCTGCCTAATTGCGCTCATCCTCTGTCAAATTCCACCCTATGTTCATTATCCACACTTTCACCATGCTCAAACGATATGAGTCATCCTCTTATGCCGACCTCTTTGCTACCCCTGAGTTCGCACAATGTAGGGAGGTATTCCTTCGCACATTGTGGGGACCTTTCTTGGCTCATCTGCAGGGCCACGATGACGGTGTTTCTCTGTAATTTTCCCTTAGATTCGATGGAAGGATGGCATACGTGGGATCTATGACCTTCTTGGTCTCCGAGGAATCAATTGCCTTAGCCACAAAGCTTCCAAGGGTTGGAGACCGCTGGTTCAAACACCACCAGTTGCCACGGGAAAGCTACAACAGAGTCTTTAAACCTGAGTTTCAGAATGTCTCTGGAGCTAAGGGATACTCCAAGGAGTGGATTAAGGATGAGCTAATTAACCCTTTGACAGTCATCACCAGAATCATCACTTTTGAAGGTAGATATTCTATTTTTAAAGCTTGTCATTTTCAATTATTAGCTCATTTTCAATTCAATAAGCCATTGAATTTCCCTTTTTACTTCTTAAAAAGTCTTGAGAAGATGTCTTCCTAAGTATGAAAGAATGTGGCTAATCCCCATAACAACCTATTCCACCACGACCTCATCAAATTGCTTGTTATATTCGAGTTGGAAAAACAAGGGAAGACATGGGATGAGTTCATTTATCAATTTTCAAACCTCCATCTTACAGTCAAGACCATCAAGAAAATTCTTTATCTAGGGATTGTTACTCCATCCAAACCACATTCTCCAAAGACTCAAAACCCTCCTACTCAAGCTATCCCTTTACCAAAACAAAAGACCAAGAAACTTGCTGATACCCCTGCAACCTCATCAGGCAAGAAGACTAAGAAGCCTATTGATAACCCTCCAATTCCCTCAACATCTATTGATCCTGCACCCAAAAAGTTACAAGAGGTAATTCAATAAGATTTCCCTATAGTCCCCAAAAATAGGAAAGGAGCTAATCGATTCAAGAGAGGATATTTTCGAAAAAGTGCCCGAAATACAAGAGGAAAGCTTTATGAAAAACCCCCAAGCACTTTAGACCCTATCCAAGTATCTTCCGATCTCGAAAGCCCCCATAAAAGACTTAGGGAAGTGTCTGCAAAAGACTTGGAGCCTAATAGAGAGACAAAATCTGAACATATTTCCCCTCATAAACCCCCTGTTACTCTTACCTCACAGATGCCTATACTAGATCCCAAAATAGATAGACTCTGTACATCCTTCAAGGGATCTAAGTCCTCCTCTGAGATATCTGATCATACTCCAACCATTGAAAACTTACAATAGGAAAATGTTCAGCTGCTGCAACAATTGGAAGAGAGGAAGACCATGGATAGACATCTCCACCATGAAAATGCAATACTACAAGAAAATGCGATTTCCCTCCAAAGATTGGTTGACCAGATGACCAATGACAATCGTAGCCTCCATGCACAATTGAAACACCGCAAGAGGGCCAAGAAAATTTCTCCAGGGCAAGAAGATTCTAAAGCTAATCCATCCCCTGCTCAACAAGTCTAGTCATGTCGGGCAATTAATTTTTGTTTGCAGTGGGACCTGCAAAATCTTAGGCATAGGGGTAATGTTGGGCTTGTAATTTGGTTGTTTATGATGATGATTGAATCCTTTTTGTACCAATATTATATGTGTATTTAACTATTTTGAAGAAGTTTTGAAGGATTTTATATCATTTCGTCATAACTTTATACCAGGTATGTGCAATTGATTTTTTGTGATGTTTTTAAGTTTAATTCAGTCCGATTTAGTGATTATGAGAAGCTAATGCGTGATCTATGTGTCACAGGGAAAATTCACAAGGCAGTTTTCCATCCAGTACTCCATCTGACATTGCGTCCGGTACTTCATCCGACACTGCGTCCGACACTTCATCCAGCACTAGGAGCTTGGGCGAGTTGGTGGTTGTTATATTGGTGGGATGTGTTGGGTGAATCAATGACATGGGTTTTGTTCCCCCTCATGGCCTCCAACTACTGAGCTCTTGACATCTCGGATCAAGCAGTTATGCTGAGCATTGAGTGTCTTGTTCAGTTTCTAGAAGCCAAAGGCAGTTATAGCGTATTTAATGGGATTNAGTGGGGCCATATTCTAACCATCTTGTCAGACCGATATGTGAAATTTATCTCTACACTTAACAAGCTGTAAATCTTTGACTATTTAGAGAATTGATTGGTTTCCTATATTTTTGATTGTGAGGTGTCACAATACTTAGGAGTGGGGGAGGGGTTTCATGATTTGACAAATGACAACACTGCGTATCTATAATCCATGAGAAGAAGAAGTGGAATCTTTTAAAAACAAATTTCTATTGTTTTCATGATACATGCTATTATATCAACATTTTTTTTAATTTGAAATGCTAAATATTCTCTGTGTGTTATAAACTGCTGTACATTTCTTTGACAGACCACTTAATTGGTTTTTCTTTATAGACCGTTCATTATGGATTTATGATTACATGACTTATAATATGTGAGAGAAAGGAACAGATTGTGTGAGCACAATGACAAAACAAGCAATGGAACACTCTTATCCTGTCTTTGCTCCTATTCATTGTGACTGTCAAAAGTGTTTTAAGATTGAGTGCTATGGATAAAACATCCATTACAAGATGAACAGATTTCATTTCGCACAGGAGTACCATATGGGGTGCCATTTGAAAGACCATATGAGGGTCCATATGAATGATCAGATCACGAACCATATGAAGGATCAGACGAGGTGTATACACACAGTAAATGACCACAATTTCAGGTAACCATGAATCGTTTGAATTTATTTGGTTGTTCAGTTCTATGATGAGTTAAATAAATGACAATTGAGAATTAAATGATATAATTCTTAAACATTTTTATGATCAAATGTCCAAGTCGAAGACTTGGACATTGATCTAACTCCTTCATCATTAAGATTGCCTTCCAAAAGATACTCTTCAAATTCGAAATTGGTGCACTCACACTCACACATGGCAACTCGTGTGTGATGAATTCATCAATGAATTCAATCGTTTCCACTTTGGGCGCATTAAAAAATGGAGGGATCGCTCAAATTGTTATCCCATTTATGCATTGTGCTCATCCTCTGCTCAATTGCGTTCACCCTTTGCTTAATTGCACTCATTCTCTGCCTAATTGCGCTCATCCTCTGTCAAATTCCACCCTATGTTCATTATCCACACTTTCACCATGCTCAAACGATATGAGTCATCCTCTTATGCCGACCTCTTTGCTACCCCTGAGTTCGCACAATGTAGGGAGGTATTCCTTCGCACATTGTGGGGACCTTTCTTGGCTCATCTGCAGGGCCACGATGACGGTGTTTCTCTGTAATTTTCCCTTAGATTCGATGGAAGGATGGCATACGTGGGATCTATGACCTTCTTGGTCTCCGAGGAATCAATTGCCTTAGCCACAAAGCTTCCAAGGGTTGGAGACCGCTGGTTCAAACACCACCAGTTGCCACGGGAAAGCTACAACAGAGTCTTTAAACCTGAGTTTCAGAATGTCTCTGGAGCTAAGGGATACTCCAAGGAGTGGATTAAGGATGAGCTAATTAACCCTTTGACAGTCATCACCAGAATCATCACTTTTGAAGGTAGATATTCTATTTTTAAAGCTTGTCATTTTCAATTATTAGCTCATTTTCAATTCAATAAGCCATTGAATTTCCCTTTTTACTTCTTAAAAAGTCTTGAGAAGATGTCTTCCTAAGTATGAAAGAATGTGGCTAATCCCCATAACAACCTATTCCACCACGACCTCATCAAATTGCTTGTTATATTCGAGTTGGAAAAACAAGGGAAGACATGGGATGAGTTCATTTATCAATTTTCAAACCTCCATCTTACAGTCAAGACCATCAAGAAAATTCTTTATCTAGGGATTGTTACTCCATCCAAACCACATTCTCCAAAGACTCAAAACCCTCCTACTCAAGCTATCCCTTTACCAAAACAAAAGACCAAGAAACTTGCTGATACCCCTGCAACCTCATCAGGCAAGAAGACTAAGAAGCCTATTGATAACCCTCCAATTCCCTCAACATCTATTGATCCTGCACCCAAAAAGTTACAAGAGGTAATTCAATAAGATTTCCCTATAGTCCCCAAAAATAGGAAAGGAGCTAATCGATTCAAGAGAGGATATTTTCGAAAAAGTGCCCGAAATACAAGAGGAAAGCTTTATGAAAAACCCCCAAGCACTTTAGACCCTATCCAAGTATCTTCCGATCTCGAAAGCCCCCATAAAAGACTTAGGGAAGTGTCTGCAAAAGACTTGGAGCCTAATAGAGAGACAAAATCTGAACATATTTCCCCTCATAAACCCCCTGTTACTCTTACCTCACAGATGCCTATACTAGATCCCAAAATAGATAGACTCTGTACATCCTTCAAGGGATCTAAGTCCTCCTCTGAGATATCTGATCATACTCCAACCATTGAAAACTTACAATAGGAAAATGTTCAGCTGCTGCAACAATTGGAAGAGAGGAAGACCATGGATAGACATCTCCACCATGAAAATGCAATACTACAAGAAAATGCGATTTCCCTCCAAAGATTGGTTGACCAGATGACCAATGACAATCATAGCCTCCATGCACAATTGAAACACCGCAAGAGGGCCAAGAAAATTTCTCCAGGGCAAGAAGATTCTAAAGCTAATCCATCCCCTGCTCAGCAAGTCTAGTCATGCCGGGCAATTAATTTTTGTTTGCAGTGGCACCTGCAAAATCTTAGGCATAGGGGTAATGTTGGGCTTGTAATTTGGTTGTTTATGATGATGATTGAATCCTTTTTGTACCAGTATTATATGTGTATTTAACTATTTTGAAGAAGTTTTGAAGGATTTTATATCATTTCGTCATAACTTTATACCAGGTATGTGCAATTGATGTTTTGTGATGGTTTTAAGTTTAATTCAGTCCGATTTAGTGATTATGAGAAGCTAATGTGTGATCTATGTGTCACAGGGAAAATTCACAAGGCAGTTTTCCATCCAGTACTCCATCTGACATTGCGTCCGGTACTTCATCCGACACTGCGTCCGACACTTCATCCAACACTAGGAGCTTGGGCGAGTTGGTGTTTGTTATATTGGTGGGATGTGTTGGGTGAATCAATGACATGGGTTTTGTTCCCCCTCATGGCCTCCAGCTACTGAGCTCTTGACATCTCGGATCAAGCAGTTATGCTGAGCGTTGAGTGTCTTGTTCAGTTTCTAGAAGCCAAAGGCAGTTATAGCGTATTTAATGGGATTCACCATTTTTAGAGGAGGTCAACCCTTCTAGTGGTCGACCTCTCAACTTGTAATTATTATAAATACCACAATAGTGGTCAGACAAAGTGTCAAGAGTTGTTAGAATCCTTTTGCTGTGTAAACTCAAACATTTCCACAAACTTGTGATAGACTGCATTTTTTTATTTAATGACCAGAATCATGTTGATTTAGCTCACTATTTGCTGTTGAGGAGTAGCCACGACTTGCTGGGGGCCCACCAGTGGTCTGGGTGAATACTTAGATAGATAGTTTGTATATTCAATTGTGCAATTTTCATTTCCTTCATTTTCCATTAGATGTGTTTTTATCATTTTACATGCTGTGTGTTTGTTGTTCATCAATTAATTGTTTAAATTTCCTTTTTGCAGGTTGCTTGTAGGAGATAGTTGTTAATATTTTGTGTCTTTTAATCATTAGTAAATAGCTTGCAAACTTCTAACCTTGTTGTGCGTTAAATGTTAAAGTGAATTCTTGTAGGCTGAAATAGAATAGCTAAAACAGAGCATTAATTTGAAGGCCCAATTTTTCCATGATAATCTTAAGCATCAAATTATGCAAAGCTCCTGAGTCTAACATGAAATTATGTAGTAAATGATCATGCACGGTCAATGTAATATAGAAAGGAGAAACAAAATCTTTACTATTATCAATGTGTGGTCCAAACATGATTGTAGGTTTCTCATCCTGCAAGTTGATAACATCGGCTTGACATTCAACATCAGAAAAATTTATTGCTTTTGCGATTTGCTTTTTATAGATCAGATTTCTAGCAAGTTCAACTAGAGGCATTGGCATTTTAATTTTATTCAGTTCGTTTTCTAGATTGAAAGTCCCAATTGATTTTTCAATTTCCCTGGTTTGAACTTCAGCTTCTTTATTTTCTGGCTTCTTAGTCTATACTGCTTTCATTTCAACTTGCTTTATTCGGGTAGCTTGCATTCTAGTTGATGGTTTTGTAATTGTTGCCTCATTTGCTTTGTTTTGTGATAAAAKAATTTTGGTGGAGTATTTATATAWATTTTTTCTCTTGGCCTCAAATCATATTTATGTAGGAGCTCAACCATTATTGAATCAACGAGACCTTTGTATGTAGAGTCTCCCAAATTGTTGATATTTTCATCATCATAAAATAAAGATTCCAGATCCAAGGATTTCTCATAATCCTGTTTGGTTAGGTGAGGCTCAAGATCATCATCACTGTGATTGTTTAGATCTTCATCTAATTCATCATAATCTTGCACCTCATCTCCCTGTATGCGATTCTCAGTTTTAAAAGGAGCTTGAATATTTTGTTGCTCATTTTTTATTTGCCTTTGTTGTATCTGAGGATTTATGTTAAGATTTATCCTGAATTGATTTTTAGCATATGGATCAGGTTTGGCTTTTTCCATTTCTATCCTGGATTTTTTTTTGATAATTCTTTAATAATTTTTTGCATCTCATCCATTTTTTCCTCTGAAGAATTTTTTCTAGAGCCAGAGGGCCCTGCTTGTTCTTTAAAATTCTCGGGTTCTCTTGTTCCCATCTCAACTTTATTTTTCGACTTTCTGGATCCCATCATATTGGATTCAATCTCTATAGCATCATTTTGCATCCCTGCTAAAGTAGTGTCTCTTCTTTCTCTCAAAAGTAGAGCGAAATACTAATCAAAAGCCCTTGCAAAAGTGACTTTTGTAGCTGGCTGAGAAGGTTTAACTTTAGCTGATATCTTTTGATAAAGTTTATTAAATATTTGAATAAAATCTAGGACTGTTTCAGATGTTTTCTTACTCAAGGTTCTGAATTCGGTTACTTAATATAGATGATCTTTTTTCTCACCCCATTGCCTTAAGAAGGATGTTCCTAGATCATTATATGATGGTATAGAGTCCACTGGAAGTCCTCTGAACAAATTTCTCACCTTTCCTGCAAAATTTTGTACTAATAGTCTCATAAAAAGATCTTCATGCTCAATACCAAGGATATCAACGAATTGGTAAAAAAAGGCTATATGCTTTGTTGTTGTCAAATCCCCTTCACCCATGAATTTAGGGAGGCTCTTCATGTAATTTTCAGGTAAATCATGTAGGATAACATGAAGATCCAAGGAAGCATATCTAATAGCGACCTCGGTATATATCCTTGGAGGATGAACTGATATATTTCCATGTTCACCAGCCCCTCCATCTCTGACACCTCCATCACCAGCCATTGAAAGTCTAGGAGAAGAAATTCGAGGACTAAACAAGAGATTATCAAAAACTTCAAAAGACTGATCTACTAAACTTTTGACTGCTTCGGGACGGTGTGAATGAAGTTCAACAAGATGATTGTAAGGTGATGGAAGATATAAATGAGCGAGAAAAAAATAACTCGAACTCAATCTCTCAGATTTACCAGATGTACAGATAGGAAAAGAAATACAGGATGAATCTGAGTATAAAAAGTAATCTTCATGGTTTTTGGAAACATAAACTTTTACTTCAGGAAGAGAAAGAATCATCTGTGTACAAATGATATTATGGATTGAAAATGATTCTTTGTTTTCGCTGGTAAAAGTATCTATCAACGAGATAGGGGTGGTATGGATAATTTCAATTTTTACTTCAGGAATAATTCCTTCCAAAGTTTCTAATTTAACTTCAGATTTACTTATTGAGGCTTCTGCAGAATGAACTTGTTGATATTTTTCTTTAAGACTTAGTTCTTCAGCGAGAATCTTAACATTAACTTGTGTAACCTTAGGTTGGTAGATCTTACCTACTGATGCATAAGTTTGTTTGAGATATCACTTTGGTTTCAACAAATTTTCAGGATTCGAAACTGGCGTAGTCTTCTTTTCGTCTGGGTTTTTCCTGGTATTTTTTCGACCGAATGCCAAGTTTTCCAATAATCGAGTCACCGGGTGAAATATAAAGTGAGCCTTATCCATGTATTCAATCTTTTTTCACCATCAAAGACCAAAATTTAACTTTGTCGCTCTCCCAAGGAAAAATGATTTTGTTTCTTTGTCCCCGACAACGACGCAAAAAAGATGTTATTCCTGAGATTGATTCTAGGCTTGAAGAATAATGTCAGGCATCAAAGATTTAAATGAAATGTTTTATAAGTGCTTTGTTCTACCTTCAGTTTTCTGAGAAATATATTTAAGTGAAATTTATGATAAGACAATACATAGGCAATATCTCATTATTTGAGTCATAAATTTAATTTCAAATGATGTAGAAATGATTGAAAAAACTGTTAAAATAAAGCAATGTATCAATTATAGATAAGTCTTACCTCATTTGCAGTAGAAGAAAAATAGAAGATGTACCTTAAAAGAAGATTAAGAATGCAACAATTCACATAGATCACATGTCTTGTTTTTACTTACAATAAGAACAGAGGAAAAACTGTAACATAATGGACTTCAGATGTATTAAGATCATAATAGTTGTATTACTAAATTGTAATCATTCACTCTTCAAGAACCACAAAAGGAAACTAATAAGAGATGGAAACACAAGGAAAACACATAACTCAAATGAAATGAGACTTAGAATCTCTGTCTACTCTTGTATTAATATTCAATAAGTTCTCTCTTTTATATTAGGCCAGAAGCATCCTGGAATAGATCTAAGATGTAACATCCCCAATGTCCAAGTGGGCTATGCCATGTAAAAATTTTCGAACTGTATGCAAATTAGATCATATACACACATAAACTCTTGTAGAACTATATATATATATAAAATTTAAAATAGACAAATACATTCTGTAAATGCACATATTCATACAAAAATAACAATAAACATATACATGCAACATAGACAGTAAATACTCATCAACATAACGACATGTATAAACCACACACATAAAAAACCCATAAAAATAAACACATAATTAATAATACAACATATAAATTAACACACAATGGACACTTATATTGGTAATAATATCACCAATTGGGTGTAGACCTTCCACTAACCTCCCAACCTTAGACCACACTACTCATCACTCTCAGTAGTGGGTCACCCCTGAGCTGGGACTAAACTCCACCTGGGTAAAGGGACTCCTAACCAGGTTGGCGTATCTCAAAAAACATGAAAGACTCTGTCACAGGTGCCAACTCAAACAAACAACCTACAATTCCTCATTCCCCACATGCCTGTCCCACCCTAGGAAGTGTGCCCCTTCTCTGTTCAACAGTCCCTCGGCTACCCCACTTCCCTTCCAGGGCTTCAACAACAGGCCAGACAAAAATTCTTAGATCCCTATAGATGCAGTTTAGCACCTTCCGCAAATCGATTCCCAACAATTCTCTCACCCAGAGAGAAATTGCTCACGGGCATGAAAACCCGCCTCTTCAATATCCCACGGGTCTAACTACCCACTTCTTTAGTCCATCTCCCAAGCTAACCAGGTATAGGTACACATATAGGTACGAGTATGGTACTGTTTTAGGTACGGATACAGGTACAGAGAGGTACGAAAGACAACTCAATGAGTGTGTGAATGGTTGGAAAATAACTAAGTCTAATCCATATGTATGCATGTCCCCAACTTGACACTTGTCACGTTGATAGCTACTTTGGCCCACTTGTCCCNTATGCGATTCTCAGTTTTAAAAGGAGCTTGAATATTTTGTTGCTCATTTTTTATTTGCCTTTGTTGTATCTGAGGATTTATGTTAAGATTTATCCTGAATTGATTTTTAGCATATGGATCAGGTTTGGCTTTTTCCATTTCTATCCTGGATTTTTTTTTGATAATTCTTTAATAATTTTTTGCATCTCATCCATTTTTTCCTCTGAAGAATTTTTTCTAGAGCCAGAGGGCCCTGCTTGTTCTTTAAAATTCTCGGGTTCTCTTGTTCCCATCTCAACTTTATTTTTCGACTTTCTGGATCCCATCATATTGGATTCAATCTCTATAGCATCATTTTGCATCCCTGCTAAAGTAGTGTCTCTTCTTTCTCTCAAAAGTAGAGCGAAATACTAATCAAAAGCCCTTGCAAAAGTGACTTTTGTAGCTGGCTGAGAAGGTTTAACTTTAGCTGATATCTTTTGATAAAGTTTATTAAATATTTGAATAAAATCTAGGACTGTTTCAGATGTTTTCTTACTCAAGGTTCTGAATTCGGTTACTTAATATAGATGATCTTTTTTCTCACCCCATTGCCTTAAGAAGGATGTTCCTAGATCATTATATGATGGTATAGAGTCCACTGGAAGTCCTCTGAACAAATTTCTCACCTTTCCTGCAAAATTTTGTACTAATAGTCTCATAAAAAGATCTTCATGCTCAATACCAAGGATATCAACGAATTGGTAAAAAAAGGCTATATGCTTTGTTGTTGTCAAATCCCCTTCACCCATGAATTTAGGGAGGCTCTTCATGTAATTTTCAGGTAAATCATGTAGGATAACATGAAGATCCAAGGAAGCATATCTAATAGCGACCTCGGTATATATCCTTGGAGGATGAACTGATATATTTCCATGTTCACCAGCCCCTCCATCTCTGACACCTCCATCACCAGCCATTGAAAGTCTAGGAGAAGAAATTCGAGGACTAAACAAGAGATTATCAAAAACTTCAAAAGACTGATCTACTAAACTTTTGACTGCTTCGGGACGGTGTGAATGAAGTTCAACAAGATGATTGTAAGGTGATGGAAGATATAAATGAGCGAGAAAAAAATAACTCGAACTCAATCTCTCAGATTTACCAGATGTACAGATAGGAAAAGAAATACAGGATGAATCTGAGTATAAAAAGTAATCTTCATGGTTTTTGGAAACATAAACTTTTACTTCAGGAAGAGAAAGAATCATCTGTGTACAAATGATATTATGGATTGAAAATGATTCTTTGTTTTCGCTGGTAAAAGTATCTATCAACGAGATAGGGGTGGTATGGATAATTTCAATTTTTACTTCAGGAATAATTCCTTCCAAAGTTTCTAATTTAACTTCAGATTTACTTATTGAGGCTTCTGCAGAATGAACTTGTTGATATTTTTCTTTAAGACTTAGTTCTTCAGCGAGAATCTTAACATTAACTTGTGTAACCTTAGGTTGGTAGATCTTACCTACTGATGCATAAGTTTGTTTGAGATATCACTTTGGTTTCAACAACTTTTCAGGATTCGAAACTGGCGTAGTCTTCTTTTCGTCTGGGTTTTTCCTGGTATTTTTTCGACCGAATGCCAACTTTTCCAATAATCGAGTCACCGGGTGAAATATAAAGTGAGCCTTATCCATGTATTCAATCTTTTTTCACCATCAAAGACCAAAATTTAACTTTGTCACTCTCCCAAGGAAAAATGATTTTGTTTCTTCGTCCCCGACTACGACGCCAAAAAGATGTTATTCCCGAGATTGATTCTAGGCTTGAAGAATAATGCCAGGCATCAAAGATTTAAATGAAATGTTTTATAAGTGCTTTGTTCTACCTTCAGTTTTCTGAGAAATATATTTAAGTGAAATTTATGATAAGACAATACATAGGCAATATCTCGTTATTTGAGTCATAAATTTAATTTCAAATGATGTAGAAATGATTGAAAAAACTGTTAAAATAAAGCAATGTATCAATTATAGATAAGTCTTACCTCATTTGCAGTGGAAGAAAAATAGAAGATGTACCCTTAAAAGAAGATTAAGAATGCAACAATTCACATAGATCACATGTCTTGTTTTTACTTACAATAAGAATAGAGGAAAAACTGTAACATAATGGACTTCAGATGTATTAAGATCATAATAGTTGTATTACTAAATTGTAATCATTCACTCTTCAAGAACCACAAAAGGAAACTAATAAGAGATGGAAACACAAGGAAAACACATAACTCAAATGAAATGAGACTTAGAATCTCTGTCTACTCTTGTATTAATATTCAATAAGTTCTCTCTTTTATATTAGGCCAGAAGCATCCTGGAATAGATCTAAGATGTAACATCCCCAATGTCCAAGTGGGCTATGCCATGTAAAAATTTTCGAACTGTATGCAAATTAGATCATATACACACATAAACTCTTGTAGAACTATATATATATATAAAATTTAAAATAGACAAATACATTCTGTAAATGCACATATTCATACAAAAATAACAATAAACATATACATGCAACATAGACAGTAAATACTCATCAACATAACGACATGTATAAACCACACACATAAAAAACCCATAAAAATAAACACATAATTAATAATACAACATATAAATTAACACACAATGGACACTTATATTGGTAATAATATCACCAATTGGGTGTAGACCTTCCACTAACCTCCCAACCTTAGACCACACTACTCATCACTCTCAGTAGTGGGTCACCCCTGAGCTGGGACTAAACTCCACCTGGGTAAAGGGACTCCTAACCAGGTTGGCGTATCTCAAAAAACATGAAAGACTCTGTCACAGGTGCCAACTCAAACAAACAACCTACAATTCCTCATTCCCCACATGCCTGTCCCACCCTAGGAAGTGTGCCCCTTCTCTGTTCAACAGTCCCTCGGCTACCCCACTTCCCTTCCAGGGCTTCAACAACAGGCCAGACAAAAATTCTTAGATCCCTATAGATGCAGTTTAGCACCTTCCGCAAATCGATTCCCAACAATTCTCTCACCCAGAGAGAAATTGCTCACGGGCATGAAAACCCGCCTCTTCAATATCCCACGGGTCTAACTACCCACTTCTTTAGTCCATCTCCCAAGCTAACCAGGTATAGGTACACATATAGGTACGAGTATGGTACTGTTTTAGGTACGGATACAGGTACAGAGAGGTACGAAAGACAACTCAATGAGTGTGTGAATGGTTGGAAAATAACTAAGTCTAATCCATATGTATGCATGTCCCCAACTTGACACTTGTCACGTTGATAGCTACTTTGGCCCACTTGTCCCCATCCTTAGAACTTAGGATAAAATAATTATCCATACTTTATACTTTAAGGAATATTAATATAATATTCCTTTTTGGCTTAAGMTCCCTAGCTTAGCCCTTTTCCTCAAATTTTAKCCCCTCCTTTCCCTAACTAGTGGAGTTTAGTCCCCCATACTCTTTTATCATGGTCGGTCTACATGCAACGATGTATTATATTAATGATGAGACATACACAAAAATAGGCTCACTGGCCTTTAGCATATAGGCTCTCTGGCCTAATACAAAACATAAGCCTCCTAGCTTATAATAATTGGCTCACCAGCCTATAAAACACAACATATACATAAAGGCTCCCTAGCCTCAAAATCACACGCACTTAAATTTGTTACGCGCGGTATCCTGGAATGTCCACAGTTCATCATTTTAGCATGCAGTACATGTTTGCACTATACCATGGAAGGCACATACAAAAATAATATCAAACAACTCACCAACTTAAGTACATTTGCATTTACATTTACAATTTGGTTCGGCCTAGGGGTATTACATAAGATCTATCTATTTATACAAAAATTGCCTCAACTAAAAGTAGTTAGACTTTCCACAATATTTGCTCTAAATATAGAATACAATCCGAATGGAAAAACATAACACAAATATTGTTGAGTTATGGTTTGATGTGTTGGTGCTTCATATGCTCCTTCATTTGCTCCCAGACGCACTTGATTTCCTTTGTTCATTGAGCTGGGTACACATATCCATCAAGGCTACCACAAATCTCGAAGGTTCAATGTTCTTGTTCAATTCGAAGGAAAACACCTTCTTGTTTACTAGTGGTAGCTTCTCTTGGATCTTCTTTACTTCATGGGCTGTAATTTTATACTGTAAATTAGGCTTCACCAACAACTCATTAATCTTGAGAAAATCAATCTGATTCATCTGTTGGATGACAGATTGAATATTTTCCTTATTTTTTCTAGAGTTTTCCTTATTCATTTCTATTTTGATCTTCCCAAGTGCCTTTGAGATATCATTTCCTTCAAATTCAACCAATTTTTTTTCTACAGAAGACAGGGTATTCAGACAAGTCTCCTTTGCCTCTCTGATAATATTCTTGCTTTCTTGTAGGTTCGTATCCCAAAATTTCAGGGACATTTCATCCTTCCCTTGTTCATATTGTGAAAAAGGGGTGAGACCAGGGATATTGGCTTTATGTCTCGATATAGTGAATTCTTGAAACTTGTATCTAGCCACACATGCATCCTTTTCTTTCGCATAAATAGTTTTTAGAGAATTATTTATTGCTTGATAATATTTCTGAGTAGTATCCACCTTTTGATATAGATCCTACATGACAACTTCGAGCTTCTCATTGATTTTAAATGATTGTGCTTTGAAAGAAGTGTTGTCTATTGTTGTGTTCTCCATTTGGACTAATTTGGCTTGCAACTGTTCTATCAAACTATCTCACTGTGTAATCATGGATTTGTTGGTCTGTGAATTCTGTTAAATTAGCTCGAGTTTCTCCTGTAACTGCTTCATTTGCTTCCGATAATTTAACTTGATTTGCTCTATGTAATGATTCATTCTTCTCCCGACAATTTGTTCTATTCTTTGCATTTCATTCTACAATTGTTCCACCAAGAGAGATTTTTGTTGCAGTTGCTTAGTCATATTATCCATTGACTAATGGCTGGCAGTGGCGAAGGCCCCTAGTGAATTTGCAACCTCTTTGGAAAACTCATGATCATTTTGGATTTTTCCATCATACACTATTTTCTTCCTTTTAGTAACTACTCCATATTTTTTTTGAGATTGTTTCTTTACAATATCTTTCCTTTTCTTGTTGAAAAATAAACTTGAGGGAGGCATTTCTTTAGGAAATATAGGAGTAAGTTCATCTATGTGAACGACCTCTGAACTAGGAGTTTCAAAACTGGTCGCTAAAGGAGTTAATGAGGGAATAGGAGAGATAAGTGCGGTGGAGCTTTCTGGACATGTTGTGCTAGGGATGATAGCAAAAGTAACTGGTATGGAAAGGGTAAAAACTTGTCCATGCTTCATGAAAGCTTGAAAGTGGGCTAATATCTGTTGATCATTTAGACCTAGCAATGATGTTTTTATCTCTTTAAATAATCCGTCTGAACTCTTCAATACTTCTTTAGTTTTGTTCTTAGTGGAGCAACTTGGCTGAGATTCTACAGGTTTATCTTCCTGTGAAGATGGAATGGGCTTTGAATCTCCTTGTAAAATCTTAGGCAAGCTATTCCATCTATGCTTTTGGAAGATGAGGAAACCATCTTGTTGGTTAGGAGGCAGAGTTTGAAATCTATTTTGAACTTCTTCATAGGATCTATCTCCCTTGAAAATCTCATCATAAGGAGACTCTTCATGGATGTATCTTTTCATGTTGAATTGAGCCAAATGATTCTCTACCATCTTATGAGGATCATGTATTTTGAATTCAATGTCAACTAATTTGAATCTTCCAAGGCTGCAGCCTTGACTTTGAAATGACCAAAATATAACAATGTAAACATGCCAACCTGAATGGGAAAAGTTGGCCATACCTTTTTTTGAGCTGCTTTTATTTCCTTAGTGATTCCTTCTACTACTGTTTGGTATGCCACCTCTTGGCACACCAGTCTGTTACGTAAATTTTTTTGAAGGGCATGAGGAGGAACAGAGCAACCGAACACTCTAATGTAAGAGAAGTTCTCTTCAATGTATCGGTATGCAAATGTGCCTAAGTTTCCCATAATATTCTCTGAAATCATGGGTGGTGGGTGGCAATAGATAGCTACATGAATAGGTACCACTACGTTGTGACAAATCTCATAAAATAAATATTTAGCATTTTCTTCCCATAGTTTGGAGTGGTAGAAATGTATAGGTTTAGAACTAGTCGGGGTCCAACTCTAGTTCATCAGGAGAAATGGGTTCATGAAGCAAATGGAATCCATGATGTATGTGATCTAAAAATGAAGAAGACTTGTATTCTTGAAAATATTTGCAAGTTGAATTTTATGTGTTAAAATGCAAATGGATCAACTTTGCAACACAACTTTAATAAGATTTACTCATTCAAGATGCATATAAATAGTAGCAAAAACAGTGAACAAAAAACACATAACACAGCAAATGATAAAGGAGTTCACCCCTCTCTTGGGCTACATCTCCTGGTCCATCTTCCAATGGATCATTTATATTATTTTCTTAAAGTGCTAAAAAATGTGCTTTACAATGCTCAAAATGCCAAATAAACTGCTCCAATGGCTTCAAAATGTCCAAAAACCCCTAGCTGGGCTTTTTCGACACTTCGTTTGGCGAAAAATTGAAGAAGATAGGCTTCCTGGAAGTTCCCCCTTCAAACTTGCTGTCTCTGCATCTACATAATGCACCCTTGTTGGCTCAACCTAGCCCACACACATATTTAAGCGTAAAACTTAGCATTGGGCGCAACCACACGACCGATACAAATTGTCGAACAGTTATGCGCTGGCCCTTAATCGTCCAAGGCCCATGGGCATGTGAAGTGCCATACGACCACGCGAATATAAATAAAGGGCCAAAGTTCAAACAGTTATAAACATAGGCGCACCCGTGGTCACATCGCATACCATGCGATCGATGGTTCAAATGAAAGGTCTATACAATAGAGCGCGCATATAGTAATGTGGTCACATCGCATACCATGCGACCATGGTTCAAATGAAACGGCTATACAATAGAGCGCACATATAGTAATGTGGTCACATTGTATATACGCAGGACCGAGGGCCAGGGCTAAGCCCCGGCCTGGTCCGCGCCCACCATATAATACATTTAAACATAAATTTAATATGTGTCATTTATATTACAAGTCACATGTGGTGGCGCGCCATTCGAAGGCCCTTCCCAAGGCTCTTCCCCTGCCCCGGAGGTCACGGGGTCGAGTCCTGTTGAATGCATAAATTTTAAACCAAAATGTGTGTGACACGTGGCGGCCATTGATTGGGCCACGTGTCCCCATCTCGTTCATTGCAAACATGCCATGTAATATGCCAACTGTCCACACAACTACCTGCCATGTGTCGTACGACCTGCCAAGTCAGCGTCTGTACGGACTTTACGGACTGTACAGTCAGCACCCCTTTTTTGCCCGTTTGTCATTTTGAACAGAACGCGATATCTCTCACT
>JZKD02S2341135.1:6545-31656 GCA_000966675.3 Picea glauca
TCGACAAGTTATCATGAGCCTGCATCCATAACCGAATCATGTCAGAAATAACAATCAACATCATAATATCTAATCATATGTACATATGTCACATCAACAACATTCAAACCCTAACAGTCCAGTCCCTTACTCTTTCTAGAGTCCTAGTAGTTTCCTCGATGCCTCGACATCCTCAACATATAGATTCCTACACATTCAGGAGACCCCAGTCAATATCACCTATCGATGTAAACACAAAATATATATATATCATCAAATACACAATGTCTCATAATCATAATCAAAATGACCAATAGTATAATGACCCGGATCACTTGCACGCAAGTGTCCTTAAAGAAATAGTCCACTCAGTGCGTGCAAGAGTAGGATGTTAGATACACCCCCTTTTGTTTTAAACTTGGTCCTGAATTTTCACTGTATGTAAGTGACAAAATAAATTTTATCACAGTATTATATGTCTAGATATCAAACAAAACTGGAAATTGTTGACGCATATCATATGCGTCCTCCCAGGTCGTCGAGTGTGGACTATAGTTGTCCCACTGGAACTTGACGTGATCTACTATTCGACGTCATAGTTGTCAAATGCAATGGTCTAGTATGCGTATTGGCTCCACCGTGAGAGCACCCTCGTTCGATACCTAGAAGTAACTCATGTCGATAACATGTGTAAGATCACTAACATAATGTCTCAAAATAGATATGTGAAAAACATCGTTCATACGCCTCAAAGAATCAGGAAAGGCTAGTCGATATTCCATGAGCCCCTTCTTTTCCATGATCTCAAAAGTTCCCATGAACCTAGGAGAGAGTTTATCACCCTTTCCAAACTTGATCGAACTCTTATGTGGTTTCACCCGCAAGAAGACTCGGTTGCCAAATTCATAACTACGATCGACACGATGCACATCAACATAACTCTTATGCTGATCCTGCGCTTCCTTCATCTTTTTTCTTATTGTTTTCATTTAATATTCCATTTCTTGGATCGCTTCTTGTCCCACTAGGACCCTATCCTAAGACCATCCCAACTCAAAGGCGTCCAACATGGTTTCCCATAAAGAAACTCGAAAGGCTCCATCTTAATGGTGCTTTGATAACTATTGTTATATGAAAATTCTACCAGTGGTAAGAGTTCTTCCCAATGCTTATGTTGGTCCATCACGTACATACAGAACATATCCTTAATGGTTCATTCGCTCGATCTTCCTGTCTGTCTGTGGGTGATACACAATACTAAAGTTAAGTTGGGTTCCCAAGGCCTCTTGGAAAATAGTCCAAAATCATCCTATAAACATCGATCCTCTATCGGATATAATCCTATTACGCACTCCATACATCCTCACAATCTCACGGATAAAAACTCTAGCTATGTCAGGTTCCTAATACGTCCTATGCAGAGGAATAAAATAAGCACTCTTCGTTAGAGTGTCAACTACCACAAAAATCGAGTTGTGTTTCCTTGCCGTCAGTGGAAATACAAAAATGAAATCCATCAAAATGACCTCCCATTTCGATTTCGGAATAGCATGTGGTTGTAGTAATCCTGTCGGATGTCTATGTTCAACCTTCACCTGCTAACATTCTAGACATCTTTCCACATAGTTGACTATGTCTGCCTTCATTCCTTTTCAGAAGAATAAGGGTTTAAGGTCTGCCCTCATCTTCATGACTCCAGGATGAGCCATGTGCACTACTCTATGATTCTTGTTTAGGATCAAAATATTCAACTCGTTATTGGGCGGTACATAAATTTGAATTTTAAATCTCAATAATCCATCGTTGTCCACAGTAAATCCCTCAAATTTTGGAACCATCGTTGTGTTTTGTTCGATAAAATACTTGACCTCTTTGTACCAGTCATCATTGCGTTGTAAGGTTAGAATCCTTTTACATATATTCATCTAAAGAGGCATCACCAAAAATATGCGTGGTATTTGACTCAATGCATCTTCCACTCTGTTCACTATTCCTTTTATGTAAGTAATCTTGAAATCTTAGTTGCTAAGCAATTTTGACCAATATCGTTGTCGCGCATTCAAGTTGCTTTGAGTAAAGATGTGTTGTAGACCACAGTGGTCAGTTTTTAGTTTGAATTTCCATCCAATCAAGTAGTGTCTCCAAACTCTCAAGGAATATACAATGGATAACAAGTCCAAATCGTGCATCGCATAGTTCTCCTCATGCCTTCTCAACTTTCTCGAGATGTAAGAGATCACTCAATTGTCTTGCCTCAAAACTCTTCCTAAGCCTTCCTAGGATGCGTCAGTGCATACCAGAAAGTCCTCGTCCATGTCAGGGACCTTTAGTATCATTTTTTTCATCAACAGGTATTTGAGCCTCTGAAATACCTCTGCGCATTTCTCGGTCCAAACAAACTTCTTGTTCTTCTTCTGCAATTCCGTGATCGGATTTTCTATATTCGAAAAACCATCGACATACCTTCGATAGTATCCTACTAAACCCATGAAGCTATGCACTTTTGGTACATTTGTCGGTGCAGGCCATTCCATAATATCCTCGACCTTTGTTGGATCCACAATGATACCTTCGTCGGAGATGACATGCCCTAAGTAGTGGATATTTGATTGATAAATGAGCATTTCAACAATTTTCCAAACAATTTGTTCTCTTGTAGACACTGTAGTACCAAGCGCAAGTTCTCATCATGCTCCTCCATCATCCGAAGGTAAATCAAAATATTGTCAATGAATACTTGGACGAACTTGTCTAAGTATTCGCGGAACACCTCGTTCATCAAAATCATAAATACCCTTGGGGCGTTCGTTAGTCCAAATGGTAAAACAGTAAACTCATAATGTCCAAACCTCATCTTAAAGGTAGTCTTCGGTATGTCATCCTCCTTGATCTGTAACTAGTGATACCCTGATCTCAAGTCGATCTTTGAAAACACTGTTGCGCCTTTCATCTGATCAAATAGATCATCAATCCTTGGCAATGGATAATGATTCTTGATTGTTTCCTTGTTCAATTGAAAGTAGTAAATACAGAGTATCCATGACCCATTCTTCTTTCGTATGAAGATAAAAGGTTCACCCCATGGTGAGACACTTGGACGTATAAGTCCTAGGTCCAATAACTCCTTCAGTTTCATTTTCAACTCCTGTAACTCTGGGGTCAACATATGATAAGGCATTCTTGCTGTCAGTTCATTTCCCGGTTTTAGGTCGATGGTAAATTCCAATGCCCTCTCCAGTGGCATCCTAGGTAACTCCTTAAGGGAGATGTCTGAAAAATCTCACACCACCGGAAGGTTTTCTAGACCTTTCGCTACTCCCTTCTCGTTTAACGCAAGGAACGCATAAAGTTTACATTCGTTGTGAAAGTTCTTCCATAGATGCAAGGAAGAGATGAACCTCAAGGGGATTCCCTGGTTACGACCTACAATAACGCATCTCTCTCCCTCATCATCGAACAAGCTCAATCTTTTCGTCTTACAGTTGAGTATCACCTCATGAGATTGCAACCAGTCCATATCAATCACGACGTCATAAGACCCTAATATCGTGATGTACATGTTTTCCCTTGTGAAAAACTCCCCCAGGTTAAGGCTAAATCCCGTAACCTTCCCTCCAACCTTATGTTTGGCTCCCAAACAAATTTCTACAAAGCTAAACTCATCATGTTCGATTGCCTTTACCTTAATCTTTTTTAGCGCTGCACCAGAAATGAAACTCTTTGTAGCACCTAGATCTATAAAAATACTAAGGGATTGGTCAACAATGGTACCTGACATCTCGAGCATAGTTGAATAGTGTTGTTCCTGGTGGTTATTCACCATTGCATGAATCTGATGGGCCTTGCCAAAATCTCCCACTGTAGTGGGTCCGACTGATCTAGATGCTCTGGTCCTCTCCACTAGGAAGTCACATTGGTAATGTGGCTCTCCAAATGTCCAACACCCTTTCTTAGGTCTAGTACTCCTGGTACCCAAAGTAGAAGCTGACATCCCACCGTCTTGGAACCCTGGTCTTTTCTACTGAATAGGCCTAAATTGCTACTGTTGCGGTTGACATTGTTGTGGTGCCCTATAAGGAGTCCATTGTTGAGGCACTGGTCACCGAGGTGTAGTGAAGGTGGATCCTCTCGGAGTACCTCAATACCTTGGTGCATGCCTAGCTGGTGTTTAATGCTACTACGCACTAGATGATGCTTATCCCACTGGTCTCACTGGAGTCCTTCTTTGACCCCTACTGATAAGCTCCTCCTCTGTTATGAGGGCCTTTTGAACAACTTCATGCAAGGTTTGAGGCATCAAAATCCTAACCTTTTCACGAATGATGACATTAAGGCCAAACATGAACTTGTTAAAATTAAGTTTCTCGGTATTCAGCTGGGGAGAATACCGAAGAATCTCCATGAAATGGGCCTCGTACTCGGGCACCGTACGACTGGACTGTCACAAGGCATTGAACTCATTGATATAACTCTCAATGAATTCCTCAGATAAATACCTCTCACGAAACCATTCCTCAAATAGTTCCCATGCCACATCTTCAACTTCTATGATCAATTGTGGCAGGAGCATCTTCCACCATAGAAGAGTGCTCCTCTTCAATTGAAATACTACCATTTGGACCTTCATGTTCGAGGTACAGTCGTGAAGTGAAATGAACATATCCATATTCTCCAACCATGCCTCAGAAAATGCATCATCTGGGGCACCAAAGAAGTTAGGATATTTGACCTTCTCGAGTTCACGGTGAATTATACTAGTACCAACCAGAGCATGCGGTGGACCCTCAGGGGGTGTTGATCCCTGGCCTCATCTCTATGCAAATGGCTAATCAGTGCCTTAAACATCCTTTGAAAGGACCTCATCAACCCAACCACATCACCCGCAGCTATCTTTCCCTGCCTGACAACCACATCACCCTTCAGGCGTGGATGCTACTGGGGGCATATCGCCTCCTCCCCTAGCACCCCATCGTCTGACTCTGCGATGTCCTATAACCATGATTACCTGTATGATTACAAATCAATTTAATTAGAGACATCATAATCAAATATCTAATCAACTAAAGCCTTAGTGATCCCAAGTCCTCGGTCGAACACACTCTAATACCATATGTAATGAACCTCGTCGTTACGACAACAAGCCTCACATAACAAGTACATTTTTTTTTTGTGTGTAGGAAGTTAATAATGACAATACAATCAACATCGAAACACGAAGATGAACACAATGCATGAAACTCACTCAAAAAAAAACATAACGACCTAACATAATAGCACATCAAGCACCTAGAAGAAGTGTACGACATTCAAATAGACGAAGAATAAGAATGACTACCCACCTATCCTACCTTGCAATGGTTAGGACCTCTAGGACACATAAGCAATGCTCAAGCCTAGGTTCCCATCAATTTTGATCATTTAAGGTCTCAAGGATGGCGATTGTTCTGAGGAACAAGGAGGTGTCTACATCCCACCCGACACAAACAAGACCAATCCGACTAAGCTAACTACCAACATCAGATCAACCCACTAAAACAACATCAACGACACAAGTGACTAGAACCCTTATGGTGAGCGAGAAACAAACACAATAAAACATTACATGACAGAGAACCAAATATCAATTACAACAACCACTTCACCCTAAACGGGGAGCGCCTGACCCAACCAGGTTTAAAATGCGCTTATCTATCAACGTCAGGGGTGATTTTAAGGATGGAAATTTATTTTAAAATGTAGAAACCTTGGCGAATCTTACTAATCCTTCATATGCCCCTATTTGCAATATTTTTATAAAAATATTCAAATTTCCGAGGATTTTATATAGTTTGTATAAAGGTTTGGTGATTTTTAAGGTAAAATAAGTTTTTCCTATAGAATTTGGGCGAATCATTTTTAGAATAACAAATATTGTTTTTTGGAAAAACATGGAAAATTAGCCCATGAGTGAAATTTAGCCCCTATTAGGGAATCATGTCGCCACATTGCGACAAGCGCACTAGGATTCCAAGAACAAACGTAAAATCTCTAAACCATCAACCAGTACAAAAAATCCAACCATTTTGAAATCCAACATTATACGAACCATAAAGGGAGCATTGTAATCAATCTAGCTAAACGACATGCATGGTAACTATATTCAATACAGGTTTGGAACTGCGCAACAATCTATAAATATCTAATTAACATTTTACCCTCATAAAACCATTTCAAGCATGTTATATCCAACCTCAACCTAAAGTTAAAAGCATATAATAACACTTACCTACCTTCTTTTAAAATCTAACAAGGCTTAACCATGCTTAACTTCCTTAGTGCCAGTTATAACAATGCAATGCTTAACCTAAAATATAACAATGTTTTTCCCAAAATAAAATTATAACAATGCTTCTCTTAAACTATAACAATGCTTAATTAAAATATAACAATGATTAATTTGAAATTATCACAATTCTTAACTTAAAATTTAACTATGCTTAACTTATAATCCGCACTGCCAGCGCTAACTACTGCAATTAACTTAATTTACAAATTAACTAAACATTAACTAAATTACTTTTCACTTCCAGCGCTAACCACCAAACATTAAAAATCTATGTGTGATTATTTAAAAACTAGGTGTAGTTGTGTAAATCTCTATGTATTTATATAAAATCGATTGTAATAGTTAAGGATATAAAATCTAGGCGTAATTAAACCAAAGATTCTCGAAATTGGAGGTTACATTTTTCAGTTGTCAAATTTGAGATTCACAAACAAAGGAAATGTTGAAAGATTTAAAATGCGGGTTATAATTTGTAAGTGGCCAATTGACAGTAATTTTTCTTCTGTCCTAACATCTCGGATAGTAAGTCATTGCATTTCCTCCTAAAATACACAATACTGATAAAACTCGCTTTAACTCATATCAGGGCAACTACCCAACTAACAGTCCCATGCAGAGTTATACAATACATGCTATTGTTATGTTCTTATGGCTATATTGTTGGAGCATAAATATATACAAGAAATCGCCTAATGGGAAATTATGTTTTAGAGAATAATCAGGAATTGTAAAGTGAAGGATTTTTTTTTTTTATAAAAACATTCAATTTTAAAATAATGAACACCCATAACGCCCAGGTTTTGGCATTTGGAAGTCTTGTAATTTCTTTTCACTATGTAAGGATCTCATTAAGTTTATTGAAGAATTTAAAATGGATATACGAACATCTCCAACGATAATTGTATCAAATATATAACACACTCTGTACAACAACTGACCAACAATGGTCGAACTAATATAGCTAGGTTTGCAATCAAGGAAGATTCCCTTCAACAGACTCATTGAGGATTTAATTGGAATTACATCATCAGATTTCCAATAAGTGATATCAATAGTTGTTTTCCATATTAAATTTGAAGGTACCAATGGAAAAATTTCCAATACTGAAAAAGTTGATCGTCCCAAAAGGACCTATAAGAATTTACCAGTTTCTGTGCATAATTGAACTAAGTACTTTCTGGATTCGGTAGAGCGTTTGGGCATAGGAATGGTTTGAAGGAAAACAAGAAATTCCAGACATGGTTTCTAGACCGCAACTAGAGACTTCTGGACAATCTGATTATCAATCTGGCTATCACATTGGATTGGGTGTTGTTAGAACCCTATATAATAGGGAAATCAATATTTTGACTGATATTATTTTGGGTAAAACACAGATGGCTCATGGTGCATAGTGAAAATGTGAAGGTGGCAGAAAACTCTCAACATGTCTCAGCTTTTATCGCAATAGTTCTCAACTTAGTTGTTATCTCCTAAAATAGCACAGTTAAGTTTGGCCATTTTAGGTGATAAGAAGTATTTGAAAATTTTTATAGGCTTGTTTGAAATCCTATTATTTGTAAATAAGTTCAAAATCAACATTGCATTTGATTTTCTTTTCAAAAGAGGAAATTAAAGGTTTCGGTGGCTTAGGCAAACCCGTAGGCGTTCATTAGCCACTGAAACCCTTCACTTTCGGTGGTTAATAGAGAAAAGCAAAGTTTGATTAAACCACTGAAAAGGTGTAAGCTTGGAAAGATCAGAGCTCGCATTTTCGCATGATCCAGATATCAATTGGCGTAATGATGGAAGGATAACCATCGATAGTTAAGCAAATTGATGACGGAAAGATGGTATGATTACTCCTAATCTAGATTTGATGCGATACGGTACCTATCAAGACTCCACATACCATTTTTCATTAAAACTGTGCATGCACAGGATTTTGTGTTTTTTTAGTTTCGCCTAACTATTTAAATCTTCACATATCTTTCATAAATCCATTTCCAAGGAATATCGTCGTAATGATTTCCCATTCAATTAATCATTCCTTTTATTTAGGAATCAAACTCAAACCTTTTGTTACCCTCCATTGTATCATATAGAAGCCCGAGTTTTCTATTAAAACTCCATTTGTCACCTCCATCTTACAAAATCCCAAGTCATCACTATTCCTATGCTAGTTAACTCACCTCAGATCCATTTTTCCTCCTAATTTTGTGTGGGTTGTCTCCCCTAGTCCGAAGATGTGTCGATTTGCAGAAACATGCGCTAATCAAGATAGAGAAAATGAGAAAGGGGGAACCAGCCCTGAAAACAGAATTGGATAGTACCTGGTACCTTGAGGCCTATCCTGAGGTGGCTGACTTCTTCAAACAAGCAGGGTGTTTCACCTACTGTGAGAAGCTACATAGTTTTCACCGACAGGTATTAGAGGTTTTTGCTTTATCTTATGATGGTAGGAAGGCCATTATTGGAAAGGAGGAATTTATTGTTGATGAAGAATTTGTAAGCAGATCAAAACCAACCAGATCCCATAACATCAATAAACTATTGAGGAGATTTTATGCCTTAGAGATTTTTGAGAAGCAGATTAAAAAGAGAAATGTTGAGTCGATTGACAAAAATGTTGAGCTTTATGACAACCGTCAAGATGTTATGGAAAAGCATGATAAAACTTGGACATGAACAAGACGTTGATGAAACAAAAGAAATTCAAGTCTCTGGCACTGTACCTGAAAGACGACCATCACCAAAGCAGCCTTGAACACTCATAGAAGCAGCGAGATAATTCATTTTTGCAATTTTCAATTTTTTATGAAAGCACAGTTTTTGGTGGTTTAGCTGAACAGGATGATTGTTCATTAACCATCGAAAGAAGAGATTTTCAGTGGTTAATACACCCAGATTCTATCTGTTTTAACCACCGAAACCTGAGACAAAGCAGTGAAGGTGTATTTTTACCCAGATCGAAGTTTTTCTCAACCAAATCTCTTGGAAATGCTTTCCAAAGATACATATTGAATTATAGTATCAAATCCAAAATCCATATTTGATGCAAAAGAGGTTTGAAGAGGTGTTCAAGTTGATTAGGCACCTATTTTTGGGGCAATAAATCAAGGTTTTATCTAAATTTGGCAAATTCAAATTTTATCTTCATCAAGGGATATCAAACAACCTGGGAAGGTTTTCTACACAACACAGAGGTTCTAATTGATGTAAAGACCATGAAATAAGGAGATTGACCTTATTTTGAGGATCATTCCCTATCTTTTTTTAAATTTTTTTTGACTTTCTATCTTTAGCAAATTTGATCCATCTTTCTAGGATCTGTAACTACTTTGTAAGGGCTATAAAGCTACAAACTTTGATGCATAACTAGGGGGGGACCTGTGAGGAAGTTGATTCCTTTTTGCTAGACTATGGGCCTTGCCATTTGGTGCAAACGCACCACCTAGGCCACGTCTGCTCCCAAAGGACCTTCTCCTTCAATGGCCCGAAGAACGAAAATGCTCTTCAACTCCCTTATCGGGAGTTCTCAATACCCACATAATGCTCTTTATGACCTCCCTTCTTCAAATTGGGAAATCGGACCTCGCAAGATCGCGAGTCCTGTAAGCACAGGATCAGGTCTCACAAATCCCCGAACCCCTATGAATATTCACCCACATTTTCCTGGCTCTTGTCGGGAATTCTCTCGTCGGGAAATCGACACTTGCGCTATCGTAGACAACTTACTTCACAATTCCCTGATTCCCGATACACCGATACTTCGATGTGGATAGGACACCTATTCACCTCTCTGACCCTGGTGGTCCCCACTCTATCTTTATATCCATAGAGAATTTGTGTATCGGAATATCGCGAGTCACGTTGTCATGTGCACGGGACTTTCAATTCCCCGAACTCCGATACAAATTGTCACCTATCATCTGCTCTAGCACCTGGGACCCACACTCTGGTGGTGATCGGGAAATAACACGTCGGAGTTTCGCAATTTCAAATGCACTGGTTCACAGAACTTCCAAAGCTACAAACCCGATGTGCGATGACACCTGTCCCCTATCATGCCTTCCGGGGCCCACAACTTTGACTATCGAGATATCGCGTTTCGCGATATCGCAGTTCTGGAGAGAAGGTTCCTTTGTCCTCAAAAACCCAGAAATTCCGAACCCCAACTCCTTTGGATCCTCGGACATGCATCCTCGAGTCGAATGGTTCCGATCTCGTCGGGAAATCGTGGATTGTGATTTCAATGTGAAAGAGTTTCTTGCCTCCGGAAACCCCGATGCTTTGATTCGCGACTTTCTTGGATCTCTTGCCACGTGTCCTTACTAATGGATGGTTCAAAGCTCCTGTTGGGATATCGTGCATCGCGATTCCTACATGCAATAGTTCTATGTCTTCGGAAACCCCGATTCTCTGATTCCCGACTCTTCAGGATCTCTTGCCACGTGTCCCTGCTGAGATCAATGGCTCTGATCCTAACGGGAAATCATGGATTGTGATTTCAACATGCTCAAGTCTCTTGTCCCTGGAAACTCCAATGTTCTGATCGCCAACTCGTCAAGATCTCCTGCCACGCATCCTCGCCGATGGACGGTTCAAAACCCCCATCGGGAAATCACGGATCACGATTCCAACATGCAAGAGTTCTATGTCCTTGGAAACCCCGATTCTCCGATGAACTGAACCCCAATGACTCCCTGGCTCCTTGACACGTTTCCTATTGAGATCAATGGCTAGGATTTCTTCTCGAGATTTTGGGATTTTGAAGGTCTCTGATTCTTATCCTTCAAAACCCCGATGACTCTGATATCCCAATGATTCTTTTGGGACTCCTCCTCTGCACGCTGGGACTTAAACCCTGTGCAACTTTCTGAGATCTAACGGTTGACGGGATTTTTTGTATTTCTCCATGAATCCTGACCATCGATTTATCCTCCTTGAAGATTTCTCGAGAATGGCTAAGTGTTCCTTCTCAAAAATTGCTCTCCAATGCCTGCGCTTGCGACTCCTTGCTCGAACATTCCATGGCACAAACCTCCTATGCTCTCCTTTCATGATATCACGAAGGTTCTATGCCTCCTGAGATTTTCCAATCTGATTCCTTCAGAGGAAATTGCACGCACTCCTTGCACTCAACATTCAACAACTTCCCAAGTGTTGAATCCTTCCGACTCTGCGCAACTACTGCAGCAACAGTCTTTGATCCCCTTTTCTCAGATTTACAACTGAGACTTCTTCTTCAGCCCGCACACTCCTTGCATGGCTTCAACAACCCACTTCCACTTCTGGGTGAATGAGAACAAGAGTTAGACTACTGAGCCTTCATCAACGCACTCCTTGCGGATGACTTCAACTGCACACCTTGCAGGAATATCCTGGCTCAGATAGAGAAACAATTGAACCTCATTCTCTCTCCCTTTCAAACTTCAGTTTGGAACATGAAATCACATGCACAACATATACAAAGAAAATGCATACAAGAAAGAAAACATTCATGAGCATAACATCAATACATAGAGAAAACAACACAAACCATGTGCTTGAATCAAACCTCCATTCTATTAATTCAAATGCTTGTACATGGGTGTTCTTCATACAATATTATCTACTTGCTCTTCTCTTCTCCTGGGTTGATAATATTACAATGAAAAATGAGGGTGTCTATATCTGTTTTCCCTCCCAGACTCTAACTATCAAATCTAGACTTAAACATCTTATCTACCAGCATTAAATCTATTAAATGCCGACTATCTACCGAAGGACGAGAGCTTAAAGCTCAAGGTTCAATACAATATACAATGCGCCTTCATAAATGGCTTCATTAAATACTTGCACTACAATCCCAAAGCACTTTCAAAATTTTGGGTTGGTTATCCAGCTGATCTCTGCTTGATGTGTTGGCTCGCTTGATGAGTTGGCGATGCTCCTGCATCATACTCCTTGTCTTGAAAACTTTCATGGGATCCTATCCATGAGCTCCTGCACAGTCTGTCCATTCTTTTGAATCAATTCTTCAGTCTCCCAGCTGGCATCTTCCACTGTATGGTTCTTCCATTTGACCAGATACTCAAAGTATTTCTTCCACCTGGTCTTTTTGCTCACTCTCTTGTTGAGTATACACTCCATCTGTGGCTTCTCTGCAATCGGCATCTGCTTCTACCACTGGATCTTTGGCTGTTCATCTCCTCCAGCTCCTACTTCCTCAACCTTATAGGGATATAACTTTGAGACATTGAATGTGGGAGATATTTCGATCTCATCTGGCAACTCAATTTCATAAGCGTTTTCTCCTAATTTCCTTAGGACTCTGCATGGCCCAATTTTCTTCATTTTCAGCTTGTTGTATGTTCCTCTCAGGAACCTTTCCTTCCTCAAATGTGCCAGAACTAAATCACCAACTTTGAACTGAAGTTGTCTCTGATGCTGATCCACTCTGCAGTTATATTCTTGGTTTGATTCCAGCAATCGCTCCTTCACCCTGTTGTGAAGTTCTTCCATTGCCTCTGTGAATTCTTCAGCGTTTTCATTCTTAGTCATTATCTGCTCTGAATCCCTCAGTTTAGATACTCCTCTTGGATTCCTATCGTATACAATCTCAAATGGAATTTTGCCTGTGCTCCTGTTCACTGAATCGTTGTAAGAAAACTCTGCCTGTGGCAACACATTGTCCCAACTGTTGTGGTGCTCTGTCACCAGGCTTCTTAATAAATCTCCCAGACTTCTATTTACCACCTCTATTTTTCCATCCATCTGAGGATGATAGGAAGAACTAAACATCAAGTTAGTTCCCATCTTCTTCCAGAGTGTCCTCTAGAAATGTCCAATGAATTTCGTATCCCTGTCCGATACTATACTTCTGGGTAAACCATGAAGTCTAACAACCTCCTTGAAGAACAAATTTGTGATATGAGTTGCATCATTGGTCTTCTAACATGGGATAAAATGTGCCATTTTGGAAAACCTGTCAACCACCACAAAGATCAAATCATGTCCTCTTTGCGTCCTAGGCAATCCCAATACAAAATCCATGCTGATTTCATCCCACGGCCTCTCGGGTATGGGTAATGATTGATAGAATCCCACATTCTTCTTCCTGCCCTTTGAATGCTGGCAAATTCTTCACCTGTCGACAAACTTCTTGAATTTCGACCACATTATTGGCCAAAAGTATGTTTCACTTAGCTTTTCAAATGTCTTGTCATGGCCAAAATGCCCTGCCAATCCACCAATGTGCTTCTCTTTTAGCAGATTCTCCCTCATGGAGAAATTTGGAATGCACAGTTGATTGCCTCTAAACAACAATCCTACCTGGATCATATAATCCATCCATGGGCTTCTGTCTCTGAGAACTAGATTCTCAGTTGCTTCATATGCCTCTGCAAAATTTGCATCACCTACATACATGTCCTTAAGATTTTCAAAACCCAATGTCTTGACTCGGAACTCCTGCAGAAACAAACACTTCCTGCTCAAAGCATCAGCCACTTTGTTAGCAGTACCTTAAATGTGTTTAATTACAAATGTAAAATTCTACATATACTCTACCCATTTAGCATGTTTTTGATTCAACTTCTCCTGTTGAGTCACAAACTGCAATGCATGATTATCACTATACAAAACAAATTCTTTCGGGATCAAGTAATGCCTCCATTTCTTCAACGCCTGTATGATAGCATAAAACTCTTTTTCATACGTGGAGTACTTTACTTTTTCCTCATCCAACTTCTCGCTGAAATATGCAATCAGTCTGTCCTCCTGGCTCAAGACCGCTCCTATGGCAAAGCCACTTGCATCACATTTCACTTGGAACACCTTCGTAAAATCCGACAACACCAAAACCGACTATTCTGTGATCTTCCTCTTCAACAGATTGAAGCCCTTCTCTGCCTCTTCAGTCCAATGAAAATATTTATGTTATTTCTTGACAGTATCCATCATTGCTGCACTAATTCCATTGAAATTCCTGATGAATTTTCGGTAGAAACTACCAGTCCATGAAAACTTCTCACCTCGAAAATATTTCTCGGTGATGGCCAATTTTTTATTACCTCCACTTTACTTGGATCCATATTTAATTCATTCGTCGATATGAAAAACCCCAAGTAAATGAGTTATGTCTTCATAAATGAAGATTTTCTCATATTGATCAACAACTTCTCTTGTTGTAGCTTCCTCATTACTGCAGCTAAATGCTTCAGATGCTCTTCTTTTGTTTTGCTGAAAATCAATATGTCATCCAGATAAACAATGACAAACTTACCAATGAATTCCTTCARCACTTCATTCATTAACCTCATGAAGGTACTCGGTGCATTCGTCAAGCCAAATGGCATGACTAGCCATTCATACAACCCTTCATTGGTTTTGAAGGCTGTCTTCCACTCATCGCCTTCCCTCATGTGAATCTGATGGTATCCACTTTTCAAATCAACCTTTGAAAAAAAAAATTCTCCACTTAAACAGTCCATCAATTCATCCATCCGTGGCAATGGAAACTTGTACCTGATGGTTATCTTGTTAATGAATCTGGAATCAGTGCACATTATCCAACCTCCATCTTTCTTTGGACTCAGTACCATTGGAACGACACACGGGCTTAAACTTTCCCTGATCAGTCCTTTATCCATAAGTTCTTGCACCTGCCTTTTAACTTCTTCGTTCTCCTGCGGTGTCAACCTGTACGTAGATTTGTTTGGAAAATTGGCTCCTGGTATGAGGCCTATATGATGACTCACACTCCTCATTGGCAACAACGAATGAGGTAATTCATCTACCACAATGTCAGCAAAATCTTCTAGTAGTTCCTGAATTTCTTCTGGAAAATCATCCACTCTTGTGTTGGTCAAAACAATTCTTGGTTTCCTGACCACAAAGAATTGTGGATCTTCCTTCTTCTTTACTTCCGCCAGAAGTTCCTTCCCACTCATGAGAAGTACAATATTTCTCGGTTCTTATTTTACTTCTTTTTCTTTAATTGTAAGTAACATATGTGTTCTCCCATTCTTCTCCAAAGTATACGTATTCATTTTCCCATCATGAACTACGTTCCTATCATATTGCCATGGTTTGCCTAGCAATAAATGACATACATCCATAGGAATAACATCACAGAGTATTTTATCATTAATCCTCCTATCTTGATGTCAACTAAGCACTGTTTGGTGACATTTACCTGATGTCCCTTCTGTAGCCATGAAACTTTGTATGGAATTGGGTGATCAGTTGTATCCAATTCTAGTTTCTCCACCATCTCGGTTGAAACGAGATTTTCTGTGCTTCCACTCTCCACAATAACCTTGCACTTCTTGTCTTTGGTCTTGCATGTGGTTCTGAAAAGCCGGTTTATCTGAGTTGTGTCCTCCACCTCCTTCTCGGGTGTTAAGAGGACCTTAGGCATTATCAGTGACCTTCCGTCTTCTGCGTCTTCTGCCTCAGCATTTCGCCTCTATGCCTTGGCGATGTGAGCTTCTCCTCCATCCTTCTTCCTATCTGGATAGTCAACTACCTTGTGTCCATTCTTTCCACATGTGTATCATGTGATGACTCCACCTCGGCCTCTTCCTCTACCTCTGGTACGAGGAAATGTGTTATTATCAGCATATCCTCCGCCATGTTCTGTCTGTTGCCTTCGCTGTTCAGTGTGTTGGCCTCGCTGTGAACTTCCACCTCTTTTTGTTCTTGTCTGAGGATTTTTATAGTCTTCCTTAGATTTCTGGAACCTATCTTGAAAAATTGACTTACCTTTGGGCTAGCTCTTACCTCGGCCTCACTGTCCTGGCTTACAGCTCAGCTTCTCTTCAACTTTCAATTCCATCTGATATGCATCCTCCACCGTTCTGATGGTTGTCATACTCATCTCATCCTGGATATCGTATCTCAAGCCATTCATATACCTAGCAACTTTTTCATCATCGCTCTCCCGATGACCTGCTCTGATATTTAGCTTATAGAATTCCTCAGTATACTCCTTTACTGTCATCAACTTCTGTCTCAGGTTTTGCATTCTCCTGAACAGTGTGATTTGATAATCCCTTGGGATGAACTTTTCCTTCATCTTCACAATCATTCGATCCTAGCTTTTAATTTTTTTTAACCTTTGGAACGTCTATCTTCTTGAAGCTCGTCCCACCATAATGCTCCGTGTCCCTTCAATTTTGTGACAGCATGACTAACCTTCTTATGCTCTTCGATATCCTCATAATAGAAGTAGGTTTCAAGAGATCTAATCCAATCTAGAATCTCTTCTGCATCCAGATTCCCTTCATAAGCAAGAATGTCCATCTTTGTTTTTGAACTCATCCGGGCGATAGCCTTAATTAATCTCTCATTGGCTGCATCTTCAGCTGCAACTTCTTCTTGTTGTTCAACTTCAACTTCGCCTTTGGATTCACTCAGATCTCCATCACTGGCTGTGCATCTCTACGCTGCTTCCATATCTTCTAATCTTGCTCAGAGATCACGTATCTGCCTCTCCATTTCTGGATTCTGTGCTTGTCTCCCTCTTCCTCTCTGGTTTCCCCTATCCTCTGGATCGAGTGATTGTCTTTCTCTCTTCAGTGGCATGGTGAATTATTCTTTTCTTCTTTGCTATAGAAAATAGAGAATTTGTCTCACTCTGATACCACTTGGTGAAAACGTGCCACCCAGGCCATGTCTGCTCCCATGGGACCTTCTCCTTCAATGGCCCGAAGGATGAAAATGCTCTTCAACTCCCTTATCAGGAGTTCTCAATACCCACAGAACGCTCCTTATGACCTCCCTTCTTCAAATCAGGAAATCGGACCTCGCAAGATCGCGAGTCCTGTAAGCACAAGATCGGGTCTGAAAAATCTCCAAACCCCGATGAATATTCACCCATGTTTTCCTGGCTCTTGTTAGGAATTCTCCCGTCGAGAAATCGACACTTGCACTGTCATAGACAACTTACTTCAAAATTCCCCAATTCTCGATACATCGATACTTCGATGTGGATGCGACACCTATTCACCTCTCTGACCTTGGTGGTCCCCACTCTGTCTTTATATCTGTCGGGAATTCACGTATCGAAATATCGCGAGTCCCGTTGTCATGTGCACGGGACTTTCAATTCCCCGAACTCCCATACAAATTGTCACCTGTCATCTACTCTAGCACCTGGGACCCACACTCTAGTGGTGATCGAGAAATTGCGCATCGAAGTTTCACGATTTCAAATTCACTAGTTCACAAGACTTCCAAAGCGCCGAACTCGATGCGCAATGACACCTGTCCCCTATTACGCCCTCCGGGGCCCACAACTTTGACTGTCGGGATATCGCGTTTCGCGATATCGCAGTTCCTGGAGCGATGGTTCCTTTTTCCTCAGAAACCCCGAAATGTCGAACCCCGACTCCTTTGGATCCTTGGACACACGTCCTCGAGTCGAACAGTTCCGATCTCATCGAGAAATCGTGGATCGTGATTTCAATGTGTAAGAGTTTCTTGCCTCATTGGGATTCGAGACTTTCTTGGATCTCTTTCCACGTGTCCTTGCTAATGGACGGTTCAAATCTCCTGTCGGAATATCGCGGATCGTGATTCCTACATGCGAGAGTTCTATGTCTCTGAAACCCTCGATTCTCCGATTCCCGAATATTCAGGATCTCTTGCCATGTGTCCCTGCTGAGATCAACGGCTCTGATCCTAACGGGAAATCATGGATCGCGATTTCAACATGCTCGAGTCTCTTGTCCCTGGAAATTATGATGTTCCGATCATTGACTGGTCAAGATCTCCTGCCACGTGTCCTCACTAATGGACGGTTCAAAACTCCCATCAAGAAATCGCGGATCACAATTCCAACATGTGAGAGTTCTATGTCCTTGGAAACCCTGATTCTCTGATGAACTGAACCCCGATGACTACCTGGCTCCTTGACACGTGTCCTACCGAGATCAACAGCTAGGATTTCTTCTCGGGATTTTGGGACTTTCAAGGTCTCCGATTCTTATCCTTCAAAACCCCGATGACTCTGATATCCTGATGATTCTTCAGGGAATCCTCCTCTGCACGCTGGTACTTAAACCCTGTGCAACTTTCTGGGATCTAATGGCTGACAGGGATTTCGCGTATTTCCTCCTTGAATCTTGACCGTCAATTTCTCCTCCTTGAAGATTTCTCGAGAATGGCTAAGTGTTCCTTCTCAGAACTTGCTCTCCAATGCCTGCACTTGCGAATCCTTGCTCGAACATTCCACGACACAAACCTCCTGTTCTCTCCTTTCACGATATCACGAAGGTTCTATGCCTCCTGAGCTTTTCCACTCTGATTCCTTCAGAGGAAATTGCACGCACTCCTTGCGCTCAACACTCAACAACTTCCCAAGTGTTGAATCGTTCCGACTCTGCGCAACTCCTGCAGCAGCAGTCTTCGATCCCCTTTTCTCAGATTTACAACTGAGACTTCTTCTTCATCCTGTGGACTCGATGCACGGCTTCAACAACCCACTTCCACTTCTGGGTGAATGAGAACAAGAGTTAGACTACTGAGCCTTCACCAACGCACTCATTGCATATGACTTCAACTGCACACCTTGCAGGAATCTCCTGGCTTAGATAGAGAAACAATTGAACCTCATTCTCTCTCCCTTTCAGACTTCAGTTTGGAACATGAAATCACATGCACAACATATACAAAGCAAATGCATAGAAGAAAGAAAGCATTCATGAGCACAACATCAATACACAGAGAAAACAACACAAACCATGTTCTTGAATCATACCTCCATTCTATTAATTCAAATGCCTGTACATGGGTGTTCTTCATACAATATTCTCTGCTTTCTCTTCTCTTCTCCTGGGTTGATAATATTACAATGCACAATGAGGGTGTCTATATCCGTTTTCCCTCCTAGACTCTAACTATCAAATCTAGAGTTAAACATCCTATCTACCAACATTAAATATATTAAATGCCGACTATCTACCAAAGGACGAGAGCTTAAATCTCAAGGTCCAATACAATATACAATGCGCCTTCATAAATGGATTCATTAAAGACTTGCGCTACAATCCCAAATAACTTTCAAAAATTTGGGTTGGTTATCCAGCTGATCTCCGCTTGATGTGTTGGCTCGCTTGATGAGTTGGCGATGCTCCTACATCACCATTCCAGAAAGTTTGTCTGTAATATTTAAATGATCAATCATAAATAAGCAAGTTGTTATCATGATTCTTGTGTTGAGATGTTGGTGGTGTTTCCTTTCTCTATTAAGTGATTTAGGTTATCATTTCAATTGTTTTTCGAATTCTTGTTGTCAAAGGATAGTAATAGAGCAGAATTTATTGGTGAAATACTCTGCATCTGGTTCTTGATAATCTTCATGTTTCTCTTCTAAAAGCTCAGTTTAGGAATTCTTAGCTGCTCCTTTGCTTGGCTTTTTCCTCCCCTATTTCTTCCTCATTTGACACCATCCAAATTTAATTCAATCCAACATTTCTACTACCTTGCCCTGTGTAAGAGATTTGTCTAGATTTGAGAGCGAGTTATATATTCAAGCATAGACCCCATTTTCCCAATGGCCCTCCTTGTTGTCGCAAACCGACCATTCAAAAACCACAACCCCATACCTTCATAGCTAGCCTAACACCTATCCCATCCAAACCAAGATAGATCATATAGAGAGAGCCCTCTCTGAGTCTTAGAGAGCTAGATCCAAGACTCCAAGCAGTTGAAACAGTTACCTCTGTCAATTTCTCCCTCAGCCTGGGAAATTACAGAGTGCTAACATTTTGGTGACCATACTGGGGAATGAGCTTTCGAGTTCTCCAGGAAAATATATCAAGTTCATATTTGACTTTTGATGGTGAACAGAAGCCAAAAACAGGAAGGTTGTACCATTCACTTGGCGACTCCATTGTTCAAGATCCTGAGCTTCAAATCTCACAAGCAACTTCACTGGCGAAGAATCCAGATTTCAAAGCATTGATGATGTTTCAAGATGATAGTGTATGTGGCAAATCCTATATCTTGTGAAGCTATAAAAGAATTTAGGGATAAGTTAGCAGAATTTCACATTGACAAAGACTTTTTTACAACTGTGTTTCGTATTTTGGAATCGAGCAAATTTTCTCCTAAAAGTAAAATTTGTCTTCTTGAGCTAGTTGTTGAAAATTTCAAAAATGATATTGAACTTTTGGATTCTAAAATTCAGTCATATAATTTTCGAGATATCAAAGAATTCTTGGAAAATATTCCTTCTCCAAAGCAAGAGGAAATCGTACTACTTGTTGATTTGCAGATTGATGATGATTATATTTTCAAGTATAATGTTGAAGTTGTAGATGCGGGGTTTAATTTTAAGGATGCAACTGATCAACTGGCCATTGAAGATCTAAAGGAAAATATCATGCATCATGTTTTAATTGATCCTATAGCAGATTACACGGAGGTTCATGTTATCTTGATTTTTCAAACATGTATTCTCTATAAGGACCAAAAATGTCAACAGTTGTCATTTCATATTATGAGGACACATAATCAAGGTATACTTAGGATTTCACTAACAAGAAATCAAGTTGTCCATTTGTTTTTGCAGCTACTTGACTAGCTTCATTGGCATTTTTGTATTACCTGATTCAGCGAAATTATGAAGTAGATTAGGGTAGGTAGATGGGTGAAAATAAGTTCAGTACTCTGAGCATCTTTCTAGTTTCAGTTTTAGATTGCTTTTCAGTTTTTCAGTTCAAGTGTGATCCAGACTTTAGTTTGCAGAGAGTTTTGATTTCAGTTCAATATTTTCAGCTACCATGGATTTTGTAGCAAATCGGGTTGCATAGTGGGGAATAGCCCGATGGATAAGGCATTGCTTATCTAGTTCCCAGAGTTCAACAGTTCTAGACATCTCCTTCATAGCTATCTTCCCTAGGTGGAGCCTATGTTAGAACCCTATATAATAGGGAAATCAGTATTTTGACTGATATTATTTTGGGCAAAACACAGATGGCTCGTGGTGCATAGTGAAAATGTGAAGGTGGAAGAAAAATCTCAGCACGTCTCAACTTTTATCGCAACAATTCTCAACTTAGTTGTTATCTCTTAAAATAGAACAATCAAGTTTGGCCATTTTAGGTGATAAGAAGTATTTGAAAATTTTATTTTTAAATTTTTATAGGCTTGTTTGAAAGCCTATTGTTTGTAAATACGTTCAAAATAAACATTACATTTGATTTTCTTTTCAAAAGAGGAAATTATAGGTTTCGATGGCTTAGGCGAACCCATAGGCGTTCATTAGCCACCGAAACCCTTCTCTTTTGGTGGTTAATAAGGAAAAGAAAAGTTTGATTAACCACCGAAAAGGCGTAAGCTTGGAAAGATCAAAGCCCGCATTTTCGCACAATCCAGATGTCAATTGGCGTAATGATGGAAGGCTAACTGTCGATAGTTAAGAAAATTGATGATAGAAAGATGGTACAATTACTCTTAATCTAGATTTGATGCGATACAGTACCTGTCAAGACTCCACATACCATTTCGCATTAAAACTCTGCATGCACAGTATTTTATGTTTGTTTTAGTTCCACCTAACTGTTTAAATTTTCACGTATCTTTCATAAATCCATTTCCAAGGAATATCGCTGTAATGATTTCCCATTCAATTAAGCATTCCTTTGATTTAGGAATCAAACCCGAGCCTACTGTTATCCTCAGTTGTATCATAAAGAACCCCAAATTTTTTGTTAAAACTCCTTTTGTCACCTCCATCTTATAGAAGCCCAAGTCATCGTTATTCCTATGCCATTTAACTCGCCTCAGATCTATTTTTCCTCCTAATTTTGTGTGGTTTGTCTCCCCTAGTCTGAAGACATGTCGATTTGCAGGAACATACGCTAATCAAGCTCAAGAAAATGAAGAAGTTGGGACCAACCCTAAGAACAGAATTGGATAGTACCCGATACCTTGAGGCCCATCCTGAGGTCGTTGAATTCTTCAAACAAGCAGGGTGTTTCACCTACTGTGAGAAGCTACAGAGTTTTCACCAACAGGTATCAGAGCTTTTTGCTTTATCTTATGATGGTAGGAAGGCCATTATTGGCAAGGAGGAATTTATTGTTGATGAAGCATCTACAGCCATATCAAAACCAACTAGGTCCCAAAACATCAATCAACTATTGAGGAGAGTTTATGACATACAGATTTTTGAGAAGTAGATTAAAAAGAGAAATGTTGAGTCGATTGAAAAAAATGTTGAGCTTTATGACAACTGTCAAGATGTTATGGAAAAGAATGATAAAACCTTGGATAGGAACAAGACACTGATGAAACATAGGAAATTCAAGTCTCTGGCACTGTACCTAAAAGACGACCATCACCAAAGCAGCCTTGAACACTCATAGAAGCAACGAAGTAATTCATTTTTGCAATTTTGAATTTTTGATGAAAGCACAGTTTTTGGTGGTTTAGGCGAATAGGATGATTGTTCATTAACCACCGAAAGTAGAGCTTTTTGGTGGTTAATACACCCAGATTCTATCTGTGTTAACCACCAAAACCTGAGACAAGGCAGTGAAGGTGTATTTTTACCCAGATCGAAGTTTTTCTCAACCGAATCTCTTGGAAATGCTTTCCAAAGATACATATTGAATTATAGTATCAAATCCAAAATCCATATTTGATGCAAAAGAGGTTTGAAGAGGTGTTCAAGTTGATTAGGCACCTATTTTTGGGGCAATAAATCAGGGTTTTATCTAAATTTGGCAAATTCGAATTGTATCTTCATCAAGGGATATCAAACAACCTGGGAAGGTTTTCTACACAGTACAGAGGTTCTAGATGATGTAAAGACCATGAAATAAGGAGATTGACCTCATTTTGAGGATCATTTCCTATCTTTTTGTAAAAAAAAAATTACTTTCTATCTTTAGCAAATTTGATCCATCTTTCTAAGATCTATAACTACTTTGTAAGGGCTATAAAGCTACATAATTTGATGCATAAGTGGGGGGGAACCTGTGAGGAAGTTGATTCCTTTTTGCTGGACTATGGGCCTTGCCATTCCAGAAAGTTTTTCTGTAATCTTTAAATGATCAATCAGAAATAAGAAATTTGTTATCAGGATTCTTGTGTCGAGATGTTGGTGGTGTTTCCTTTCTCTGTTAAATGATTCAGGTTATCATTTCATTCGTTTTTTGAATTATTATTGTCAAAGGATAGTAATAGAGCAGAATTTATTGGTGAAATACTCTACATCTGTTTCTTGATAATCTTTATGTTTCTCTTCTAAAAGCTCAATTTAGGAATTCTTAGATGCTCCTTTGCTTGGCCTTTTCCTCCCCTATTTCTTCCTCATTTGACACCATTCAAATTTAATTCAATCCAACATTTCTACTANAGGGGTGTAGAGAGCCCAAGCAGCCGAAGCGAGATTTTGTGTCCAACGGCTGGCACCGTCGGCATAACCAATGTGGTAAGCTGGTGGAGGAGTCATCTGTCAATAGCACAAAGGAGAGTTTAGATGTAGGATCAAAAAAGATTAAAAAACGCTAAAGAAGAAAAACTAACCTAAAGTAGTTTTGACTACGTTTAAGCATAAAATTTCTTGAGGTATAACCCATTGACGGGTTCTTTGAGCGTGAGGCCTTCGGGAGAGGCCAGGATGTATGCGCCTTTGGTGAGGCAATGTTGGATGATGTATGGGCCATGCCATAGTGATTCAAATTTGCCGTGGCCAAAGGTATCATGGGCGATATCATAGGCGAGGACAAGGTCGCCTTCGCGAAATGATCGAAGGTTGACATGGCGATCGAAGGTAGCTTTGGATCGTTTTTTAGCTGCCTCGTTGTTCTATAATGAGGATCGATGATATTCATCTAGAGACTCCAAGTTTAGCAAGCGTTGCTCCAATGGAGCAGTGTCAGGTAAAAGCTCAATGGCGGTGCGAAGGGTGGGAATTTCGCACTCGATGGGAAGAGTTGCCTCGACCCCATGGACTAAGTGAAATGGCGTGAAGCCCGTGGCGGTCTTCACTATCGTTCGATACGCCCATAGCGCGGAAAATAACATATGATGCCAGTTGGTTTTATGTTTATTTACCGTGCACTGTAACATGGTCTTGAGGACTTTGTTGATTGCCTCGACCTGTCCGTTGGACTGAGGGTAGTATGGTGAGGCGAACTCGTGAGAGAAGCCTAACCGGGATGAGAGTTCGACGAAGATCTCATTCTCAAAATGTTTCCCATGATCGGAAACTAGTTGGAGTGGTACGCCAAAACGTGATATGACGTGATTGAAGAAAAAACGCGCTGCAGTGTCAGCGGTATTGTTGAAGGTGGGCATGGCTTCAGCCCATTTGGTGAAGTAATCCACGGCGACAACAATGTATTTGTGACCATTGCTGGAGGGGGGATTACAAGTCATAAAGTCAATTCCCCATTTACAAAAGGGGCCGGCAGAAATGACAGGGTGAAGAAGAGCGGGGGGAGCGCGGGCTTTGTTGGCATAGAGCTAACATTGCTCACATCGTTTCACGGCATGGATGCAATCGTGGAACAAGGTAGGCCAAAAGTAACCGGCCCGGATGATCTTCTGAGCCGTGGCGATGCCCGAGAGATGGCCCCCACAAGCGCCGCTGTGATAGTCGTTTAAGACTCTGTTGGCCTCGCCCATAGTGAGGCAACGACGCAAAATGGTGTCGATGCCCCGCTGATATAGGATGTCTCCAATGAGGAGATAGAGGGGGGCCTGATGGAGAATGCGCCGACGATCATCTCGTGATAGATGTTGACTGAACTTTTGAGTTCGTAGGTAGACGAGGAGGTCGCCATACCAAGGATCATCAGAAGCGATGTAAAAGAGATGTTCATC